>JBBMJY010000025.1:12404759-12427955 GCA_037833715.1 Toxotes lorentzi | reverse complement strand
TTAATGATTTCAGGTCCCTAAGTGGAGCCCTGGTTGAACTTGGGGTTTAAAGGTTTTTTCTCCCTGGAAAAAAAAAAAAAAAAAAAAAAAAAAAAAAAAAAAAAAACCCTATGATAAATGTGTGATTCAGTGTCGTAAAACAATAAAATTCTGAATATTTTTTACAGGCACTGAAAATAAAAAATTTCATGCCTTACTCCAGTGCTCGTTGAGAGCTTAAGAGTTAGAAGAGACCAATAAGATAAATATGATGATGTAAATGTACATAAGCTAATTTAATTTCAAGGGACCCCTTACTAGCATTTTGAGCTTTGAGAATACCATGAGATGAGGTTTGAAAGCTCCAAAAGCTAGTAAGTAGACCTTTGAGTTGAGCCTATTTTGCTTAGATTTACCACTTCTAAAGGTCAAGAATGAATTCCCATGCTCAAAAAGCAACATATGTTCAGTTCCCAAAGTTTAAACTTCTGTTCAGGACTTTATGTGTGTTAAACCAGATCTGCAGAACTTCAGACTTTCTGGTTTTGGCAGTTCACATCATTTTATGTAATTATTAATGAATTTCACTTAGGCCTATTAACATACCGTGAATGATAATCATGTGAATTTAGGATACTCATTACATATGTATTAAATGAATAGCAGGTGGGGTAATTTGAGTAATTTGTGGCTGTATGCAGACTGGGATGATGGACGGTGTCTGGAGAAGACAAGCTGAGCTGGCCAGTGGATCTACTGCAGAGTAAGGAGAATTTAGGCTCATCATAAAAGATTTCTCCTTGCCTCTTATTTCACTTGGACATTTTTATGTTTTTTTTATTTTCTACCTCATTGCAGCCGTGAGCTGCCTGCTGATTTACACACACTGGCAGCGAAGCACAGAGGCCTCAAGAGACGGTGCCCTCTACCCCTCTATTTTTTTTTATCCTCTTGTTTCCCCTCTCGCTGCCACCACCAGCCATCTCTCCACTCACCGAACTGGTGTCTGACCAAAAAGCTCCCCCTCTACTCGTTCCTCATCTCTAACAAGACATTAGTCCAGAGGGGTTGTTATTCACGCATGATCTTGTGACACACCGAGGGGCTGTTCCCCTGTGCCAAGGCACAAATTCATACAAGGATGAGAATAAAGCCATCATGGACACTGAAGGCATCTTACAACACTCATCTTTCATTTGAGGGCTCCATCATCTGAGCTCATTACAGCCATTAGGACTTCTGTTTGTAAAACACATACACTCCTTTTTTATGAAGAAATTTATTTTAGCTTTGATTAATGAACCCTGCTAACCCTGCGAATACATATAAATATGTCCAGTGAGTACAGACATGTTATCTTAACTCTAGACCCTTCCCTCTCATCCATCTGTTTTCGACTGCATGTTCCAAATGGAACATGTCTGATTTTACACACCATATTATTACAGGAAATTATGAAGCAGTGATCTCAACTTCCTTTCTCCCCTCAGGCCCATGTGTTCGCGGCAGAGAAGCTGCTTTCACGCTGATCAGCCCTGATTCCAGGAGAGGAAAAGCTGTTGCTCGCCTTGGTACAATGATCACGGCCATTCCCAGTAATTGCTACATCCGTGCACCAAAAGACGACAGCATGTGGAGGGGAAATATCAGGTAGAAGCCATGCAGAACTGAGGAAAGGTACCAGGGCTGTTAGGTTTGATGAATGATGGATAGCTCTTAATTCAGCTCATTTCCATCTGCTACAAATGAGTGACAGAGAAAAATGTTTCAGCCTTGAGAAAAAGTATTTTTCACCAGACTGAAGAAGGTGTTAGTATATGCTTGGTTTTTGACCACACACACACACACACACACACACACACACACACACACACACACACACACACAAAGACAGCTACAAGGACAGATGTAACGTCTGAAAAATCCCTTTTTGGCTGTCAGGTTGCAGAATTTTTGTGGCCCTCAGTAAATCAGCACTCAGTATTGGCATGAAATGTGGGAGACCTTGAAAAATGTTCATAGCCGAGGCGTATGTTATTAACAATTCAATTAATCCCAGGCTTCCAGGTCGTTTACCTTGCTCCCTGGTAAATCTGATTGTCTTGCTTTTTAACAAGCTGCACATCAGTATCACCAGCCTGTGCCATTATCGTATGACTGTTGTTGGTATATAACTCTGGCATCATTGCTGTAGTTCTCATCCCCTATCTATTGGCAGTGCAGCTGGGCCTCTCTGATATCGACTCGTCCTGGTTCCACAGAGTTGCAGTCGCAGAGATTTAATATCTCAAGTGGTGCTGAACTCCTCTAGCTACTAATGGATTCTGTATAATGTGGCACTTAAAATGCATTAGAAGCCTCTGATTTATTTGTAATTTGCATCCACTGGAGCATATCTTCCTCAATACTTTCATTTGTTTTTGGCTCAGTTGAGGAACCCTGATTGGGATTTCATATTGTTGGATTTGAGTTTCACCGTTTGGTTCTTTCCACCACACAAAGTGTTTTTGTTTTTTTGTTTTTTTTGTTTTTCTGTGTTAATTACACAATAGAGGGAATAATACGTCAAGCAGGCATTCACAGACATGGCAGAAAGACATGCTGTCTTGGTCTGAGGCAGATGGGGGGGGTCTCCCAGAAGGGTCATCTTCCTTCATCTTCTACTGTTTTATGTGTCAAACAATAAGCATGCTAATTAGATTAAACTGAGCATTTGTGGAAATAATGATTTCTTTTACTTTTTTCTTTTCCACCTAAACTCCACTTTAAAATCTGAGTGATTTTACTTACTCTCTGTGTTTTCACTTAATTTGACCTCTGTGAGGTTACACTACATGGAGCAGAGAGCTGTTAGCCAATCGATCCAATGGGTTTAAATGGTCAGTGTTGTCATGGCAGCAGAGCCGCACTGACAGGCTAGGCTACAGCGACTCAAGGTTAAAAGCCAGCGGACTAGAGTCACAGACCATTAAAAGAGGAGTCAATACTGCTGGACAGGTCAGACTAAGACCAGCAATGTAAACGTTTCAGTCCACGGGACACAACAAACAACACAACACATCTTTGTACAAGATTATAAATATGAATTCATGAAACCACATTAATGATAGAAATTATTGGAACATTATTAGACAGAATGAGACAGAGATGGCTTTCAATGTGCACACACTGGTGTAATGGTACCCTTACTTCAACAGCCTGGGTATATTTTCTGGACATATTAGAGGCATAGAACCCCTCTGAAAATCCACCCAAAGCAAACATCCGCAGCATTGACAGCCTTGGTGCACATGTTTGCCCCACATCGTTAAGCACTGACTTCACGGGATTAACATACGTGGATGTGCATGAGCTCAAATGTACACCCAGACATCTTCAGGAAAGACGTTCCACCCCTCCAATTTGAGTTTGTGGGCTTTCTCACTGTCCAAACTGTTCTGCTGCTCAGAGCAGAGCAGATCCAAGACACCCCCCCCCCCCCTCCATCCCCCTTTTGTCTGTTCCTGTGCTGAATTTATAATGAATATCACAAAGGCTGCAGAGAGACAAAGCTAATCTAATTAGCTGTGCAGATATGTGAGTTTGCCATCACTCTGTTTAGTGGTCATTACCTTTATATAAGCACCATATGCACAGTGCTACTCACTGTGGGAGCACATGTATGTGTTCACAGCACACACACACACATACACACACACAGAGATATGTGACTGCAGTGAAAAGGCTCACACAAACACAAAGAGAAAGTGACAGATAGAAAAGGTGGCTTGTCAGTGCAGCTGGCATTTTGTTCAACAGGGAGCAATGTAGCCTGTCTATCTGGTAGCCCCCTCAGACAGGAGCGGGTCCATCGGGGATCCCACAGGACTTCCTACCAGCCACACACCTGACATGGGGGCTGTCTGAAAACTCTGCAGAGACCCTATTACACATGTCATACTGCTAAGCACTGCAGTAGCCACCGGATGACAAGCTTCCCACACCGTACACTTTATTAAGAAGGGAAGCTGAGCCACAGAGAGACATTACGCTGTCACTGCTTAAGATATCACATTGTTACCGGCACATATCTGGCCAATTTCACATTATAAATGACCACAATTCGTGATGCTTCTGTTGAGTTTGTTTATAAAGTAAATATAGACAGTTACAGCAGACACAAACAGATGGATGTAACAACACTGCCATCTTCAGGCAAATTGTTGCTACCACTGTATAGCTTTGTAGACAGAACATACAGTTAAACAACACTGTATAGATACATACATGTCATACTATATTATTGTTACTGTATTTACTGTACATGTTTCAAACTGAAATGCCTGAATGAGAACATAATAATTAGGAGCAAATATGCAGGCAAAAGTGCAGTATGAGTGGGTAACAGGCAACATTCGGTTAGGTGTATAGATTCCAACATTTCTCCCAGTAGTATGAAGACAATGTTTTCATGTAGAACCAGATGAGCAGCTGAAGGTTTCCTCCTGGCTGGTTCCCATGAGATCAAGTGAAGCTGTACTCTCTGTTTTGTTTATTCCCAAATCTTTAATCCGAGGATCTGGATCTCTATACTCTGAGCTGGAACGACAAAGAGAACATAAGGTATGGAAAGAAAAGAAAATCAGGGTTATAATTCAGGGAAAGAATTCTCATATGATCTACCCTTGAAAATACATCACTGAGCGTTGACTTAAAAGAACTCTGTCCTTAGAGGTAAAAGACATTCAGTGCTACCGATGGGTTTTTGAGGAAACTGCTGAATTTCTAGAGTGGAGAAAGACTCAAAAGCATGACATTACAGTACCTGTCTGAGTCAGAGTCACAGCACATTCTGAGGTCCTTCTGCAGATCTTCTTCGGAGTGGAATCTTCTCAGGCCGCAGGCTTGGACTGCCTGGGCCACAGAGTAGTGGGTCCTTCCAGCAGCACAGGCCTCTATTTTGGACAGACTGAGGTCCGATTGCAGGAAAAGGTGCAAGCAACTGTCGGACAGCTGCAGAGGGCTCTGGAGGATCCTGGAGAATTGGGACCATAAACAAATTAAGGTTACTGTATGCAGCTTATTGTATTTCTTGCTGGTGTGAAACCAGCAGTCAGGAAGCCTGGTGTTTATGGAAGCTCTGATTCACCAGTTTTGTTTTGCTTCTGTTGTATGTCAAAGTTCATGGGTGTATTGATCTGTGAGATCACTCTTACTGTTCCAAAAACTTCTGGAGCCCTTTCATCCGCTCGGTGATCTGCCGGGCATTGTTCAGGCTGAAGAAGGGATTCTTTGGGGGAAGCTCTGGTAGCTGAACCCTGCAAAAGACACATATGCACCCTAAAAATGTTTTTGCTTTTTTAAGAACTGAAAGTAGATGTGTTCTGTTGTTTTCACCCAAAGTATTTCTCAATACAGAACTTACATTAGCAGTGAGTTTGCTTGTAGTTTTTGCCTGAGCCACACAAACTCACTATACCTCCTTCTCACACTGGAGATCTTCTTGGTGAAGCACACACTGTCGGTCTAAAACAGGACATGAGTATGACACACAGATTACAGTAAGCTCCAAAATTTGATTATAGAAATTGAAAGAACTTCTTCTTATCATTTTACTTACATGCAAACAAATTTCATAGTCTATGTAGGCATGCCAAAAGTCATTCTTTTGTATCCGTGGGTCCCGCACCCAGACACTGATGACCTGCTGCATGGAGAAGACAGGAGAGACACTGAAACACTGAACTGAATGCACTGTTATGAAAAAGGGGAAGTTTTTATTGGCAGATAGAGGAAGTGCTATGACCAACACGACCAGAATCAGGACAGGAAAATCCCACCAACTATCCTTTGTTGCTCAGGACAAAAAAAAAGAAAAAGAAAAAAGTAGCAGGTTACTGTTCAAGACTGTACCAGATTTAAATCTTCTGAACGCAACGTGACACTTTAAAAGGTCAACTTTTTTTTAATGAAATATCAAACTTAAAAAAAAAAACAGAATAACTTCAGACCTACCTGTTTCACGGAGTTGTCAGTTTCTTCTTTCATAATTCAGATTTCCTTTAAGTTTGAATCTCTGTAGCGGAGAGTCAGTCAGATAATGCTGTACTTAGCATTTTGCTGGAGCCTTTTTATTTCCAGTTTTATTGTCCAGGAGCAAAGTGTTTCAAAATAAAGTCACAAGACTGAGATAAGCCCCTCCCCGTTTTTAAATCAGCAATTACCAAGTCGGAACAGATCATGTGTTTCACTGATGTTCCCACCTCATGATTTACAATTATTCTTCTTATTACTATTCTGATTATGAAAAAAGGAAAATCAAGAGAAAAGTGTCACAAAAGGCTTCTTTTATTCACAGAGACTTCACAGATCAATGGTCAACAGTTACAGTAGTTCAGTAGCAGGTGTGTTTTAGGAGGTTGAAGGTTCAGCTCAGTGTCCCATAACAGTCACGGGAGATATGTCGAGTCAGGACAGTGCCATCAAGATACAGGTATCATATACATCAGCCTGTATAGTTACTGGAAGACAATGCCCTCCATAATTGGACAGTCTCCTATCTAAAGTGCTACATTTAACAATCTTGTTAGTAATCATTAAGTGCACAAAAGTTATATTTCAATGTGTGTAAATCTTATAGATTTACTTAATATGCTATGATCTTTTGAGTTTTTCTGCCAGGACTTCACTTTGTTTAAAAGCACCTAATTATTCTTTTCAAAACTTATTACAGTTCAAAACAGATGATATGAGAACATTTGGTTTACATAGCAGCTGATTGGGGAAATTTCAGGTGGGCTACACTTTTTTAAAAATATTTTTACACCAACCACAAGGGCCATACAGAGACACAGTGAGACACAGTGAAGGCTGTGGCTATAAACACCTCACACAAATACAAACGTTCAAACAATACGTCTACAATCTTCAGCTCTAACCAAAAGCTCGATGGCCTGGAGGTACAGACTGGACAGAAGTTAGTTCACTCTGCCTACATAGTGTCGCAATACAAGATATAAACCACGCACTAAACAACCAAGGGCCCCTCCCAGTGGAAGACCCTTGTGGCTAAACAGGATAATTAATACTAAATTACATAACAATAAATCTTCAAAACAAAACACAGTACTGTCCACAGTGATTGTGTCAGCTACACGATGACACAGGACCAAAGCTGCTACAAGTTTGACCTCAGATCGGCTGCTCTACACAAAGGTTAGTTTTAGTCTCCATCGCAGTCTCCACAAAGGCACAGTGACCTTATTGAGCACCACAGGACTGAGAGCCCTTAAAATCCATCCCCTCTGAGGTTCCTGCACCTGCCAGAGTCTGAAACTCTACCTGCAGCGGGATGCAATTTCACACAGTGTGCCTCTAATGTCAGCTGAAGGAGGACACTTGATGGAGGTTAAACTAAGCTTCAGGTGAGAGCGCAGCTGTTTACCAGTTTTCCTCCATACACAAACACACATACGCATACACACACACACACTCACACACTTCACTGCTCCTCGTCTCCACAGTGCCAGGTTAGCTTCTGCTCATAGAAGTCGATGACCACCTGGGGACACCTGGCGCTCGCTTCACGGGCAGGCAGTAGGGCCACGTCATCGGAGTTCTTCCTGTGGGGAAACACACAGCAGAAGGAAAACATTAAAATGGCTGCCTCCCACTTCTAATGTATGTAAAATGTTTTAGCAGCAACGCACACTCTTGCCAGTTTGAATAGGTTATTGTGAAGGAATGACTGAGGGGACTGACTCGCAGAAATATTTTTATGCACAGTCAGTCTCTCAGCACTGCAGTTCTGAAATATCTAATCACAGATATTCTGACGTAAAGGGGTAATACAGCTATTTAGTATTCCATTTCCATAAAGTCTGGGGACCCGTGATGGATGTTGAAGAAAGAATATTCAAAACAGAAGCAGCAGAGGAAAATTTATGTTGATGTTATGTAGCTGCTTGTGTGGCTCAAGCTCTAAAGCTCACCTTTTTAGTTGTGGGAGTTCAGAACAAAAACAGCCCTGTGATAAATTTTTTAAAAAGGCACGGCGTTGTGTTGGTGAGGACGTGTTGCTTCTGGTACTGGGTGAGTAACAGATCCACGAGTCAGAAGGCTTATCAGACAGCAAAACACTGCACAGTGGCAGAAATGGGGTTTTTGGCAGAAACCCCATTTTGTGTTGCAGACTCTCTGTTTAAAAGTTTTGCCAAGGCCAAGCCAATATTACGCAAGTGATGTAATTTTTTTCAGACTTAACAAAGCTCCACCAAAACCACAGAACACGTCATCTGTGGCTGTTTTCACAGGGTGTGTAGTACTCTGCATGACTGGTAAATTTTAAAGTTACAATCCTCCATTCAGTCAATTTTTTTTTGCCCATTTACTAAACATAGTGTTATTACATGGACCTGTCTGAATGTGTTTTAGTAAGATAATATCCTTTAGCACATTCACTGTGGTCAGAGTGTGGCTCTTCCTAATCTGTTCCTAATCCAGGAAATGTTTTGTCAGGTTGTAAATGCCAATGTTGTCTTAACTAGCCTCCTCAGTAAATGATATATCCACGTTATGTAAAAGTCACGGTGTGCAAACATTTATCAAACCACTGGCATTCATTGAAGGACAGAAAAGAGGGAAGCAGTGGAGTTACCATTTGACGAGGAACATGAGCTCTCCCTGTCTGTCTGTGGAGCCGATGATGCATTCAGGCTCGAGGTAAGTGCTGAGGTTAGCGGGGGCGTCGCCTGGCTGCTCATCATTTGGCTTGAGGACGTCACTCTGCAAAGCATGAGCCTGCCGCTGAGACTGCATACAGGACTAGGATAAAGATACAGCCGTTAGAAGAAACTGCCAAGATAAACTCTGCATCAGAAGACAGTCTAGATGTGGCTTTTTTTTCACTGTATATCCCCATAGCGAAATAAGGAAATATAATTGGTTTCACTTTCAGGTGCATTGCAAAACTAACCACCTTCACATGCCATTTAGTTTCAAGAAGTGACAAAATTTACCAACATGGTCAGATGCTTTGCCTCCAGAGCAGCTTCTTTTTGCTTTTTGCTTTAAGTATAACTATCAACCTACCACAATGCACTATATGAAAATGATACTAATGATATGTTTTTTCCCCTTTTTACTGATTTAGGTGCAGAAGTTCTGTAAATAACATGGAAACAACTAACCTTCCAGACATTCAAGCACCGCATTTCTCACATACTCACAATTTCCGTCTCTTGCTCTGTCATTTCTTCTTTGGGAATAAACTCTTGTTGAGTTTGCTCTTCCTCATTCTCCTCTGACAGATGGGTGGTTCTCAGGAACTCTTCAATGAGTTCCGGACAGTCCAGGTTGTCCTCAGGTTCCCATGTGTTTTCTGCACTGCAAGTTATATCATACGTACATTTTAATGTCACACATAAACGATAATTTGCACAATATAAGCAAACCAAATGTACGATTCTCACTCACTCAGTGAAGCCTTTCCACTTCAGAAAGTACTCCACTCTTCCATTAGAGATTCTGCGGCGAATTATTTTTTCCACCACAAACTCCTGGACAACTGTGGTCTCCTCAGTCTTCCTCTGTTTGGCAGTCTGCTTCTTTCTCATCCTGCCATGAAAAAGAAGCAGCAAATGAATGACAGCCACCTTATGTCAGTGTCAGGCCGTTCACAAGTAAAATGAAAACATGAGAACAGAATTTTTTATTTTTTGGTTAAAAATTCCACATTAAGGTCAGAAATAAGACACTTTGATCTCCCTGTTGCTGGGATATTTTGCAGAACAACATCGCAGTGGTGAGTACTCTGCTGTGCCCTTCAGACAATGATCCGTACGCTTATTATAGCGCTCCACCTGCTGTTTGTTTCGGGAGCACGACATACTGCTCCTTCAGTCTAAAACGCAACACGTTAGTATGCACACACGCGTACTATGTACTCAGACAGTTTAGTTAAGAGGATATTGTGCAGACAGCGGCTTGTAAACATGAGTAATAACGTGCCCGACTGATGCACAAGACGCTGGAATGAACAATATGCACGTACGCTCTCGGTGTTCACTTAATCTCGGCGGACAGCCTGCAGCGCTGCTCTGCTCTGCTCTGCTCTGTTTTGGAGCTTGTCGCTGGAAACTACATGCACACAGCGCCGTCGATGCTGCTCTGTGCGTAAAGGTGTCGATCGGCGTGTTTACATGAGCGAAACAACTTTTCATGAATGACTTTAAATTAAAGATGGCCGTGGATGCTCGGAGGAAGTGGTTGCCAAGGGAAAAGGTCATGCCAGGAAAACCGGGAGGAGACGACGGGGACGCGCACGGCGCCGACCAATCAGAGAGCAGTCCGCTCGTCCGTCCCCGTCCAGTGGTCCGGAACAGCCCTGCCACCCATGGGCGTCAGCTGGTTATGACAGGGGACAGTGTGCACTTGGCGGATCTCGCCGGGACTAAAAACTGTTCCAGATTTTTGATCCTTTGATCTTTTGGATAGTTGTCATTGGAAGCAAATATGCAGCTGGATATGCATTTGGAAGCTTCATACTAGAGAAAAATAAATAAATAAAAGCTAATCAGAGTGTAAGCAGATTCATGTTCGTCCAAAAAAAAAAAAAATAAACAAACAAACAAACAACAACCAAACCTTATCAGAAATCTGCATTTAGAAATATCATTAAAATACTGCCATTCTAGTTGTCAAAAAAATTAAATGCATGGACTTCACTATTTGTATTATATTATATTATATTATATTATATTATATTATATTATATTATATTTTAGTTTAGTTTTAAGGTACTTTAACTTTCCTTGAATATTTCCATGTTATGCCATTTTATATTTTTATTCCACCATATTTCAGTAGAAAATATTATTCTGTTACTTTTTAGTCAATTGCATTTGTTTTGTCACTAGTGCTAAACTGCATTTCGTTACCCTGTCCGTCCTTGTACATGTGTAATGACAATAAAGTTGAATCTAATCTAATCTAATCTAAAGTCAGTTAACTTCCCAGCTGAGGGTTTTACATGTGAAACATATGATTATCATAAAATATAATTCATTGCTATAGATCTATAACCTATAAATCATCTCAACTATGACAACATATGACAAAAATATAAATATATAATGAAAATAATGTTTTGCAAAATAGTGCAATTTTCCATAATATTACTGGGCACTTATACTTTAATACTCAGTACTTTTACTTGAGTCCATATTTGTACTTGCGATGCTAATGATATTTTCAGACTGTGGTATGGCTACGTTAAAGATCTCAATGCTCCTGCAGGAACATGAGTTTTCACGCAGTGGATCTGTTCTCCTGGACCTCCTAAACCACACTGAGGAGATCACAGAAAAATAGCCTCTGGAGGATTTGATTGACAGCTTCCTTTTAGCCAATGAGAGACCCCAAAGCTGCTGATTGGCCAAATGAGCACCACTAACAGGCCTTCCCACTTGACCAAGTTCACCTTTTTTTTCCATCAATTATTCCACACTGCTTTGTAACCCACCACTGGGAGACGCTGCTCACTTGTATTGCACTACCAGGTTCAGTAGGCCAAAAGCTCAGTGCTCCTGCGCCCCAGTTAACTAATGAGAATGGATTTATGCTGGGAGGCTGGTAGCACAAGGCAGCAGAACAAAAGGTTTTACCAGAAGGTGGATTCACATTGGAACTGCCTCTGATGTACTGTTGTTGTCTGATACCATTTCATCCCCAAGGCAGGATTATGTAACACCGGGCACATTTGTTCATGAAATTTACTTATGGAGCACCACAGCAACATTATAAGAACACAGCACAGATACAGGGATGACTACAGTAAAAGCAACACATGGTGATCTGTCACAGTCCTGAGAATTAATACCTATATTTTCAATGAGAAAACACTGGGGAAGCCCCCGGGGATGTGATTAAAAGTGGTTTCAGTGAAAAGCCTGCCAGGCGCCTGCACGGAAGATGAATGTGGTGTACATCGTCGCCAGAAAAAAAAAATCTTATTGATCACAGTCTCGGTGGGGATGGGACACAGGTCCTATGCAGGTTGCAAATCAATGTTTGATCATTTGGGCCTGCCACATATGTTGCATTCAACTCCCGTGTGCAGTGGGAACTTCACGCATGGAGGCAGACTGTTGTATGATCCACAGGAATTGCAGGTTCTCAATTGATAAAGCCGAGTTGCTGTTTTCATGTGTGATCAATTATTAACTCTGTGTTGAAGACGATCTCTCATTAAACACCTTTTTCTTTCAGCTCAGACTTCAAATGGGCATCTCCTTCCACACCACCTTATAAGTCATTACAGATGCTTTTCGCTTCTTGTCTCCTGAACATGGATTAGTTTGCCCAGATTTATTAAAAACTTGATAACTGTCTATTTTTTTAGTTGCATTCTAGGATTAACATTTCTACAAATTTTCTGCCAGTGCCAGAGCAGGTTTGGAAATAAGGCAGCCTTTATAAAAAAAA
This sequence comes from Toxotes lorentzi, assembly GCA_037833715.1. NCBI lineage: Eukaryota > Metazoa > Chordata > Actinopteri > Toxotidae > Toxotes > Toxotes lorentzi. The sequence continues at coordinate 12,415,514 of JBBMJY010000025.1, read as the reverse complement.
AACTTGATAAGTTGTCTTTATCAGTGGTTAATAAATTATTGACTCAAGTTTTGTATGTGGTAAATATATCTGCTTTATGATTATGCGATATTCATGGCAGCAACTTTTGGGTGGCTGGTGTTAATCTTTTACAAGCCATCAAGTCTGCAGTTATAGATATTAGTAAATGCTTAATAACCCGTTTAGCTAGATTGATGGTTGATGGTTGAACAGTGGGACCTTTGTGTTGAAGCAAGAACTTACAAAGACAAATCAAGTGTTGTGTTGGGGAGGATAAACACAGACCAGAGACTCTTAACTGATCTAAGCATCAGCATAAGATGCATTAACCATGAATAAAGCTGCTATTAGAAACTGTGAGCAAAGAGTGTCTCTAGAAAGTTGTAGCATTTTTATTTTCCAGTTTTCAAACAGGAACATCTACCTTACGTTACATCTTTATCTGTACGGCCCTGGGTATGAGTAGACCCAGAAACCAAGGCAAGACATGTGCTGGTTATCTGCTGTGTGACCTGCTGTTGCCCTCTAACCCCTTCCTGTCGGCTCTTTTGGGGTTTTAGTACTAGTTGCCATAGTAACTGAAAAGCTAATAGGGTTGAGCTGTCGCTGTAGGCGCAGGAATGGCAGTAATGCATGCAGTGAGGTCCTGTCTGGATTTACTGCCTTGCTACAGTATGGATCAGTTTGGATTCTCTTAACCAAACCCAGGAAAGTACGTTATTTCAGCTCGGGGGAACAACATGACAAAGATCAGAAACACCAGCCAGTAATATCTACATTCACAACTTTTTTTTAAGGTGATTTTGTTTTTGGTGTTTTAACCAAAAACAAAATCACCTTTACTGGATGAACTGACAATGAAGGTATGAACAGTAAACAGAGAAAGAGAGAGGTACGACATGCAACTTAAATTGAACCTCGGACACTGAAGTTATATGTTATGGGTCTTAATCACTACAACAACCACAACTAACCATTTCTTCAAACACAAACAACTCCACAAGAAACTGTTCTGAAAACTATTAAAGAACAATGGAAATTTTTTTATGACAACCTTGATTTGAGGAGATGGAGTTGAAGGGAATTAGAGAAATATTTGACATGCCTTTCATGTGTTTGTTGCCTAAATGACTCAACAACAGGCAATAATGAAATGATTTGAAGCCATTTTTTGTTCCTAAAACCAAACTGACTGAACCCAAGATTGAGCAGGGCACTAAAAATGAAATACAGATGTTGATGAAATGACATGCTCCAGAGTGCAGGGTGAAAAGATATATTGCGTTGTGCCGTCATCCCTTAAATCTGTTCAGTTCCTTCACAGACAGGCACATTCCAGGGGCCCACTGTGAGCGTAGCCCTCATACAGATGGGCCTTGAGAGCCACCCTGTCAGAGCAGAAATGAGTCCAGATGGCTGGATCCTGCTGTGAGGGGCTGCGGATGGAGTGAGTAGTGGTCTGTGTGGCTCAGGCCTAGCCTGACTGGACCCTTTTCACACAGAGGGCCTCTGGCGTTCCCTCACCACCACACCCGCAGCTCTCGGGTTACAGCCGGGGCAAGGACATTCACGTCGGCCCTGTTATTCTTACAGAGCGTTAATCTGGTTGTATAGGGAGCAGTGTTCAGTAAAACAGTAATATTGATGACTGGCCTGGTGGGAAAGCGATTTACGTGAGCTAATTACGGACTGATTGATTGATTGATTGACTGCATATGCACAAAGTGCTTTCTTTGAGATTGTTCCCACATGGAATGCAGACATACACACGACAGCACATAAGGAGTAAGGGCAGTTGTATGAGAGCTGAAATGTTTTACTGTCACCAACTCTGTCACCACTGCAGGAGCCCTCAGCACCTTCATCAGCTCCACAGGCTGTGTTCAGATCATATTCAGCGTCACATAGTGAATCAGTCTGCCTCTGGTGAGACAGGCTCCAGTGCAGTTTAATGTCCTCTGTGTGCATGCCGCCGTGGCAGACAGAAAAGTGACTTTTCATGAGTAACAGGGGACATGGGACAGCAGACCACCTGGATTTGCTTGCGGAAATCTGTCTCCTGTTTCAGAACACTTATAGTGCCCCCACATACTTTTTTTCTGTGTTATTCTATACCTTGTTCTGACATGGAGGGCTGGAGGGGAGTAGTTATATGCTTCGTGTCTATAGAGTTACAGGGAATGAATACAGTAAGAAAATATCCTCAGAGTATTCATTTCATTACATCTCATTAGAAGATTTTCCATTGTCAAGAATCAATGTGCATGATTAACCTAACAAGAAGTCCTAAAGGTGCTATGTATGAAATATGAACAGCCACTGAGCTCACATGCCAACAGATCCACCTTCGTGACAACTAAACACACTGATCAAGCCTGTGACAATAAGCTGGCATCACTGTGATTGTTGTCTTTCTCAATAATCACCAAAGTACTACATGGTACTGCGTTCAAAATATTACTAACATAAAAGCTGGACCTAAAAAGAAATTTTAGTACTTGTCAGACAGTGGAGGCGGTTTTTGTTACCAGCATAAACCGGTGCTGACTTCATCTCCCTCATGGCTGGGGGTTTCCGCTCCACAACATGGAGGCCATAGGATCCTGTAACGGTCTGATTGGCAGGTGAATGGCAACCAATGACAAGCAACTCCAATTCCCTCAGGGCCCAACGTGGTACAAAGTGAATGGATAAGTGGAAGGGAGAAAGATTGCCTTTGAACCTAAAAAGACTATTTCCCCCCTTCCTCTGCATCTTCTTTTCTCACAGTCTCTCCATGTGCCATTCTCCTGACTTTTCTTTCTTTTCTCAGTGTTTTGTTCTTCTTAGTTTTGTGGCTGATGGAGCACTTTGACTCGGGGCAGAGTAAAAACTGAGTAAAGCTAAATGAGTCCTTTTAGAATGACACAGGAGAACGTGTCAGTCAATTGTTCACTGCTTTGAATGTCATGAAATTAATATTGTTTGTATAACTCCAGTATTGATAACTTTCAGTATGCTAACATTCAGTTAACATGACCCCTAGGGCCCAAGATTCCCTACTTGTGATCAAAGTTAGGGAAAGAGGCTGTTTTTCATAAATGTTGCTTTAATCCAAAAGCATTTTTTAATTAGGGGATAATAATGATGATTTATTTTTGTGATGTAATTTGAGACAAACACTCACATTAACTGACCTTTGATGGATTGCTCTCCACTGGTTACTCACAAAGCAATGACTGCTGCTGTCTACGAAGAGATTGTTTGCTTTCTTGTGGCCTGCCTTTGTCACACATCCCCTTCCATCTCGAGTTCTCCCGACTTTAAGTGTTCCCTTTCACAGCTGCCCATCACCATCCAATGAATCCAAACAAGGAACTCTCCCTTGACTTGGCTCAACTTGATGGGAGGGGTGAAGTCAAAGCTTCATTTGAATCCTCACAGTTACCATACGGAGTCATCCATAGAGCTGCCTCAAAGAAAAAGTTCAAGACTTTGCTTTCTTATCCAAAACTCGATGAGAAGATTAGTGTCTGGATCTGGATGCAGATTGACAATATGTAATATCTCTTCCATGTATTTATCACATAAATATGAGGGCCTTAAACTATGGCCAGACTCTCAGTGCACTTTTCAGCAGACAGCTGAACAACCTTGAGTGGAGAGAAGACCTTTGCCTTGGTAAATCTCCTTGTCACTGTGCAGCTGCTGACTGTCTACTCTCATCGAGGCCAGCTCTGCAAACCACCGAATCCAGTCTGTTGACCTTTTGCTCTTTCTCTCTCTGTCACAGCTGTATGCTTTTAACTTTAGATCTGCTCCACATCCAATCAGGATTCAACCCCTAAAACCCCATATTTCCCCCCTCTGGCTGCAGGGAACCGGCCAATCTGCAATCAAAGCCCGTGTCTGATGTGCACGGGTCTGGATGCAAGGCTTTTCCCTCGAATAAAGAGCATTTGCTTTCTGGGTCCTGGGAATCTGAAGCTTTTCTTCTTCAGCCAAAAGTGCTTTGACCATGACCCATTTCAGCTCAGCCAGGCCTGTAGCAGCTCCGTGCCATCTGAAGGCTAAGTGCTCACTGTATAGGCTCCAGAGTGAGCACATGGTGGGACTAACCAGCTCTTCAGTCTTGCCTGCCTACCATCTGGAAAATAACAGCTTTAAGCAGGTCCTGCCAGTAATTACCCTGCAAACTCTGAACAAAGGCCCAGAACACACTGTGGTGATATCTGGATAATTGATGGAGACAGGTCACAACAACTGATTCCAAGCAGCGAAAAGTCGAGTTTTGGCTTAAGACGATGATGCCAGGTTTTAAAAGTTGTTTTTGATGGGGTACAGCTGAAATTAAGAAAAATGAGAAATAAGATCTATAGCTGGAAAAATGCGATAGTCAATGTCTTTGTTGTTTTTGGTTTGAAAGTGAGACCTGGTCGCATGGCTACATCTGAACTCCAGCACTTCTGATGATATGTATTGATGAGTAATAACGTTATATGCGTAGTATGAGATTTGATACAGGGAGACAGACAGGGAGCGCATTCAAAATTACTCAGAAAGTAAAACCAAGGTTATTAGTCTGACTTCTTTTTTAATTTAATGGTTGTTTGCTTTTTTCAGTTAGAGTTGGATGAGAAGACAGTAAATATAATAAAAGCTTTTTCCATTTCCATATTTTGTGCTAAGCTAAGAGCTACCAACATTTTTGCCATCATATAAGTTAGTTAGTTATTTTCAACCATTCCTGTTGCCTGTGGCTGCACATCTAGTGCACAGAAATGAGATTGCTTATCTATCTTCTCATTAAACTCTTGGCAAGAAAGAGCCTGAGTATAGTTCCCCAAATGTTGAACTGTTCCTTTAATCCTTTTGCATTTACAGTGGAAAAAACACAAAATGTGAAATTTGTCCCACATTTGCAGAACACAAGTCTGAGATCATTTAAATCAAAGCCACAACTGTTTGTAGGCAAGACAGCTCTTCCTCGAGTAGACAGCTTTATACTTGCCATGAAATAGTTGCTGGGTGCGAAAATTTGTTGTTTTCCACACATTGGTATAGAGCGCTGAAAAACCACAACCGCTCCCTTGGTTTGAAGCACTGCCTGGACCTGACAAAACATGAAGCTGCTTTACATTGTCCATCCTCCAAAATGTCGTTTTCAATTTGAATCCTATCAGGGTCTAATCTGGAAACTGTTAGTCACTGTGTTTTGAAAATAAATTGTTTGCAGCTGAGAGTCAAAAAATGGAGGAGGTGGAGGGGGGGGGAGGGGGGGAGGGGGGGGGGTGGACTCTGGGAGGGGAACAAGTGGCAAAGTCCCTCCGGTGAAATGCCATGTTTAGGCTGATGCACAGGAAACAAGCTCTTACCAGCCAGGAAATGAAGTGGCAAGCACAGGCCGGCTTATATTTCCCCCTCCTGCTTTCAGAAGGGCCTTGTTAGCACTGAAACACCAGGGCTCCAGCTTTTGTCCGTAACAGAGCCAATAGTAAACATCGCTGCAGCGTTTTTAAAAAGACCTTAAGTGCTTGTGATGGCTGAGTGGTATGTTGCCACGAGGTCTTGAGTTTCTCAGACCTCCAGATCCCCCCCCCGTCCCTGAAAGGGAGCTGAGTCAATGCTCATGATGTGAAAGAGCTTGATGTTATGTACAAGTGAGGGAAAAGACTTCTCTGACTTATGTTTTACTGATCAAATGTGTGGCTGCATGTTAGGAGTATTTCAAAAATATCTTTAGAATAGATTTTACATTTTTGACCACACATACTGTGCATTCTTTAACTTCCCTCACTGACTCCCCACCCACAAATAAGAAAGATACCAATATCCATGGTACTTTTTAAAAATAAAAACAGGATTTGGAGATGCTCACTATTACCCAAGGATGCTTCTGGATGAATTAACTGAGGAACGGGTGAAGGTACAATCATGCTCTGCTCATAATGAAATGTCCTTTAGATAAAATGTCTACATTCTTGAATACTTTGTTTGTCAGCTTATGATGGAATGATTTTGTATACAGATACTAAAAAATAGCCCCCGCACAGTTCACCAGATATACTCCTGACAGACACGAAACATAAATCACTTGCATGAAGGACCAAGAAGGCAAAATAAACAGGCGGTAATGTGAATGTTTTACAAAGAGCTGAAGGATGAAGGCTAGTGTTACACTGGTACCCTGACAGTGTGCGTCATGGTCACCTGGACTCAGAGCAAGGAATAAGCTGGCACAGCTGCCAGCAAAAAGAGAGCAAAAACACATATTTTTGGACAAGCCCGGGCTGAACCCAAATTCTTAAAGACTGTGAAATTCTGACATCAGATAATCCTCATACCACTGAAAAATCAGTCTGTGTTGTCAAATTTGAGGCTTGAATGGTGCAAACTTAGACCAAGCTTTACAACAAATTAGAATTTCTGTATTCATTACGTCACATGGAAAACCTGAGGAGAAGCCATTGGTTTGAGGTTTATTCCAATTTCAGCTGTGAAACAGAGCAGAGCTCATGTAAGAGTTGATTTTTGAAAACAGAGAAGCCGGGTTAGAGAACTCAGAATCAATAGACCTTTTCCACAGCAGACATTTTCACTTGTCACTGTGGGGAAAGAACAGGTGAGACAAATTTTGTTAATGACGGCTCAGCTCCATGAAGTGTCCCAGTGCGCCAATGTGCACAAAACCACAGCAGCTGAACTGAAATGTAATTTGGTTGTTTTTAATGTCATCGATTACACCTGTGCTTTTCTTGATATGGCAAACCACAATGTCTGCTGTGAAGACGATCTTGAGGGAAAAATGCTTTCATTTATCTAATTAGTCGGAGGTATGTTCTTTTTCAGAACCGGTAAAATGACTTCTCTAGAAGTCTTTTGTGAATACATAAGCTCAAACGAGTGTGCACAGTGTTATCTCTGTTAGTGCAGCAGTCCACAGCCATGCTGGTGGCTCAGTGTACTCAGGCACAGTGGTGATTAGAGCTAAATGCTAGTGTCAGAAGGGTAATGCAATGATAATATAAACATAACATGCTGATGCTCAGCAGGTATAATGTTCACCATGATGGCAAGAAACACAAAGTATAGCTGAGGCTGATGGGACTGTCATCAGTTTTGCAATTATTTTAAAATGATTGTACAAAATGGCAGCCTTTGTAATCAAGTTTCTTGTCTGCCTCTGCAGCGTTAACTGTCAAATGAGGGCAAGACTGCTAAAATATAATCTTAAGAAAAACCACAAATGTCAACCACCCAATCCACCCAAAGGCTGCTGAGACATATTCGAGTCTAGACCAAAGTGGTGGCCCAACCAGCAACGCACATGTAAACACAAATCCTTTAATTACACATAATGTGGAACCACAGTAGCACATTTTCAAAAGCCAGAACATTCAAGAGTAACAATTTGTTTGCAGAGAAGTGAAGATGACAGGTGACTGAGGCTCATGCGGACGGAGATTTCATGTGTGAGTTCACATGCTGGAAGGTCAGAGCTGGCTGCATGCCCGCACAAACCCAGAGCTGTCTCTCTCCTGTAAAGGACCACCCCGTTGTGAAGGCCTGCTCCAGTGGTGGTGAGCAGTGATTCATGGTGTGGAACTCAGGGCTGAGTTGGAGTCAGTGTAAACAATTACAGCTTGAGTTGATGTATTCAGAGTGTGTGTGTGAGTTGCAGCGGGCCCAAGAGAGCCAGAAGAGAAACACTGCTGTCTAACTGAGCAGGGATTTGAGCCTGGTGTACATGTTTTTGCAGTGTTTACAATATTTTCTCCCAGGCAAACAGTGATGAGTGAGTGCTGGGAGAACCTGAGCTCTTCTCTGCTTCGGCACTTACGTGTTTGGTCATGGAACACATATTGATAATGGTGCTTTAAGGGGCTGCGGTTCAAGCTAAACACTGCAGTAGCAATTGGGCTCTGAGAGACAAGTGACGCCAGAGTCAGACAGAAACCTTTTTACCCTTACTTATAACCATGAAACAGCTTCTCATCCTTTCAGAAAAAAAAAAAAAACTTCAAACACTCAAAAAATCAAGCATATAAATATTTTTAAGCCATGATGAATAATGGAGGGATCGCCTGTAGGAAAGTCGACAAAAGCAACTTGGAGTGTTTGCAAATGAAATCCAAAGAACTCCATCCCTGTAGCTTGATTTGATTTTATGATACTGATCTAGAAACACACATACAAAAGTTTAATGCTGAAGTTAAAAAAGTTCGAAAGTTTAAATCTAAATAAGAAAGTTCAGGAAAACGCCATTGATATAATTCTCAACTGAGTGGGATCCATTCTTTTCTTTTTTTGCTTCTGTAACTAGTAATTATTGGCTGGCTTTGCATCACTTTTGCACTCCTCCATCTCAGCTGTGGTTGTTTCCATCTGTTTGAGTAGAGGTTAGAAGTTGACTGGCAGAGGTCCTGCTCTCTGAGAGTTAGAGGCTGGCTGGAGGGGGCTTGTTTCTATCAGGGGTGAAACACCAGCCCGTCCATCACCCTGACAGAGCTGACAGCCATTCAGCCAAACCAGAGGAGCTCCTGCCAACAATCAAAGGGCTTTTCAATGAAGGAATCCAGCTCTGGCCTGTCATCATGGAGGGGCGGTCCCAGCTGTCAGCAGGACCGGGGGATACTCTGGGTGCCTCCCCTTGATTTTTTCTTTTCTTTTTTCTTTTTTTTAGAAATGTCTGGTCAAATCCATGGCATTGGTCAAGACCACATGCTCCTCCCTCTCTCTTTCGCCTCCCTCTCTCTCCCTCTCTCTCTCCCTCTCTCTCTCTCTTCCCTCAAAAGGCACTTTGTCATCCAATTCAGTCGTTGTCAGCTTCGCAGTTCAGTTGTGCTGTAGGGCTCACGCAGCTTTTTGAACTTTTGCTGTTTACATGAAAGACTTTATTATTTTCAGTTCCCCATTCTTCTTGATTTCCTCATGTTTTGACTGAAAATACTCTTCACTTGCTCCTCAGTAATGTCAGTGCTCTTATTCACCACTTGAGGGAGGCAAAACTAAACAAAATGCCAAGGAGCTGCATTGTTGAAAAATCTACTCAGAAATACTGTATTTTTATACTTTCGAGTTATTACTATTCGAGTGTCACCGCTGACTATACTTCACCATCAAATGTTAAGGTTCAAAGTCTTTTTGTGTACAGATAGTGATCTTTATCAGCAGACATGAAATTTCCTATTAATCATCTTACTTAGCTAATTTTCTTAGTTAATTCTTTGCATTACCATTTCCCAGAGTCAGATAGCTTTACTCATTGTACCTCCTAAAAAGTGATAATTTTTTTTTTTTTTTTTTTTTATGGGAGCAACAGTTAACAGTAATCGTCTTCTCTGTAAATTATTCAGACAATTATTTCCTCTGTGTTGATTAATCGTCTGGTCCATTAAACAGCAGAGTATGGTGAAACATGTTTCAGAGCCCGATGTGATGTATTCAAATGTCCCAGCAGTTGAAATCCAAAGATATTCGGTTCACAGTGTTTTAAAAGACGAGAAAATCAGCGAATGATGGCAAATGAGGAGATAAATGGTCATGTTCCTGGTAAAGAATGTTAATTTAAAAAGCAGTAGTAGTTCCAGTCAGATGAGCCTGAGCAAAATCTTTTCTGAGAGATGTTGTGCCGTTGCTTGGCAATTGTTTGCTTAAAACTCTTCCATTATGTGTTCTGAAGAAATATATCATGATGTTTTATCTGATGTTGTCGCACTAACAAAAGGAAAGCTGTGGTGGTCTGTCTTTAACATCCTTTTAAGTCTATGTTATGATTGCAATATAGGTGATGAATTCTGCTCAAATATCAAAAAGCTGTTGTAACATTTCTGTCTTTACTGGCAGTACAGTGTCAGACTAGGACCCTGTCTGATGCTTCAGTGGGTATACCATTACATAACCACTGCATGAATCAATTATTCATCTCCATGTCATAAGACTGAGGATGCTTTGAGTATGACAGACAGTCAGACAAGGCAGTGCAGTACATGGCAGAGAGAAAACACACACCAATCTCCGCTCTGAGTCTGTGGCTTCGTCATGTGACTGCCAAGGGAGAGCACCTTCAAATAAGATGTGTTTCTCCAAAGGCTGGGTGAATGCTTGATTTTAAAAACAGCCCTCGGCTGTTGGGGAAATCAACATAAGCCTATTCGGCACAAGCGAATGTCTGTCAAGTCCCCCCACACGGTGGACAGAGGGGGACGGATACCCTATGTTCTTTCATTCAAAGTGTTTCAGGCATGTTTCATCTCATCCTTTAACCCTCATCATCACAGGTGCTGTTGACTGACCACCCAACCAAATCTGTGGTGGGTTCAGAGGTTAAGCAGTTCAGTACGTTTTAATTTATCTGTCAGGATAATCAGCCATGAGCATCTGTTCTGGACAACTTATCTAGTGACGCAAAGTCAGAGAAAGAGTGAAATAATGCTGAGCTATAAATGTTCAAAGGCTTGTTTTTAGGATGGTTGTGACTTTCTCTCTGCACGCAGAGATGAAGAACAGCTCTATTTGTGTCCACAGTAAATCATGAGGTTACAACTCTCCATACTTCATAGTGACACTGTGTCCTTCACTTACACCACTCACAATAAGTTAGGGATATTGTTATTTACACGAGTGCTTTTCCTATTTGGTCTGAATTTTTATGAAATAAGTAAAAGTTCCCTTTGATATTACTAATAATGAATGAGAGGAAACACCATTTTCATTAGTTTAATATTTATTACCCCAAAAATTTAGACAATAACAAGGATAGCCCCAAATAACAAA
>JBBMJY010000025.1:12381582-12400630 GCA_037833715.1 Toxotes lorentzi | reverse complement strand
ATAGATAGATAGATAGATAGATAGATAGATAGATAGATAGATAGATAGATAGATAGATAGATAGATAGATAGAAATGGGAAACTGCCCTTTAAATAGAGTTCGATAAAACAGGAATTATTCCTGCTCCTGAGTTTAACACAGTGACACTTGGGAGAAGCAATATGTTCGGCAGATGAAAACTGCACTTCATTTACCCAGATCTTTAAAAATCATTTTAGGGTAGTGCATGTGTTAGAAAATCACAGGATACATCTTGGAACAGTCCCATTTGAGCCATTTAGTGGACAAACCTATACTTAACACTTTACTTGTTTCACTTCTTGCCTGCTTGTGTTGTGTTGCCAGCTGATGCTGGTTGGTCGTCACAGGGATCTTTGTTCACTCTGCACTTCAGATCCTGACTGCACTTAGACTTTGATCCAAACTTGCCTTTTTGAGCTGGCTTCACAGTCTCTGTGGATTCTAGGTGTTGATCGGTTTCTGCGTCCTCATGGAACTCAGGACTCTGATCCGACTCAGTACTCTGATTGGACACTGAGACCCTGCATGTCTGCTGATAGGACGAGCAGAGTTCCTGCCACTTCTTTCGATTGGCATCAATCCCATCGACCATCGGCTGCAACTTCCTGTTAAGCTTTAGCAGTGCCTGTGAGACACACAGGGGAGTATAGTTGATATTCAAACTCCCAAATAATGCTTTTATTTATGTTTACATAAACTAAAACCCACAGTAAACATTTAACTTCTGACATTAAGGGTTACCTACCTGATAAAGCGGTTTACAGATCCCATCTATCCACTCCATCTGCAGGGCAGGTAGTTCATCTTTCCGATTACGGTCAAATATGGCCTACAGAGAGGTGATTAAAAAACAAATTGTTGTAACAATACATGATGGTAACTCAATATCGAGATCAGTGTGCTAGGAAAAAAAAATCCAGGCCATAGAAAAGAGTTTGAAAGCTTGCTTACTTACCGCAGGGGTCATCTTAAGTTCAGACCTCTCCCTGTCACCTTGTTCAAAGAATTCACTCGTCACCAGCTCTGCAACCTTGAGACATCAGCGTAAACTACCATTATTTCATTATTTTACTCAAAATATGGGCTCTGAGCCACAGGCTGCATGCATTTTGTTATATTTTTGTGCAAAATTTGGTTTTAGGGATTTAGCAAAGGATGTTCTGGTATTTTTGTGGTATTGCTCTCATATTTGTGGCCGTTCTGACTCATGCTGGGTCATGCTAACTCTGCACACACCCCCTCCGTTGTAGCATTTCAGGAAACACTGTGGCAAAAGACAGTAAAAAGCAGCATGTGTCTCTTAAAACTTTGCAAACAAACTTTAATTTTATGTAAATCAAACACTTCCTAACAAACCAAACTGGCTTATTTGAAGTTTATTTTGAAAGTTTTAGAAGGCTTGCCACCTTGGCCTGCACCAGGGTAGTCAAGGGAGTACATTTTTAAACAAATCCTTCTTGCCTCTTGTATTTAGCTTTGGTTGACATGCCATTTTGTTTAGTTTTGGCCGCAGAAAAGGTCTAACAAAACCACAACAACGTTTATGACACAAACTTGGATGCCTTTTTTGACCAAAAGGAAAACTGGTGGATGATGGATCAGTTTTCCTTTTGGTGGATGGATAAACCTGTTCATTATATCACAGCATGGATATATATAGACAGTATGGATGTATGAGTGCTTTATTAATACATCCATGGTCCAGGGCCACAAGGAAATAGGTGCTTATCCAAGCATGCGTTGTGGGAAAGGCAGGAAAATATGGGGCATTCTAATTTCTGGACCGTAAAACTACCTCCAAACCTCCAAACCCTCATCATGAAAGCACAGATTTGAGAAACTTTGTCACTGGGACCCTAACCTGTTTGGAAATCTTCCAAGGACGTGTGACGGCGCCCAGATCACATGCTGTCATCAGCATAGACCTGCAGATGATATCAAAGCTCATTTCTAGGTGCTTGTTTTGGTCTTCACATTTAAAGCGATTTTGACACAAAACAATTTTCTTGAAGTTAGAAACCTGAGAACTTCTCTGTGTCCTTCATCTGTCCAGCTGAACTCTCCAGATAGTACACACTCAAAGAACTTGGTTCTGCGCCTTACAATGCAAAGAGACAGTCATTTTAAAAGGCAAAACACTCCAAGACAGTTTTTACTACATAAGGATTTGGTAATTAAACAGAATTAATATTTATCCATTAAAAAGATCACTTACTCAAAATGCAAAGTAAGGTCTGTGGAGAGAATAGCCTGCTTCAGTAGCTGCATCATGTTGCTATACTCTTTAGAGCAGAGGTTTGCAAAGATATTGTGACCCTGTGTAAAAAAAAAAAAGAAACAACAATAGCAGTAGCCACACACACAAAAGCAAGCAGGGATGAGTAATAGTGACTATAATGTCTCCTCTAAGCCAGTGCATTGGTAAAGTCATCGCTCACTGTCAAATAAAGCTCCCATTAGCAATGTTAATTAGCAATGTGTATAGACTTTCTCTGTCCTCTAAGAAATCAATAGAGAGCACAGTTCCTGATGATCAAATAGAGCAGACTCATATCATCACCAGTGACCACTGCTGCCGCCTACCAGCAGAGAGTTTGTGTTCAGTACCGTCCCAAAGCTCAGTCTGGTAGACTTGTGCCCTGAGACACATGGCACGGTCGTGGATCTTACAAATCTTACAAATCTTACAAAACAGCTATGTAGCTGACACCACGTGGCATTTGTAACAGGCAACGTTGTCGTCGATGCTTCTCTGACAGTAAAAAGGATCAAATTCATTGATTATTCCAAACATTCACTCAAATCTCATTCAGGAGTAACTAAACAATTTTGTTACATCACAGCAAATCCAATACTTGCAGCTCCTCACCTCACTTTGTAGGATCATGACTGCATGGTTGAAGTGATGATGCTCCAGAGTGGCTGACGTCCCATAGAGCAAAGCCAGAGCAGAACCTGTCCTGCAGGGAAAAACCGAGAAGGGAAACTTTCAGTCACCTATAGGATACCTGTTTATCATCATACTTCAGGCCTGAGTCACTTACTTGGCTTGAAATGCGTTGTTGGTGCCTCGGTGGTCCAAGTCATGACACAGACAGCCGACCATCAGGGCCAATATCTCTGCATCTGACAGGACGTCCTGGAAACTAGCTGTCTGCCGAGAGCAAAGCAGATGGACATTTTTATTTATAATGTATTACCCATTAACATTTGATGGGATAGGAAAGGAACTTTTTAACAGAGAGTGAAATTTGTTTTTCAATGTTTGCGAGCTCTCAGCACACCTGATCACCATGGAAAGTTGATCAATCTCTCTCTAAGGCTTTAACCAAATAATTTTACCTCCTTTGAATTTTCTCTGAATGTTTCTCCAGTGACATTTTCTCTTGATGTTTTGTTCGGTGTCTCATTGTTGTTGATTTCTTTAATGCTAAGTCCACTGAGATCTACTTTCCTCATGACAGGTTTTAAAAATAACCCAGACAACGTATCATCCTCATTGAGGGTCTACGTTTTGATGATGTCTTTTGGTGGAATTTTGCTTTTACTGTATTAGACTGAAAACAAACATGAAGAGAAACTGAAGGGGGCCACATGACCAAACTCTGGTACGAGTGAAACTGGAGATACGCATCTTAGAAAGCTGGGTCATTTTAATTTTATATCTGCCTAATTTGGTGCATGGAGAGCAACTTTAGACTGTCACTTTAACCCTTTAACATCCAGTTCCCTCATTCTATTTCCACTCAAGTAGCTTTAAAAAATAGAAAAACCATCTTATGCCACTGTCTCTCAGTATCATGTATATAGTACATGTTCTGTATCAGCTGGTTCTATGATGCTTATACTGACTGAAATATTCAAACCCAGGACTCCACAGGAAATATTCCACATTGCTTATTCATTGTTTTAAACACAATTCACTAAAATTGAACCTGGCATGTTTGGTATCTTTTAAACTTTTGGGATGTTCACTAGAATTTAAAATGAAATTCTGTAGGCAGGAACAAAGTCCCTAAATGACAGCAGTACACACAAATCTGACTCTGACTTGATGTATGTTGAAACTTACTGTGATAATAACAAACATGCACTGGGACACATTGAAAGCATGCCTCCAGTTATGATACGCCACAGTTCGATAGTTCTTCCTTACAGTCAGAAGCCAGCGGCACAAAACCTACAAGGAGACACATATACAGGTGACATACATATATACATATATATACACACACACATGTTACAGGACATATTTCGCGGCCTCACCTCATAGTCAATTTTAAACTTTTGCACAACACCAAGTTCCAGAAACATTCGGAGTGATGCTGTGATCATGGCATCATTGTCCAAAGAGAAGTCGTTGAAGTGAAACTTGTCGATGCCCAGCTCACTGCTCAGGGGGATCTTGGCTGCCTTAGGGGGACAGGACAGTGCTGTCAATCATACAGTACCAGCAATAAGACACTTTGCAAACAGATTATACTTCACTGTCGACCACTTACAGGCATCAGACTACATACATCTAATATAAAAATGTCATAATGTGAATTTATGAATGTTGTCTTCTTAATCTTCCTACCTTGAGTCTGTCAACTTCTACCTTGGAGCAGGTAGCATGGTAGGACAACATCTAAAAAAGCAGAAATCACACAAAACAGTGAGACAAACAAAAACTCCAGAGCAGAAAATGTCGATGCAATCTATCTTTCTTTTCCTATCTTGTTATGTAATCAGGGTCAAACAAAGTACATATCTGCTCTTAAAATCAATTTGTTGCTACATTTTGGGTCTCCTGAGAGAAAGAAAAATCCACGAGGCGTTTAAAGAAACAGCAGAGATTATGTGACAGAAATACAGGAGTGTATGTGTGTGTTGCCTTTGATGAGAGGTGAGCAGACTGGCACGTGTATTTATCGTGAATTATTGAAAGCAGCTGAAATATTTATGGTGGAGAAGCAGAACCATGTTTGCTGAGGATAATGTAACTGCTCAGGTTAGATACCGGGCAGTGGAGCAGAACGCAGACTCAGACATTAATGAATGTGAAGAGGCTCCGTTACGATTAGCATTAATCAGTGACAACACACTCTTCCCCGACTGAGATTTTCTTGTACACTCATTTTGAATAGATGTGATAAAAAGTTTTGTATTGGATTAAGTATTTATTGGATTTAGAGTAATTTAGGTTGTCTTAATCTGTTTTAGATGAAACAGAATGGCAACCTAGTATTATCTATACACCAGGCTGTGAAAACTCATCTGTTCATTCATATCAGTGTCAGGATCACTGGTCCATTTAACAGCACATCTCATTCAAACTTAATCTGTGGCTTCACTGACTGTTAAATAAAACAACTTTATTAAGAATTTCCAAAAGTTTACTTTTTTTTTTTTTTTTACAGAAATAAGTTTGTTTATACCAAACTTCAATGCACGACATACTCTCATGATATGGTCATTGTGTTGTGATCAGCCAATAGGGCGGCTTCTTTGAACTCTTTTTGGACTGGTCACACTCCTTTTGAGCTTTATTGAACTTCTGTTGGACTCTGTGTTGGAGTCTTGTGGTGATTTTTGGCATGATCAACCCCTGGGTGACTTTTTGTTTTTTTGTTTTGGACTTTTGGGGACTCTTGTTTGGTTTCCTGCGTTTTGCTCTGGGGTTCCTGTTTAGTTTTTTTTTTATGCTGAACTCATGTTCCTCTGGTTTTGGTGTCTTGAGTTTGTTCTGTATTTCCTGTGTTAGTGTGTCCTAAGTCCTGCTACTTATGTACGTCCTGGTTTGGTTTAGTATTTGCCATTTTATTTTGAAGCCCCATTCCTTGTGTATCTGTTCTTAGTCTACTCCCTGCCTTTGTCTTGTTTCCCGCCTTTGTTATTTGTCTGCTCCACCCTGATTTGTGTCACCTGTTGTCAATCAGCTCCAGTGTATTTAAGTCTCCTTGATCCTGTTTCATTATCTGTCATTATTGTTATCTGGTGTCATTCCCAAGTTTGGACCTGTGCTGTTGCCTGTGTCTGTTGTCACCCTGGTGTTTGTGCCTATGGTCAAGTCTGTTCCTGAGCTCCTGTCTGCACCTTTGTTCCTGCCTGTGTTGGTTGCCCTACTTTTGTCTCCTGTGTTTGATCCTTGTGTTCCTGTGGACTTACCTCCGTTGCCTCCAAGTGAGCGTTCCTTAGTTTTCCTTTGAGTTTGTGTTTCTGGTGCCATTTCTGAGTTTGTGTGTCACCATGGTGTCACCATATGCCAGTGATTTTGAGCTTAATAAAAAGACAATATTATCTGTCCGCCTTGGGTGCCTGCATTTGGGTTTTTCCTTGTAGACTTGGGAACAGCCACTATAACACACTAAGGGTATTGGTGTGTATTTCTGTTATAGCCCTAATCACAAAAAAGGTTTTACTTTGAATCAACATGCTGCTTTGCTTACATCCAGTGCTACAGACTGTTTGGCCCAAGTCTTCTTAACTTGATTGTACATCATTGTGTTGTTGATTCCAAGTCCACAGAATATCACAAATGCCTGCACACAAAAATAGCAGAGAAACACATTAAAATTTGGTATAATGTGTATCCAGTGCAACAGTGTAGACCAAAACAAATGCTTGGTAGTGCTGATGTCATTTTTAACCTCAAACAGTCTCTGATCTGCGTCATTGAAAGTCTTCCTGTCCAGTCGGTTAAGAATTTGTGCGACCCCTGTACAAAACACACATTTATCAATGACTACAACACAAACTGGTTTCCAGTAAGAGCAAATGGATTGTTTCCGGTTAACCTACCAATTATCTGATGAGTTCGATTCCAGATAGGGACACACAACACTGATCTGATGTGAAACCCTGAGGCCTGATCTGCCTGTGAAGAGAGGAGACAGTGAGTATGGAGAAAGACTGAAACAAGTTTATTTCTGTTAGACAAACTTAGATTTTTATGTTTGAAAAACCAGCACAGCCATTTTTTTTTTTTTTTTCTGTGACTGAATTTTGAATAAAAGTTTCAGTGTCAGCTCTGAAAAATTCATTAAAATGTGTCACATACAAAAGGGACAATAATGCTGGGTGCATGACTTTAAAGCAGATTACAGCAACATTTCATCATCAACTAATTTTTAAAATCATGTTACGCAAGCAAGTTCACCAGTGTTAATAAAAACTGTAACAATTGTAATTTTATACCGTGGTCTGTGTCTGTGTCTACTACTTGTGTGAACTTTAATAGGTTTGACAGAGAGAGTGATAGGTCCACACCTCAGCATCGAAGCGTGGGTCCTGACAAACGTCGCTGATGTTAACAGGCAGTCCTGTGGAAGCCACCAGCTCAGCAATGCTGTTATTGATCAGCCAATCAGAACACGACGGCTTCTCCATGCTGATGTGGCCAATAACGAAAACGGAAAACAATAGTCAGGTCCGGGCAGTTAAACATCCAGCACAACAGCAGTAAATATTGAGTGAGTTCACTTTTCTTACTAGCTTAGCTGTGGTGAAATGAATCGGTGTCATGGATTTGTGTGAATGCTCCTCACGTCTGTATGTTTCTGTTTATTGTTTATTGTCATATCTGTTGCTGTTGTGGCCTCCCTCTAAGGTAAACAGTGTTTCTGTCTTTTTCAGAACCTCCAAGGTCTCCTGAAGAATTTCACCTGATCTCACGGTCCATGTTGCACAAAGGAGACATGAGTTCAAACGTCTTGGAGAACTTTACAACCTATAAGAAAAGACATGCAGCAACTACATTCAGCAAAAAGGATGGGAGAGTTCTGCACCAGAAATGCAGATAAAGAGCCACATGTCTCACAGGTGAGTCGATGTCCTCCAGGAGAAGCACAGAGCAGCGCTCGCACTGCAGGAGGGTCAGGGCTCGCTGCATAATCTTCCTGACAATCTTCTCCAGGTCAGTCTGCTCCTCAAAAAGGTCATTGACCACCTCCAGCAGAGCCTGTGGCAATAAGTAAGGACACTAATCACAGGGTTGACATATTTCTGATACATTGTTAGGTTGTTGAAGATGCATTAGAAGGGTTTTGTCAGCATGAAAACTGTTGACTAATGGATAGCTGCTGTAAATTTAAGAAATGCTGATGTGTATACAATGAAATGTAATTGATTTTATCTGGAGTTTTTTAAGTGGAGATAAAAAGAAACGTTACTGTTAACCCTCCGGTGGCTATGAAGCAAGTAAACATCTTTTTATAAATGCACAATTTGCAACTTCTCACCCTACTCCTTTCATACTCTTTGCGAGACTCCGAAAACAGCTTGGCATTGGAAATCGATATTCCACAGAATGGTAGATACATCTGCAGCACCTACGTAAAAAGCACAAAAGAAAGTGGTGAAAGGCATGCGTAATCTGCAAATGTTAGCTATTTATGTGCTAAACCAAAAGGCATCAAACCGGGTAAGAGAAAACGAAAGGGTGTGTTGTGATGGGGGTTGAAAGTCATGATGGAGTTAGCTGCCTCTCTGCACAAATTTCTTTCCAATAGATTCCCTGTTAATGAAGTATTGATTTAGACAAAGAAGTCATTTAATGAGACATCAAAGGCCTTAAAATGTCTAGATAAGCTGGCAGATCAAGATGGGTTTTTTTTCTATATTCAGTGTCTTTCTTGCTCAAAAGATTTTGAAGTTGCTTTGCTTTAGCTATATTTAGTGTCTTGTTTTAGATTCACATAGACAAAAAAAGATAAAAATGCTTCAGGTACTACAAACTTGATTTCTTTGAAGTACAAGTCAGAGCATTTACTGTGTGAATTTGGAATAAATGGATTTCCACAACTTCATTCTGCCACCTTGTGGACAAACTGTTGCTTCTCAGTCTAGCTGGACTCTTGCAGATGTGAGTAGATTTACCAGCATCTGTGTGTTTGATTTTCTTGATTTTTTTTTTTTTTATTCACCCGAAGTGAGTCAAATGAACACCTTTGCTTTTTTATTTATTTATTTTTTATTGCCTTGCTACACACATAAACAAGAAGCCAACACTCTTCGGTTCCCAATGTATCATTTGCTCATCAACAAACTGGGAGAATGAAATTGTATTCATAAGCTGTGGAACAGCAAATGAAGCCATAATACATGTAGATTCCAGCAAAGCCATTTCAAGAGAATTACCCAGGAAGCAATTGCAAATGTATCTATGTGTTTCCTAAGTGTGCATATATATTGTACAGCCAGACGTATTTAATGCTCCACACTTGAGTAAGAGGTTGACCTCCTCTCTTAATTTTTTCTGGTGTTTTGCTTTCAAGGGAACACTTTGCCCCTCTCCACAGCTATTAAAAAGATTCAAAGTACAAACAGGGTTTTCAGCTGCATGGCTCAAGCTCTTCAGTGCAATAAGTGTTGTGGTGGTGGTGGGGGGGGGCACACTGTGCTCCACAAGAATCCAATTTTAACTCCATCTCTAAAATGCCCTTAATGGTCAAACTATCTAGAATAATCCTAAAGATGATAAACAGCCAATAAAATACATGTGAAAATGAACACCACCACCCTGGTAACATGAATCTGGCAAATGTTTCAGCTGAGAAAAAAAATAACAGTTCCTCACCTTCTCATCATCCTCAGTAAAGGGGGTGCCCATGGGATTTTTGTTGATTGCTTGTACAACACCTATGACTTCTCCATCACTGTTACAGATGGCCATGCAGAGGATGGACTGAGTCTTGTAACCTGTTAACTTGTCAATCTCATCACTGAAGCGGTGGTCCTGGAACAGTGGTCGCACAAACACACATTATTACACGTTCACAATCCCACATGAACACACACACACGCACACACATATATATATGTGCTCAGTAAATGCCAGCACATTTGACCCGTGTATGACCACATTCCTTCAGTATTTGGGTTTTTACGCGCTTCTGTCACGTACATTGAAGCAGCCCTGGCTCAATTGTTAGGTGTGATTCTTGGTTATCCAGATTCACGGCTCTGCAGGGAGCTTCGTGTTTTTACTACAAGCAGAACATATAATACCCCTCCATGACACGTATCTACACTATTGCAATAATAGACCTCAAGGGGATCCGCATCATCGTGTTGCCTTAGCCTCCCAAGCAGCCCAGGGCCATGATATAATGATGTGGTGCGCAACTAGTAGCGTATGAGGCGAGATGTGGCTTGTGGGAAACTGCGACAGCTGTAACGCTTGCTTTCCTGCCCCCCACCCCACCCCCCTCCGGGCTTCTATGGGGTGAACTTTTTTTTTGTTCTGACTAATTACTGTAATGACCCAGAGTCATATTTAGTCAGAAAGGTGAGACAGTGTTTTGTTTAAAACATTTGTGGATACTTTTTTAAAAACTCAATCAAGGACTTACTGCTTATTTTCATGTTTTCTAAAAGACTGGTCATAATCAATAATCAATAGCGTCACTCACTGTAAATAACACCGAGTTAACTTTTTAGTTTGAAAATGTGCAAATATAATAATAGACCAGGCTCACATTTACCTCATATGCATTTGGGATGTTTACAGTCTCTCCGTGCTCTGCCACATATCCAATGATACCCTTTCCCCACGGCACCTGCACCTCATTGGAGTTCAACGTGCTGGAGGATGGTCTGACTGTGGTGCCTGAGTGCACATCAAAGAACTTGGACACAAGCGTCCTCTTGTGCGCGGGTCCCTCAACAAGGAAAAGCGAACACCTGTCTGCATCCACGAGGATGCACACGTTGATCAGGATCTTATAACTCAGGTTTGTTAAGTCCAAATCATTGGAGATATCCTTCACTAACTCCAAGAAAAACTCCCTCTCGTTGGTCTCCTTGAGTCTGTATTTGTAGTCGATGGCGCTGGACGCGTACTGGGGCACACTGACCCTGGACTCCAGCAAGGCGCTCAGGATGTGCGCGGTGGTCGGAGGCAGGGAGCTGGCTTTACGCAGGAGCGCACGGCGCCTCATGCTGGACTGGGACTCGTGTTCGCTCAGGCTCACATGCTCGTCGTAGGTCCGGTGTGCAGTGGTGGCTTTGGACCGGGCGAAGTTCCGTCGCAGCTCCATGTGGGACGATCTGCGCCGGAGCCCGTCTGGGTTGGACGGCCAGAGCGGGTCCCTGGCAGCGCCGCGCTTCTCCTCGGCTGTGGGCACTTTCGACGGCTGATGCTCCTTCAACCACCTGCTAACCTGATCGCATTTCGCCTTTCGGACGAGATACTCCTCGAAGAGATCTGGATGACAGTCCAAAAATGCCTCTATATCCGAGAAGTCAAACGTTGTCATGGTGAAAGCTGCTGTGAGGACCAAATGAGACACTCAGATGTAATAGACCAAGAGTTGGACGAGCTGATGAGGGGGGGTGAGGCGGCTGCAGCCGAGCTTCTCAACGAAGTGATGTCCTCAAAAACATATATTCATTCACCCCATATGAGCCAGTCCACCCTGTGTTCCTCCCCGAAACAGGAGCAGAAGTGGTCAAATAGATTCAGTTTTATTTGAGACCGGATTGATGACGCCTGAGAGACGAGTACAGCTGTCAGTCATGCGAGATTGAGCTGTGTCTCTGGGGATTTCTCTGAAATACTATGCAGAGGTGTAGAAACACACTGCGCCTATATATTCTCTCAAGAAATTAAAAAAAAAAAAACTGCAGGGCAGACTGTTCACTCGCTCCCTTTATTGTATATCACCAGAGACTCAATGCGCAGGCATCCAATCAAAACCGAGTATGAATTTGATGTTTCGTTTACATTTAAAACGTGAAGGCAAGGCACATTTTTCTGAGCGTATAAAAAGATGTACATTTGAACAATACATACACTGAACCTTTGTAGTTTTTCACAGTGGCAGCTATAGACCCATGGGTTAAAATGCTTGCTCTCCCATGACAGATAGATAGATAGATAGATAGATAGATAGATAGATAGATAGATAGATAGATAGATAGATAGATAGATAGATAGATAGAGTGGCTGTAAAGGTATGAAAGCAGCTCTGACTGCCTTACTTTGTGAATAACTGAATAACACAAGGGCACAGAATATGAATGAATGGATGGAGAGAGAATGAAAACAGTCAAAGAAAATGTGATATTTTTTTTCCTAACTGGAAAACCACTCTGGTCATGTCTTAACACGTTAAAAGAAGCCAATGTGGACGTGATTTGTATTGAAGTATTTCCCATTATAAAGATAAACACACCTGTGTGTTATGTTGGAATCAAGTGACCTTGTGATTTTCAAATTGCAACACTGTTTCTTTGTTACTACCACATTCATCTTCACATACACCTCCCCACACATTCACAAACACACATGCAAACACCCACTTACTTGGCTTGTGCCTCTGTGGTTGTGAATTTTTTTTTCTTTTTTTTTTTTTGAAACATGAAATTAATGAAATATTCTCCAGAGCTGTGGTGTGCTTTGAGGTGCAGGTTCACAGGTTCATCTTTTATTCTTTCATTATCAGCTCACATGAAAGAAAGAGCATGAAAGTCTCCATAAAGTCTGCCAGGAAGCTCGTACTCCACCAGCAAGGCAAGGTTGGATTATCGACTGGGCAATGCAGGCGACTGCATCAGGAGGGTAGTGGATGGCTGGGAGTACGAAGACTTTGACACCGCAGACCACTGCAACAGTCAATGCCTGTGTCTTTTAACCACAACAACAGTCTTTTCCTAATCTTAACCAAGTGGTTTCAGTCACCCAAACCTAACCAAACCTCAACCATATAGGCAAATCTAATCTAACTGCTCATAAATAGTTTTTGTGGTATTCCAAACTTAAACTGTAAAATCTAATTAATGCACAGCAAACCTGGGGCCAGGTAGTATTCTGGGAGCAGTAGTTGGTTTCAGGGGTCGTTGGTGCCTAAAGCTAATTTCTGGACCTCTGGCAGGTTTTTTTGACCCATGGGGTTAAGCTGGCAATTTTGAACATGTCACATATTTTCTCTCTGGCGTGAGGTGTATTAATTTCTCCCTGTGTTTCTGAGGTTGTTGACGAGGTAACTAAAAGTATAGATTAAGTTGAATTCCTGTTGGTGTGTGCAAACCTGTAGTCATTAAACATCAACCTGAATCTGCACAATAACTTAATATTAGGGAAATCACTGCAGGCTGTGGCACATTTATAATGCAGCAGCAGGAAATGTAATCCGGAGAGCAGTGGTTCCGCTGGGGCAGAGCAGGGTAATTGGTTACTGGACTTAGCTCAGGCTGCGTAATAGGACTTGGGTGTTTTGCTGAGACTTTGGACAAGGTCCCTTGGGAATCCCAATTAAAAAGCAGAATGCAGAATGTGGGTCTTGTGAGGGTCAACAAACAAGGCAAGGTTTGCTGCTTGGAAAGCAGTCCATGTCATGTCCAAAGAGAGGCAGCCGCATTGATTATAAGTCTTGGCTGTGCGCTGATTGAAAACTGGTATTTTGATGCAGTTTTCAGGTTTCTGGCATTTTGAAGAATGGAGAGCAGATCAGGTGTGCTGTCCTATTTTAAAGACCCTGAAAATGTTCTCTTTTCTTTTTTTTTTTCAAACAACTTCTCTCTTTGAATAATGGGATGAACACATCATTTTCTGCTAAAGTTAGAACAGTTTTGGTTCTTTCACATGAGAGATTTTGGATTTTTTTGTTGTTGTTTTTTTTTTTGCCTCTGTGCTTTGAATCAGAACCAGATGGCAGCTGGTTGGCTGTTTGGTCACTGTCAGTCAAATACGATCAAATCATGCCCACATATTCCTGGTTCAATGTTAGAGTGAAATTATTAGTTTAAGTTTACAGTGTCAGCAATATTGCTTTCACAGAAGACAATGCTTGTAATTGATTAGATCTCATAATGTGGACTGGGGACCATTAGGCTTTCTTGGGTCACTGGATAAGAGCAAAGGAATGTTTTAATTCACTTTCTCTCACTATGGGCTGACACAATGAGGTCCCCTCATTTTTCTTAAGTCTCATCAAATACAGTCAGACTCCTTTGACATGAAAAGTTTTAGGAACTCTCCTGACATACAGCTTTTTTTGTCTCTAAAATGGGGAAGTGTTTTTCGTTATGCTCGCTTTTAGTCATTTTCACTTTTTAATCAGAGTCTGATGTGTAGCCTGGAGATACGAGTCAGATCTATTCATCACAGACGAAGAAAGTAACGACAGGGCAACAGCACCATGGACAGCGTGCGTCCATGGTGCTCCTGGAAGAAACTGTTCTGCATCATGAGCGCACAATTTCTAAATCAACACAAGTACACTGATGATTCGCAGGTGGAAATTATCCTCTGACACTTTCTTTGAACAAGTTTTGTGGCATTGTCTATAGCACATGGGCTGGACGTATAACTGCCTCTGCTGTATGTTGCATAGGGATGGAGACAATGAAACATGACTCCTGTAACCAAACACCACCTGCACACAGCTTGTATCTGGTGGCAGCATGTGCTGGTCAGAACCAGCTTGATTTTCATTCCATCCCAGGCTTAGTTGTATGAGCTCACCAAACTGTGAACGTGTAATATTATCAGATCCATGCGTGATGACGGGCATGCTGAGCCGTGATTGCCCTCTGGATATGAAAATGAAAATACTGACGTAAATGAGACAGAAGCACATCTTGATCTTTGGTTGGTAAGTCTACACATCAGTGACAAAATAATATTTAAAGGCAGCAAGTACTAAGCAAACTAAATGGTTGTGTGATATTGTTTCAGTGTTCAGTTTTTTAAGCCACACCTCTGATCGCACACTATGTGCTGGGGGCTGGATTGGGTGTCACTCACTCTGATCCTATTGTTTATTGTAACACTGTCGCTCTGGCTATCCCCAGGAATTCAAACCCACCGCACTGGCCACAGGCAAAGACAAGGAGGGTCCTGTTCCGTCAACAAAACAAAGAGAGTTTCCACGTTTATCCATCTGAACCAGGATGAATACTGCCGGTGTCTGAATCAGGAGGATAAAAGAAAAAGAAGAAACTTCTCTGGATTAGTTTCTTGTCATTCACAAGGCATTAAAAGAAAATCTATCCCATTGATTTTGTACTATACCACTTCACAGGTAGGCAGCTTTTTTGTGTGTTTTTTCTTTTATTTTGCCTTTTTTTTGCATGATTGTTGTGTAATTATTTCTTAAATGTTTAGAAACTGGATGTTTGCAGTTCAATCCTCAATACCAATCAATACCTGTAATGTTATATATTCACATGTGAACATGTTATTTATGATATGAACCAGACTGGTTGTGTGACAGTGAAGGACTGTCTAATGAAATAGCTTTGTCTTGTTGGCTCTGTCAGTCATCAGACCAGTGCTTATAACATTAATGATAAATTGTTGTGAATTAATACTCATTGTAAAACATCAACGCTGATTAGCAGTCAAGGCTTCGCCACAGATTTGACTAAATTTGTTGTATTTTTTTCCTCACATTTTATTCCCTCCTCAGTGTTTCACCCTCCCTTCGCTCTCCTTCATTCTGAGTCAGAGCTCCAGCAGCCAGATGGAACCCAAGTCTTCACTAACCCACAGCGTCCCATCTGATTTAAATGGCCATTATCACAGTGGTTATGGAGGTGCCAACATACCTGAGTGAGTTTAGAAACATTCTGCTTAGCAGAACAAAATAAATAAATAAATAAAATGTGATACATCAAATATTTCCTAATGACACATTGTTATTTTACCTTCACAGGCATATCACCAGTCGACAGCATCACGGCAACACTGGCAGAAAGAAAAGTAAAGTTCGTCTCAATGACCAGCTGTGAGGAACCATTTATTATAAATGCAGTCATTTTAACAAATTCACTGGGATCCTATAGGAATTAATTCCTCAGTGGTGACACAAAATAATAAGTGTTTTCTTTCCTCAGTATACCAAAACCAACTGAGATAAATGTAGCGTGAGTACTTCGCCTAAACACATAACAGACTGATTTCTTTGTGCAAAGATTGCCACTTTCATTTCAAGTTTTCCTGTGTCTGCCTCAAACATTTCATACACTTCATCCTTGTTTAATTTCCTTGTACCTAAAACAGGGAGAAAATGATCAAATTTCCAGCTCCAAAGGAACATCCTTATTCTTCCCACATCTCCCGGTTTGCAATTTTTCCATCCTTCCGTTCTCCAGATGACCCTGAGACAGGAGTGAGAGCTGCCTCCCAACCTTACCTCAGCCCTCTCGTTCCAAATAGTGCACCAGATGTCACTCTGCTGAGCAAAACTATTGGTTAGAGAAAATATGTTGTGGTAAAAGTGGATAGCAGAACAGATATTTCAGGAGAAGGTCTTTAAGATGTTTATTTCCATGCAAAGGTGGTCCATATAGACGTGAAATCTTGGAGACACCAATAAAAACCAGAAAGAAGGCCGTTACGTGGACAGGGGAACACACCTTCTTGGATGTGAGTAATAAAATATAGGGCTTCACTTCATTGTCACTGAAGTTAACCAATACATAAAAATACCTTACAACAACTTCCTCCAGCATCCGAAGCCACTGAAGGGACAGAACCAAGTTTTCTACCCCACTCCTCCAAAGGCAGTGCTGCCCAACCCTACACTTCGTGACTGGGATGTCTCGTTATCTGAGCGGACATGCAACATGCTGAAAAATCTGGAGAGGACCCACTGGATCACCTCTTACCACATGCACTACACTGGTAATGAATCCTAAACACTGTTAATGTATTAGAAGGAAACTGATTAAAGCACATGCAAGAAAACAGTTTGGTCTTAGAAATGATGAAAGTGTGACAAACCATTTTGCAAAGTCATAAATAGTCCAGTAACTGGATTTAAGTGATTCTGAATCAACAATCTGGTTTATTAATATTTGATATTTTTTAAGGATCTGGGCCAGCAAATCCTTTGAAGATAGATGATTTCAAGGAAAAAATGAGCGGCCTCTCTGGGATGAATTCACACATTGCACCGCTGGTAAGATACTTGCAAACCGAGTACCTTTTTACAGTAATATTTACAGTGTGCAACGCTAATCCTAATGAGTTCTTTTCCCCACAGAGAGAAAGGTCTTATCCTCTGTTTGTTCCCTCTAAACCAAAACAAGGATGTAGAAGAAGACAGGAAGTGGGGAGGAGCAACACCTGCAGTCCCACTGCTATTGAATTCCTAAATCCATCTTCAGCTCCAAAGCAAGGCATTGCTGCAGCTACTATAAACCAGCATAGGCCACAAGAGTTCACAGCTAAGCATAAAGAGGCATCAGATCCAAAGGGCCATAGTCAAACAGAGTACAGCACTGGCTCCACAGAAGCACAGAAGACTGAGCTGTCCCAGGAGTTTTCACACGAACAACAAACTGAGCACAGAAGCTCTGTGTATGAGGACGGGGAGAGAGAGAACTGCAAAGTCCAGTTTGATGAAAGTCTCATGCAAGTATCCATGTCACAGAGCAGCCAAGAGGCTAACACTGCCTGGATCGTAGACACAGAGCAACCCCTGGACCGGCTCAGCCGCCCACTTTCTCAGGGAGAGATAGATGTCAACAGAAAGAAAAGCCTGATCAAGCTCTGTGATGAACCAAGCAGCAAAAAGCAGTATTTTAAAGTTGGAAGAAATTCATCTGGCTGCAGTCAGTCAGCCGTAGCCAAAGACCAGACATGTATCGACTCACATACTGAGTTATTACCAAGGGTTGCTTCAGAGCAGGAGAAACTAGAAGACGTCACACAGCTGTCACACAGTATCTCTAACCCCTGCATCCTGCCGAGGCCTCCTGTCCTGCCTGGCATTCGTCCGGTGGACAGAGTTGGGACTAAGGGTAGAGAACATGGAGCCCTCAGCCTCCTGGACCTTCAAAATTCATTCAGTAAGTCAGAAGCCCATCGCAAATTCAATAGCTCCATCACATGTGCCGCTGTGAACCTGAGGGACAATGTTGTCACAGGGAAAAAACATGACTTCTATGGGATCAACTGCTACTACCTCCACGGGTAACCTTATGAATATACATTAATCTATGGAAGCAAATAGTTGTATTTGAGTACTTAATTGTAAGATCTTACCGGCAAAGCCATCAAATCTGAATTTATGTGGTTTGACTTCCTCTCTTTTAAGTTTCTTTTTAATCAAAAGTTTCAAAAACTTAATTCTAAGTTGTTGTTTGCTTGTTGTTGTTGTTTTTTGTTTGTTTTAGGGTTCACAAATCCAGATGGAACATTTAAGTCAAAGAGAAGGAAATATCTTTTAAGAGAAAGAAATATCCTTGGTCTTAATTTTTTATTTTGAATTTTAGCAAAAAAAAAAAAAAAAAAAAAAAAAGATTAAAATTAGTTCATCCTGAATCCAGTTGTTACCAACTGCATTTCAGAACCTTTAATAACCTAGTGGAAAATTCAGAGGGGTCAACCAGATAAATAAAAACATTCATTCAGATGACTGGATTTCAAAGTAAAATTTTAAAATGCAACAAATACTGAGGGGCTTTAATTTCAACATTACCTCTATAGTACAATCATGGTTAAATTTCATGATAGTGTAGGATATTCGGTGGGTTTTAAGAGTCATATTATTACAGTTAAGATTTGCTTCCAAAAACTGGTAGGCACAAAAATGAAGCGTGACTAATAAGGCTGTAAGATTTCTCATATGCTCACAATAAAACAGTTGGATCTTAATTCTGTGTCTCATTATTTCTTTTAAGCAACTTTGCAGACTGTTTATTTAACTCAGTACTTGCTCAGTGTTTTGTAAACAGTCGGGCTAATTGGCAAACATTGTTAATTTGCTCTTTGGTTCCCCACATTTCATTTGCAATATTCATTAGAGCTCAGGATGTATTATACAATGATGGTCTTATATAAGGCTCCCATAAGCCATGGCTGATTGTAAGGGTAAAATAAAAGAAACAGCCTTCAAAGCCTTCACAGTTCACACAGAAGGAATATTCTGCAGCAGTAAATTCATAACTGCACAGATGAATACTTTGGTCTTTACTGGAACCTCTCTAATTATACAGAGAAGAACATTTCTATGCAGTTGGTTGGGGGGGGGGGGGGGGGGGGGGGGGGGGGGGGGGGGGGGGGGGGGGGGGGGGGGGGGGGGGGGGGGGGGG
>JBBMJY010000025.1:12353496-12381482 GCA_037833715.1 Toxotes lorentzi | reverse complement strand
GTTCAGACGTGTTCTTTTCCGATCTGCTTTGGTTTTTCCTGGAACCTTTTTAGGTGGAAAGGGAAGAACAGTTTTGGGCAGCTGATTCCCCCCCCCCCCCCCCCCAAAAAAAAAAAAATGTGACACAGAGTTCACCATGGACCATTGTGCTGCCTTGTGTTATGGAATCCACCTCTCACTGTTGTAGGTGCTGCAGTGACCGTCTCAGCTGGACGATGTGAAAGGGAAAAAAAAAAAAAAAAAGCCTTTTCACACGTAATCTGACTCGCTGTGAAAAGGGCGGGTTTTTTTTGTGTGTGTGTGTGACAGTAAGTCCTTGAGCGGCAAGCATGCAACCTTGGGTGATATAACAGCCTCTCATTCAGACTTTCAAAAAGAAAAAATATCCAATACCGGCTCCACACAGCAAAATGGACCAGTGCATTTTTCTTGGTGAATATTGTAGACAACATTAAATTGTGAGGTTATTTCTTATGTATTCTTAAAGGCAGCTGAGATAATAGTGGTTTTGTTGTTGTTGTTGTTGTTTGTTTTTTGCTAAACAAACCCGCATTTTTGCAAAACTTGAGGGTCACTTAAATGTTCAGGCTTGCTTAGTCACGCATTAGTCTGATGCTCATCTTTTTTTTTTTTTATATACATATAGATCAGAACTGTTTTTGCAAATTCTTTTGACTACAGGTCTTATACAGCCAGGAGCACAACTGAAAACCTGGGATTCAGCTCTTTACCCAGCAGGCGGCGGTATATCATCATTTTAATCATCAAATTCTGTCCATCTATCATTCTCAGGTCATGTCTTGCGGTGGCGTTTATCTTGTCACTCTGGTGATTTCGACTTAACTTTTACCATCCCACATAGTCAGTAAAACATTTAATAATAATTCCACTCCTCATCTAAAAAACAGACACCGTAATGTAAAACCAAAACACATTTGCACACAATAATTAAAAGCCTCCGTAATTAAATGACTCGCTTGCAAAGTGATGAGCCTGACCGTGTCTTCCCCGTTTGCCCTTGCTTCGGGGGTCGGGGTCCTCCTCCACGCGTCACGGAAAAGATGCTGTCAATGAGACAAACCCCGCCCCGTTCAGGTGACGCTGCGCGTCGTTCTGCATTCTAATTGGTCTTGGTTGCAGCCATTCACGCTCCTGCCGCCCGCGCAGCAGCGGAGAAACTGATGCTGCTCAGAGCCGGTCTGAGTGCGGGCGGTGCATGTGTGTGCATGTCAGGCTGGGGCAGGCAGGCTGCTCGGTTCAGGCTATAATCCGAGTGCTGTTTCACCGCCTGTGCTCTCTCCTTCACGTAAATATTTGGTCACCGACCGACTGTTTCCAAGCTCTGCACCTTCGAGACCTGGAAATCCCATCTGTAACTCTGTCAAGGTGAGTGCGTTTTGTTTTTGTTTGTTAGTGTTTTTTCTTCTTTTTTTTAAGTGACATTTTACTAGATAGTTGCATTCTTTGTTTTTACAGAAGCGATGTCATCTCTGCTGGGAATTAGCACTGGGATCATATCAGCTGAATATGTTAAGTGCATTTAAAGTTGAGTTTTCAGGCTCTTTGAAGCGGCATGTAAGTGAAAGATTTCACTGCAGTTACACGGAGTGCTGTAAAATCTCCCCCTGCTCACTTATAAAGCTTCAAAGTGAAACAAGCCGAGAGTAAACTGGGGTTTAACTGCAGGCAGCTTACTTTGAACCCTCAGTTAAACGCCTGTAGGGTTATCATGTACTTTTTTTTTTTGTTTGTTTAAGTATGATCATTAAATGCGATTCAGACAGTAAACATCAATAGATCCCTTCAGTCTCCATGGTAACTCTGAGCCTCCTTGCAATATTCCTCTAGACAAGTAAAGACAAGTTGTGGAGGGTTAGTCTGCTGTTTCTTTATAAACCTAGCATATTGGAGGTCTGTGCTGTAACAGGAGTAAGCTGTCAGTACCACCCAGTCAGAGGCCAAAACTATGAATAATATGTCTTTATGAGGGGCTGTGTCTCTGAGTGCTGAGTGGATGTAGGTGTGTGTGATAGTGAGCACAGACAGGATCCATTTTCAGATTTAATCAGGGTTTGAGCTCAACATCTCACACTCACTACGCAGCGTTAGAGCAAAACCATGCACATGAATGATTTTACTATATTTCTTTTACTCTGTAGATGGGAAATGCAAGAGACTATATATGATAGTTATCAGCTCACTTCCTGATAATTACACATCTGTGTAAATCCAGCATAATAACAGTGATTCTCGTGCTGAATACGGGCCTTGTGTCAAAGCTCTCCAGTCAAACGTTGACTGTTGACTTCAATCCTAAAAGAGCTGGTTGAGTCCAAGCTGTTTTGTTTGGTAAAGCATCGCTAGATATAGGTATAAATTTACGACTTACACAGTGTCGCCTCAGCTCGTTTGGGAGTTGTATCAACAGTGCAACAGAGGAGGCTTTTCTGGTGCTGCTTGGGCTGTGTGTGTCCAGATATGTGTGGGGCTAAACAAGGGGCCACTGAGAATTTCTGTGATGACGTGGCACGAAGAAGACTTGTCAAAACACTCCTCTAATAATTAGCTTGTAAAATTCAGCATGTAGACTGTTTCTCCTTTTCCACTGTCACAGCTATGTTCAGCTGGGACTGAGGTTTGGTTGGTGTCCAGTTTGTCACTCTGGCAGCTCCTGAGGTTTTTCTTTAAAAAAAAAAAAAAACAGCAGTGGGGCATTGCATTTGCTGAGGTCACCTTCACAGTCATTTCAGTTCTCCTCTGGCGTCAAGCTCAGTGTTGATATAAAAGTGCACAACCTATGATCTGTTAGATTCCACTGTATTCATCACTGTATTCATGTATTTTTCTGCTGAGTCTATACATTAGAGCTGTAAGTATAAAAGTTTACTTGCAGCGAGTGTCACTAAAAAGATGTATTGACATATACATTATACAGTAACCTGTGCAGTGTTTCTTCAGGGTCTTTTTTTTCTCGCTAACCAACAGGTGAATACAGGAAGTGGATAAATAGAACCCACAGAGCAGCTGCTGTGAACATCTTGTGCATGTGGCAGGTGTTGGCTCTTTTTTCGTGAGCAGTAGGCCTCCATAAATTATTCATGTGGTTTTGTAAAAAGAAATATGCCAAGAGCTGTTTTTTCCAAGTAAGTAGCAAGGACAAAATGACAAATAATAATATTAGAATTTCACTTGTATTAAATTAATAAGATCATTAGTACCTTTCTTTATATTGTGTCTTTATATTGTTTGTTCGATTGTTTTCCAATCAAATGTTTGAATTAATGAATTATCTCATTAGTGATATGTTTTTTTAATGACAAGGTGCTGCTCTTGTCGTCAGCCTTCTCCATCACAGAGGCTGAAGGAAGCTACAGAGCCGATTTCCTAACTCCATCAGAGACTGCCCACTATGAGCATCAAATTTTAAAGGCGATGGCACCAGCAGATACTTTTCACTTAAAGACAATAGTGCGCTCCACGAGAAAAGACAAGTTTCTACTGAACTCATCCATACACCCGTGGTCATGCTCTTGGTTTGTAGGACTAAATTATTCAAAACGTTCACCATCTTAAGGGATGGAAGCTCTGATGTGCTTAAATAATGTAGACTTTAAGTCTTAAAATAATATTTTCAATATATCTTTGATGGGTTTTATTTTTCCCCCGTTTGGACAAATTAGAAAGTCAGACATATCTTATAATTGTCAGACATATCTTGTAATTGTCGCAGTTCCAGTAAATGATTAGCTCCTCAATAAATATCTACATAATGAAGAATATGATTGTGGTCTAATTGTATAACATTTTGTTAATGTCAATCAGTTACAAATACACACTGATTGAAAGTGATATTTTCAGCACCACTTTTCTCTTTGACTAGAATTTATTTCCACCTGTCTAAACCTCAATATGTATTTCTACATTTACAGATCAGTTATATTATAGAGTCCAAATCGATGGTTTTGGGGCTCTGTCCTAATTAGCTGTCATTTAAAGATTTTTACCAATAATTCCCCTGGTCAGACTGGGTCAAATGGCAGCACTTTTGTTTCAGTCTTCGCAGGATCTGTGAAATGTTAGCCCTGCTTGTTTTCACAGTGATAGCAGTATCATATTTTTGAGAGAATTATGTTTATTTGCAGTTCGGATCATTTCAATCAAACTCGGAGTAAAAACCAGTGCGATGTAGTACATATTGCACATGAGCACCTTAAATACTCAGATACTTGGCCAAGCAGGTCCCATATCTAGGAATAAGTATTCTAAAGGCTGTGTGCACTTTTTGAGATAGATGGTCTTCAGTGGTGCATTTTTAGCCATTGCTGTACAGATCTCACATGGAATACCATGTAGTTTTCTACACATAGACATTCATGTTCCCCAGGGGATGAATCCTAATGACTTTAGTGAGCCCTGTCTTACCCTTTGGCGCCAACAGCAGGTTGGCAATTGTGGTTCATAGTGGAATATCTCGACAACTACAGGAGCAGGCTGCGGTGAAATTTGCTACAGATGTTCAAGGTCCCAAGAGAAAAAAATCAAATGACTTTGGTCCCCTAACTTTAGCTAGCACTGTCACCAGGTCAAATTTAAATTCACCCAATACTTTGATTTGTGACCCTTAAGACGTAATGACATTCCCATCACCTACAGCTGTACTTTCCTGGACAGTATGTTGAGAGCTAATTGGTAAATGTTAGAATGCTTACAGGCTAAGCTAAGATGATAACATGGGAGATAATTAGCATGCTGATTAAGGCAGCATTTACCCCAAAGCACTGCTGTACCAAAGCACAGCCTCACAGAGCTCCTAGCGTAGCTGTAGTCTTTTAGTCTTGTTAGTATACAGCTTTAGGTCCAGAGCAGATTTTTATTTGAGGATTCGGTTTACAAAATCAATCTATGGAGTTTACATTTCTCTGACTCTACACTAATGAGCACAGTAAACCTCTAGCCTTCAAATAGTAAAAACCAACTTCAAAGATCTGTGGGTGAGACGTGATCACACCACAACTTAACAACACACACTGCACCAATAAAGCCCTCCAAAGCACGACTTCAGTCAAACCACAAACACAAGCTTGTCAGAGATGAAAATTCAGTGCAGCATTGTCTTGGCTTCCCACCCTTTTGCCACTTAAGGGAAGCTACAGTTTGAGTCAGCCTCTGTTACTGTGACAGTCTATCTGCAGTGATATACTGTAACACAGACGGATTCATGCTGTGGGCTCATCCATACTCCAGGCCTGTCAGTTACGAATGCTTTACTGACGTTGCCGTCAGAGCTCAGGCATGAAGTAAATCTCACAAGATGTGGTAGCTCCTCCGAATCAGCCAGTTCATCTCTGTCTGTCCATAAATGAAAGGTAATGGAAAACAACGCAATGTCTAAATATATCTGCACTCGAAAAACTTAGAGGTTGCTCGTGGCAGTGCAGATGTTCTTTCTGATTTTTTATTTTTTTTTAGTTCCATGCGTCTTTATGAGAAAGGATCAGCATACTAACAATGGCATGGACCCTCTCAGTATCATTATCCTAGACTATGGGTCAGCCCTTCTGAATTAATATGAGAATAGAGGTGGAGATGCTGCTGTTGCATCCTAATGAAAGCAGTGGTCGAGTCGTAAGCACTGTAATCTTTAATTTGGAAAAGCAACAGCTGGATCATACTGTCACGCAAGTCGCAACACGTGACGCATCGTGAAGAGCACTTTGTATAGTCATAAAGTTTAACACATTCATGTTTTCTCTGCACTCTTTAATCTGTGAGTGTCGGCGTCCTAATGAGCTGGTGTTGAGATATGAGGCTGTCAGGCTCCCCCACGCTGTGACTATAACAAAGGAGAGGACCTCTGCTGCACTCAGAGCACACAAGATAAAGAGGTAGAGAGATGGAGGATGGAGGTGTGGGAGTTAGGGGAGTGTTTTGAGGATGTGGTTGATTAACAGGATGTGTTGTGGTGTTGGTGAGAATGCGTAATGCAGAGCTTGTCATATGTGTGACAGCAGAAGACCTCCCATGTAGCAGGAAGTTATCTAGAAG
This sequence comes from Toxotes lorentzi, assembly GCA_037833715.1. NCBI lineage: Eukaryota > Metazoa > Chordata > Actinopteri > Toxotidae > Toxotes > Toxotes lorentzi. The sequence goes on along the minus strand of JBBMJY010000025.1, from coordinate 12,375,437 downwards.
GGACTTATCTGTCCCTCCCTTTATTATTACGATCATAACTGCAAGCATTTTCTCTCGGTGTGAATATAATGAGTAGAGACAGCTTCAAACCTCATTTCATACTGTTGAAAATGTAAGATTACAGATAGCAGCACGTGCTATAAGCCGAGAAGAGCCTGTTTTTTGGAGTGGCTCCCTCTGGCCTTGGCAACCTTTCACCGTGCCGCCTAAGGCAGATCAGGAGCAGGCGTTACCATCTGTGCGTCTCTTTCAGAGAAGGTGTGGCCGCATCACACACACACACACACAAACGTGGACAGGCAAACACCCTGCTTGGTTCAAGAGATGTGCTAATGCATAATAGATCTCATGCTGGGATGAAGCCAGTTTTGTCTCTGTGTCAATCCTCTGGACTAATGGCTTGTTGGGTGCTGCCGTGCTGACCTGTGATATTGCTTGGGGGATATATTTTACGACTTCTAGACACTTCTGTGGTGCCCTGATTCTGCAGATGGATTTAGAGGTTGTTTTTTTTTTGCCCTACTCCCAGTTACTCTATAGAAGTCTTTTTGGGAAAAAATACAGGGCAGAAATAATGGTTGGAGAAGGCTATTAATTACTCCACCGGATAAAAGTGACAGCGTTTCACAGGGGAAAAGAGAGAGACTTTCAGGACTTTACTGTTTCCTGCGTACTTCCCTATGTTCTACTCACCATGATAACTCTTTAGACTCAGATAACAAGCTGATTCAGACTGAGAGCAGTGTTACTTCTGCTCTTCGACTGATTGCAGCCTCTTGAAGAACCTTATCCGAAAGCTCTAATCACATCAGCTTTGAATTACACAATCTAACAAATATTGCATTCAGATTTGAATTGCTTGTCGTCCTCTCTTATTCCATCCCCAGTCGGAGCCCACACTACTGCGGCCGATGGGGTGATCATCATTTCATGATCATCATTTCAAGTTTTTGTACTGAAAAGAATGAGGCACCACTGATGAGAGAAGGAAGGGAGTTCTCAGTCAAATGCGTTTACGGCTTAAGAAATAGTGTTCGCTCAGTGAAATAAACAGTGCAAAATTAATTCACTTCCATGCAAATGCTTTGACTGAGCTTCTCAGTTGAAAAAGTGTGTGAAAGCTGAAAGAAACACCTTCAACTTTAAAGCCACATAGTTCAATTCAACACAGGCTAGCTGTTTCTTTATGGTAACCTAAGCAAACCAGCTGCTGGCTGTAGCTTCATATTAACTCACAGATATTAAAGTTCAATCTATCTGCTCATCTACCACATATTTCCCGAAATGTGGAATTATTACACTAAATTGTTTCATGTGGTTGAGAAGTAACATCGGCTTGTTGCTGCTGTCAAAGTAAAGAAATATGGAATAATAAAAAGAAGGCATATTGCAATATTAAACAGTGCACAGTACATTCTGTGATACAAATGATTTCACAGGGGCCAAAGAATTAGGAGAAGATTGTTTCCTGCGAATTTCTGATCCACCCTTCCCCTCGCTCCTTTTATATCAGGATTTCTCTTTTCCTTCCAAGAAAGAGTTGTTGTGCATTTCAGTAATGAGATAACAAAAACTAAGTGGCATCATCCCACCAGGGTAATGCACAGATGTAATACAATTACTGTTATTAAAGTGGTAACTTTTAGATGGGCGCCCAGTGTGTCTCCTTTAGTGGGTAGCAGCTATCAGAAAATGTTCGTAATGACAGTGTTGTTTCCAAAGCAAACAAGAAGGAAGAGTAATCTGTGTCCTCGTGACAAACCAGCCTTTGATGAAGTTATTCCACAGAGGAAAATCATAGGCAATCTTAATTAAGCATGGGTTTCTGATTTGGGTTTATTCAGACGGATGGGTGGACGGCATCAGAGGGAAGCTAAATGACTTTCTACTTTCCTCACCAGAGGGACCAGAGTTTGTTGGGTTGCCAAAAGAGCTCTGTATTGAGAGGAATGAGCTGTCAGAGAATGGCTGGTGGTCTGCAGAGATAAGCTGGTTACCACAACACCAGGTTAAGTGTGTGGCAAATGCAGAGGCCATTTGTTTTGTCAAGTTTAGGTTGATTGTTCCCAAGCTAAAAAAAAAAAAAAAAGGCTTAGAGCTTAGAGCGATTTTTGCCTTTTAAAATCAACATTGATTTTCTTCTATTTAGATAATTCTGTTTCATCAGCCTGTCATGCATCAAATGCAATCAGTTTAGATTCTGTTCAAGCCGAAAAGCCATTCATTTCATCGAATAAAAGAAGGCTCATTTTTATTTATAGTCTTTCCTGCAACTTTCATAAACACAGGTCTCATAAACATGTGGAGCAACTGCTTTTTATGGCTGAACTAGAATATAACTCAACTCTCCCACCTGGGTTTGGATATGAAATGTTATTTAAGAGATTATGTGAACCTCTGGGTATTTAAAGGTTATCTAAATATCACCTTACCCGCCTGGTAAAAGTCAATATTCTATCTATATTTTAAGACACATGGTTTGTTTTTCAGCTGGGGCCATGCCTACCTCCAGAGAAGCTTTCGACACCCTTTGTCTCACTAGTCATTACTGAACTCCAGCAGAACTGTGTCTTTTCTAAAATGAGTTCATTTCATATTTCTGAGCAGCGGGAGTGTGTTTTAGCATCCGTTCCCACCCAGCTTCTTTGAATTACCGAGCTGCCAATAAGAGCTTAAGTGCCATCATTTTTGCAAACATGACTCTATTTCCTCAGAGAGCTTCAGTGTAGGGGTTCAAACATGAGACGTTTATTCCGGTGAGTCACCGTCCTAATGATGCCTTAAAGCCTGTAAGGCTTGTCAGTCCCTTCAGCAGACTCTGGAGACAGTGGATGGACGGAGGGGCATCTGCAACATGAACTGCAGAATGTAATAGAGGGCTTTCAGCTTCTGTGAATCTAGTTAGTGCAGCTTAAAAGGACATTAAGCCATTTATAACTTGAGCTGAGATCTATGGAAGACCAAAGATTTGCTGACAGTTTTCTGGTACACCTTACGCTAACAAAACTAGAGTTTGTGTTCCATAACAGAGCACATGGTTGTTAAAAGGCAGAAATCTCAGCAGCTAGTTTTCTCAAACACCTCTAATAAGGATTATTACTTATTACAGTATGTATTGGAATTTAATGATTAATTTTGGTAAGAGTATGCTTTTCATTGAGGATCCTGGTAGGTCAGTGGTTTAAGACACTGACCATGTTATTGCAACATGAGCTGAAGAGCTGAAATTATTGGTCAATCAACAGAAAATTAATTGGTAAGTTTTTTTGATAACCTCCAAGTAATTTTTCAAGTAGCAATGCTCGAAACTGATGTTCTGTTTTTGAATTTTACTCAAAACAACCAATATGTATAACCTGAACAAATTTTGTCAGGTGTATTTCGCAATTTTCCAACATTTTGTAAACTGTTATTTAGTTGCATGCCATATCCCATCTCTTTCCTCTTATAAGATGAAGATGTTGCTGAGTGAGAAAATCAGGACAGCCAGTACAAGTTTCAAGCCTCTGCTAGTTACACCATCTGTCAGTCGCAAACCATTTAGGCTTTTGTCTGCACCTTGACAAGAACATCTGCCTGTACATCCGTTCCTTTAACAAAGACAATACAGGGTAAAGCATGACCTGAAAAATTACCAGTAATGATTAACATGAGTGCTTATAGAATAGAATTAACTTCAGTTAGACTAATTTTGTCGCTCAGAGAAATCACAGCTTGTCTGTAACGCTTTTATGTGTATAATGATGCTTAGATATTTCTCTTTAGTTTCCTTAACTGTACCTCACCTGTAACATAGTTCATTATCACTGATCATCTTTCTATATTATACTTGTATAGTAAGAATAATCTAGTTTGAAAACATCACAAATAAAATGGTTAAAAAGAAGTTAAAGCTTATCAAAATCTGTCCCAGTATTTGATCTTAAATATGTGCTGAGATATACAGTGTACTATTTGAAAATTATTCAGTTGTTGTCCACTAAAACATAATTTACCTAAATTATGTTTTTAGTGGTAAAACATAATTTACCACTAAAACATAATTTACCTATTTGAATCTGAATTTAACCTTCTCCCATATGAATTCTAAGTTTATTAATGCTGAGATGTTGCTGTGATGTGTATCTTGATGTGGATTTTAGTTGGTTAAAGCGCCTGTCTAGTAAACAGGAGATCCTGGGTTCGAATCCCAGCAGCGTCTTAATCTTCTTTCTATCCGAATTTCCCCACAGAGATTAATAAAGTAACTCTTAATCTTAATCTTAATTTTGTCCACACTCCCTGGTAGATATTTAATTTAATGGGACACATGAATCACAGAAAAGGTCAGTGCCATCTTTACTGCAAAAGTCTCATTTATTAAAATACAGCAGTCAGCAGTGTTTCTGCCGCATAGGACAGCTCTTTATTATTATCTCAGTTTATTGCAATCACTTACTGCATTTCTTCATTGCCATCAATGGGCATGTGCTCCTCTGTGAGGAAGGGTAATTACTGGATCTCTGACGTCTACTACTGCTGTCACCGTGATGAAAGCCCGAGAAGTGGTGTTGTTGTATCAGATGAAAGGGTGCTCTGAAGGGTGACAGTGTGATAGACCTGCATATAGCTGGTGTGATCAGTGGAAAGTGGATGAATAAATTATAGGCAATAGAGAGACAGAGCTGTGGTAGATAGATAAAAACATAGATTAGATTTAGTGTGTCATAAATCATGGCTGTCCATAGCTTAGTCTGTCCTGGTTTGGTTAATTGCATGCAGCAGTAATTGAGTTGCAAAATGCTCAAGATGTGCTGTTCTGCTGTCGGGGGGCCTTCTTTTTGTGTGTCTCACCATTTTGATCCATTGTTCTGGCTGCATTTTGGACATCGAGCATTGTCAGTCTTAACCGCAACCCATTGTACACAGACCGTGGGTGTAGGCTTGGCCAAGGGACGGAGGTTTCAGATGACTATCCTTTTGTCTGTCCAACACAAGAGGCTGTGGCCATTATGCAGCACAAAGCTTGCAGATGCAGGTAATACGATTAACCTTGCTGCTGCCTCAAAGTGGTAGTCAACACGTGGCGTGTCTCATTCAATCGAAGATGGGAGGAGACGCTGTTGGCACTATCATCTGATAGTTTTCACTGGTAGAAAAAAAAGGGTTTGACAAAAAACAAAATCTCTAACCCTAACCCTAACCCACTTTCTAGGTTTTCACAAAGCTGTCAGTGGCATGTCACATCTTGTCTTGTGACAGAAGAATATGTATTTTTAATAGAAAATGACAAGTGGCCTCTGATTCAAGTGCAGAGAAAGAGTAGGGCTGGCGGTGTCACTGCAATGTCAAATATGAAGAATCGCAATAATATGATCTCGTTTCATTGTTGAAATAAAGGATTCAAGAAATATTATTATTAAAAACTAAGAATTGAAGAAAATGTCATTTAATTTTTTGATTTACAGGTGTGTAAAGTTTTGTTATAGAGTAAATGATTAATCATTAGTTGCAGTTGGATTACTTTACGTAGGATGTGACGTTTGCCACATTGTGATATATATTCATATGGGAAAAAAAACCTTTCTTTGTAAGATTGTAAAATTTAAATCAAACATATTGTCTAATGAATCCTTGAGAATATATTTTTATTTAGCCATAATCAAAACTATTTAAAAAAGGACATTATTGTGATTAAAAGAAAAAAAAAACTTACACCATCCGAAGTATAATCACAGACTATCTTGTCTCAGACAGAATCTCACAGATGGTCATACACTACAGCAATGAGCTCAGACCTAATGATCCACTAACTCAGTACTGCTGTGCATCCTCAGTAAAGCTAAACTAATGACCTGCTGCTTGTTCCCACATGGACTGACATGATTTACACAAACACTTAAGTCTTGTGTCTGTTTGTTAGCCAGCCTTCCATACTATGACAAACTGCCACTCACACTGCATTAGCAAAATGTGGTTTTATGTGCTGACGTGGTACACCAGGCACATAATTTTAATTAGTGTGAAGAAGTGTGGCCGTTGTCTGAGGGTTGCCATTTCCTAGAGAAGCCTGATTATTTTTTCACCCTCTGTTGAAGCAATGATATTAAGTTACACTGTTCATTTCACATCTCGCTTTACCTTTAATTCCCCCATCACTGAGTTGTCCATGGAGTCAAATTAATCTGTTGACTCATTCATCTGAAAAATGTCCATTACAATTTCCCAGAGATGTGACATCTTTAAGTGTGTTTTTCAGACCAATAGTTGTATGCACACACAGATTCATATGATCCTTAAACGCTGACAGTCCATCACTCTCTGGGTAAGATATTAATTATTTAAATCTGAGGTCTCCTCCGATCAATTTATATCTTCCAGTCTTGTCTGTCAGTTTCGTTTGCCGACGTTGAAAACTCTTCTGTGCAGCTTTTCTTATTACATCCCATATTTCTGCTACATGAAGATGGAAAAAACTGATCACTCTAAATAACCTCATGCATTTTTCAGTGAGACGGAGCTAAAAGGCTTTTACAGGGCTTGCCTATTAAAGCCAACTTTCTCTCCTCCCCATCCTCACTCCTTCTTTGCTCAGACGAGGAATGTTCCTGGTTCTTCAGCAGCCGTAGCCTGCGCTGGCCGGTCTGCAGCGAGATGGGCTCTGAGGAGCGCAGTTCAGCCATGTCACAGAAGATCTCCTCCCTGTCACGCAGCAACAGCAGCTCCTCGTCCAAACACGACAGCCGACAGGTAACTCACACCAGCTGACAACACTGTAGGACTTGTCGCACGTCACGAACAGAACATCCGGCCACATATCATGCACTGTTCATGCACTGTAGGGCTGCGTGGGGCTCCGTGGTCGTGTTACAGATCATTTTCCTGGTTTTATGCAAATGGAAAGAGGGACATTAGGACTATTTGTTTTTTTGTGTCATGGAAGGAGAATGACCATTTCTGTGGTTTTCTCAGATGCCTTATTTGGCTCTTGATAAATGCAAGCCTGAGGAGATAACCAATCTTAAGAAGCAAACACTAGAAGCAGCCAAGCTGAGAGAGACCTTTTCTATTAAAGAGTTCTCATTGCTGCCATAGACCACAGCATTTTGTCCAAATGTGAAAACTTTAAACAGCTCTGAATAACTACAAGGCAATTTTGCAACAGTTCCCTCAAAGGTAGTTCTCTCACACCCAAATTAGTGAAGCTATTAGCACCATGAACAAGCAGCTGTTGCATTTGCCTTGAGCATTTTTCAGTAGGCAGGAGAATCATTAATTTTTCATTACCTGGAACAGCTTTTCCGTTTTGAAATGAGAGTAATAAAGTTCCACTCCAGTCCTGCACACAGGACACGCAGACAAAAGTGGTTCATCACGTTTCAAAATCACGTTTTGTGTCACCAGTACAAAATTTTAAAATAAATATTTACTCAAAGAGAATCCCAGTCAGATTTTTTTGGTTTTGAATCCAGTAAGAATGTCATGTGGTTCAGTCTAATAAACTTAAAAAGTCAGTCACGTTTTGTTTCTTTTACACTCACTGAACCTCACGGTGCGTTTCATACTTAGCAGAGCATAAATGTGTGGAAATTATGAGGATTTTAATAAAAATTATTAGATATAAAAAATCCAATTGTCTGCTGAGCAGTTTCCCTGTAACATCAACAGATGGTGAGTTTATTTTTCAGTCCAAGAAATATAATAAATAAATAATAAATAGAATTTCTCAGTGCATTACAAATAGTTCAGCAGTTTGGGAAATACGCATATTCGCCATGGTGAATTTTCACCAAGAGTTAGATGGGAACATAAATACCAGCCTCATGTCCCTACAGTGAATATGAAACTGGAGCCAGGAGACAATTAGCTTAGCTTAATTTAGCTTAGCATAAAGGGTGGAAACAGGTTGAAACAGCTGTCCTCGCTGTGTCCGAAGGTAAAAACATTCTGCTTGTTGTGGTTTAACGGGGCATAGTGTGCCGAAATAATTTCCCGAAAGCCATAAACCCCGGTAAACCACAACTATCCATTTTTACACTCCATTTTATATAAAGATTAAGGAAACAAGACAGTAGGTTATAGAGCTTTAGGGGTGCTGTTTCCAGTCTTCGCGCTTTCTTGAGTTCTTGATTTACAGTTTTTCTTTGTTGAAACATTCTTGATTTCCGATTTTCGTATGCAAATAGTTTATCCCTGTAAGCACACATCTTGTTGTCAGTTATGTCTCTGCTTTCTCTGTGAAAGTGTCTCTTGTGACCTTGAAGAAAAGTGCCCAGGCGGTATGTGACAGTGACTCACTGTGTGAGTGTGTCAGACGGAGCTATGACGAGCACTGAGGGAGAGTGACAGAGAGACCCACAAGCCACGCCCTCTCCACCCACCCCACCCCACACCCCACCCCCCTTCAGATATGAGGGTTTATTTTAGACGGCCTCACCTCCAGCGGTGAGCCTCTCTGACTGATACAGTTCGTTTAGCCCAGAACTGTTATATACTGGAACAGTCAGGGACACGCTGAGATAACAAACACAGAGCCACCTCAAACCTCTGCCAAGAACCCGGAGTCCTTCTGGACAGCTGTGACATGATCAGTTGTGCTAGAGTTTTTGTCCCTCTGGGACGACTTTGTGAAGTCAAACGCATACTCCAAAAATACTGAATTACCATTATATTCAAACAAGGGGCTGCACCTTAATGAGTATTTTCATTTTCAGTCAATCTTTCTTATCTTGATTCTCTGATTAATTGCTTAGCCTACAAAGAGCGAAAATAGTGATCATAATACCGATCATAATCCAATCTATCTGCCTATTTTGCCCTTTATTTTGTCCCAGCCTGGTTAATCCCCATGTTTTATCAAATTCCACACCTCTGGTCTGTGTACAGTTTACAAACCCAAGCCAAGATCACGCATCACAGTCATCAGGGCTTGTTTTTCAGAGTTCTGAACACTCTTGAGCCAGAAAAGACTTTATTATGATTGTTTTCGCAAAAACACCTTTGTGTGTAAAATCAGCGGAGTGCTGCTTTGAACGATGCATCGAAACTGTTGACCAGTTTTCTGCTGATTGACTATTCAGCACTAATATAAACTAAAAGTGCAATGAACCACAAGTGAGTCCACAAAGACATCACAAAGCCTTCTGTTTATATTGTGTGCTGCCTTCCTGGAATTCTCACAGCCGAAGTATATTACAGAGCTATCTGGATTAGTCTATGATGAAATATCATCTTAATCCTTGTATTTGCAGGGGATTTGGACTTGAGCGTTCTAATCTCAGTCAGGAAATTATTATTGTGAGGAGTGAGATTAGACAGGTAAGCTAATTTTGTAAATGGGACCATGAGGTGAAAGTAGTCTACAAAGCCCCCACACTTGTCACCAAACCTCATAAAGCTGCATTTTTCCTTTTGCAATGAAACTCTCATCTCCCACAGCCTCCCACTGACTGACACTGACACTACATGAACAAGAGGCAGCAGATCTACACACCTTCAACAGCCACAAATAACATTATGATGTTTTTGACTCTGACCTTGACTCTGTTGTGTGGTTGATTCATTCAATTTATATTACTAAACCTCCCAGTGACTTTAATCTGCATGTGTGTGCACGAGCTGAGTGTCTCATAATGTACGTCTATCATCTCAGAGTTCTCATAAAACCATCTGTGCCCACAGGACAACTGGGAAATAGTGGAGGGTCTGCGCGGAGGTTTCAGCAATGTCCTGGAGCCCCAGAAACAGGAGGGCTACATGCTGAAGAGGAGAAAATGGCCTATGAAAGGCTGGCACAAGGTATGATCCAACACCTGTGAGGTCTTTAAAAGACCCATGCTACGTTACTCTTACTCATCTCTCAGAGTGATAAACTTCAAGACATATCTTTAGACATACTTGACAGTTTCCATTTCCCGGTTTCACCCTACTCTTTCCTGTTTCCTTTCACACACACACACATACACACACACACACAAATCTGCTGACATGGCTCAGTTTTGTTTTAAATTAATTGAATGATCTTATGCAGTAGATGATTTCAGCCACAGAGGAGTCACGTGTGACCCGGGTCAGTGCCTGTTCACGCTCTGCCTAAAAGCTTTCACTGGGATGATACTGTCTGGATGTCTTGGTGTTCCTCTCAGATGCATTAGCTGATGGTCTGTTGGTTAATAGAGCTGTATACATTTAGTATTGACTTACAGTCAGAGCTTTTCAGGTCTTTGTGCTTTCAACACTCTGATTCTGGCGATGTACAGTGAGAGCACCAAGAATTTGCAAAGAGACCCGGAGGAGAAGGAGGGCAGCAGAGTGAGAGCAAGAGTAATGAGGGAAGGCAGACAGCAAGACGAGAGCCTGGGATGGCAAACATCTCACTGCAGAGACATTGACAACATACATTAACACGAGGCTGACTATGTCATGATAAGAGTTATAACAGTGACTTCAGACTTGCTGTCAGGGATGTTGCATATCATTCCGGTTGCATCTCATTCACTCACTGTCCTTTGTTCTCCCTACAGAGATACTTCTTCCTCGACAAGGGCATCCTGAAGTATGGCAAGTGCATTGCTGATGTGAGTATAAGCCTGCTGGCTTCCGGCCTATGTGGGCTTGCCGGTGGCAGAAGATTACAAAGGACACTTTGTGTCTTTTGTAATGGGAATGTGCTGCTGGCTGTCTTTGCTGGGAATATCTATCTGTACCTGTAAATGCAAAATTGCCCTAATTTCTCCTAATCACAGATAAGAATCACACGGAGCACTTTACCTGCCCATGTCGCATAATTACATGTGCGTTAAATAGCCTTTCAGAATCCCCGCTAGACTATTATTGCTGCTTCAAACACAGAATAATACATTTAAAGACGGAACAGCATTCTGTTGTATTTGTATGAGGTCCAGTCCAATATATTTACACACACCGTGTGTCGGCTTTGCCTTGCAGATTGAGAAGGGGAAACTGCATGGCTGCATTGACGTGGGTCTCTCTGTCATGGCCATTAAGAAGAAAGCCAAGTGCATCGATCTTGATGCTGAGGAAAACATCTATCACTTGAAGGTAAACCGCAAGGCTAATGAATATAGGGCATTCCCCATTGGTTTACAGGAAGTGAGGGTAAAACATGGATTATTCAGATTATTCCATGTTAATTCCTGGAACAGATGCCTACATTGAAATGACTTTAAAATGACCTCATTGTGTTGTATATGTGCGTGAGAGGGAATTACTGCTCATACTGTACCTGTTTTTCCACCGACACACCTCCTCCACCTTTTTTCTCCTTGTGTTGATTTCTGATTGTGGTATCTACTCTGCAGATTAAGTCACAGGAGCTGTTTGATGAATGGGTGTCCAAGCTGCGCCACCACCGGCTCTATCGGCAAAATGAGATTGCCATGTACCCTAACGAGAAGTCCTTCTACTATCCCCACTACCCCTCCCCCAACTCCCCCAGCATGGCTGAGAGTGCCTCTATCAGAAAGGTATGCTCGTCCACTAAACAGCATACTGTGTGGTCTGTTTAAAGTAAGTGCTTTTTCCTGACTTTCTGCTCATGGTTATCATTGTTTCATCAGCAATATTTACTGAACTTGAGGTCCCTCTACTGAAGATTTTTAAGAAGGAGGCAAATTGTTATTGTTCTGACCTTTTGGGTCTGTTTGCCATTGCAGTGTATGTCTATACGAAGGCAGTCCACAGTGCCTTCTGTAGGAGCCTTCCCTTTAAGCTGCAACAGCCAGGCCAAGGTAACAGCCTGGCTCCAATCATCTGACGACATGGACAAGTGCTCCAAAGGTGAGACAACACAGCTGTTCCTTGTCATTTGTGGAGTTTCACTAGTAGCTAATGCACCTCTCTTATATCATTCTATGTGACTTCAAACCTTGCCTCTTGGTTTGTTAGCAAGATGGAAAAATATTAATACCTCGTTTGGCCTAGACTCAGTGAGCATCCAGCTAAAACCACTGGTTAAATGTTGGTTGGATCTGGGATTTCCATCATGAGATTATTTTCTCTTTTATTGAAGTTATAAGATGCATTCTTGTGCTGATGGATAAGTTATACTTCTAAAAATTTCAAGTCGTACACTAAACCCACTTGCACAGTTTTGTTAGAAAATCAAACCAGAGGAAAAAAAAATCATTAATAAACATAAAGCTATGTTTAGGCTGTAGAGTTGTTCAGTGTTAGAAAAGGTTTGTGAAAGGCTTTCTATTCAGGGCCTCCTAGTTGCCAATGACGGCAGGAAATCTGACCTTGGCGAGTTCAACTTTTTCTTTTGTACATTTGTCAAATGCAGCTTCTTGGACTAAATCTGCTGTCTTATTTACAAGATACAGAGGATTGGCATCATGTTGCTTATGAAGAAGGATTCTGTTGATTACTGACACACTGTTTGTCTCAGTTTTCATTAATTAGAATCCTGATGATGTCCTGTCAGCACTTCCCCTTGCTGTTATTATTTTGTACACCAGAGTTGTTGTGAAAAAATGTACGCAACAGCTCTTATCATCAAATGGGAACCAAACAGACACCATGACACAGTCCTGTTCTCTCACCTTGATACCTCGTTTTTGTTGACTCACCTTCTCTCCTTGTTGTGTTGATTCTGGTGCTATGTGAGGTCATTCAGGTTTAGTTGACGTAGCTTTGTTCTCCTGTTCATAATGTATAAGAGCCACAACTTGGCTTTTAAGGATTGTCATCTCAAGCCTATGGATTCTTATTGTAAAACTACTTCTATCTTCTGGAGTCACTAACTTTATGGATTGTAGATTATGGGCCATTTTTACAGCCAAAGTTTTTTCTTCTTCCCACTAATTAATTAACCATCTTCTCTCAATGTGCATCTTTTTCCTGCTCTCAACAGACTTGTCAGCCTGTGAGGCCTACCTGCTGGAGCTCAACCACCTGCTTCAGAGTATGGAAGTCCTCCATCGTACCTATTCTGCTCCATCCATCCAGGCCCTGCAGGTCAGCACTCTATTTCTGATTCCTTTCACCTTTACATGCAGACCGGGTTTGGTCATAATTGCAATTCATGATTTGAGGAACTGTTCGGTAAATGAATCACTTCCAAATGACTTGTCTTCTCGCTCCTTTTATCATGTTTTATCTCCACCAATATTTCTTGCAGCCCTTAAGTCATTTGCTACTAAATTTAGAATTTCATGCATCTCGCACTGCCAGCTGTGAAATAATTTCCTATGAAACTTTATTGTTCACTAGGCATCGACATTTGACAGCCCCAAGAAGGAAAAGCGACTCCCAAGGAAATGGCGCACTAAAAACTACAACAAAGATGTCAAAACAACTCTACAGGTAGACAACGTGACAATGAAGTGTGATCATGCTTAATCTTTTTTTTTTTTATATGAGTCCCTCAATATTCTGTTGCTCCTGTGTTACCGTAGGTACCAAGCTGTATTTCCTCTGGCTCTATGCGCCTCCATGCCTCTAACCCCAACCTCTCCACCGCTGCGCTCGGCAACGACAAAGGCGAGCCCGAATCGCTGGATTCTCCTTTCGATGTGGCCAAGCTGCAGGAGGACTTCTGCCGTATAGCCACCAACTGTGAGTAAATTATTTTACTCAAATTAGCAGTTTGATTTTGTTGAGTATGTCTGACAAATTCAGAATTTGAAAGATTTTTTTTCTCTTTATCAAATGAGAGACACTCACTACCATTGCATCATTTTTCATGTGCCTCACTTATGTCCAATAAATCTGTCGGCCTGCTGTCTTATTTGCAAGTAAGATAGAACTGGCTGGGTTTTGTTGTTTATAACGAACAGAAGTGAAAATGGCACAGCCATGACAGCTGCTAATTACTGATCAACTGTCTGTCTCAGTTTTCATTCATTAGGATTCTTATGATGTTCCGCGTCAGCATTTCCCCTCACTGTTACTAAGTGAGAAGTTCACATTTTCTAAATCACTAAGCTTGTAAAATCTCTTTTGTAAACAGAAGATCTAATTTAGCTTTTTCCCTCTCCTCATTGAAATTTATATTCAGGAACCTGATGCTTGACATGGAATAATGAGGATGATTCGTGTTTTACATAATGGTATCACGATTTTAAAGTCGCTTCAGGGGATAACTGTCAGTGCTGCTGGTATTTAAATTGCCAGACTCATGCACACTCAAATTTATGAAGCTAAGGATGTGCGATCAGCTTAGTCTGATACACTGATGCACTAATATTGGCAGCATTTTCATTAATGTAGCTTCCCAAGCACCCATTATGAAGTGCATGGTAAAATAAATGTCATAAAACAATGACTGCTGAGCGATAGGAGATAATCAAGATTTCACTTTTGTTCCATTTTATTAGAAGCACGATGTGACAGACCTGTCAGTGGATCTTCTGTGACTGGATCCACATCACTGTGAAATGAATACAAATTGCTTTGCAGTTAAAGCTCCCCTCTTTTTCTCCTGTTGCCACAGTGCATACGACCATGAAGTCAGCCCTGAGTTCACTAACATCTGAGAGGGAGAGATTAAAGCAATGTGCGGACCACGACGCCTGTCCCCCTACGTCGCCGCAGGTTGTCGGTTTGAAGAACGCGCTGGCAACGGTACGTGGAACAACATGCATACACAGACACAGAAATCTCACCAGTCGATAGAAATATGTCAGGTATTCCATTTTCTTTTAGTCTTTTACGCCGCTCTCAGATGCCGTGTCCTCCCACACCACTTGTCAGATGTGACACACTGACGAGCCTTTTAGAAGAATTACTAGCTGCTGGTGTGATGTCTGCCCACCTGAACAAGACCATGTTCGCCAGTCATGTTTCCAGTGGTTGCTGCCTCCCACTCAGAGTTTCTTTCTGCCTTTAGATTTACACACATCCTTGGTCGTGCTGACTTATTTTGCCAAATTAGAACTTGTGTGCTCTTAACGCCAACACGTTTCTTCACCTTTAAATATCCTGCTGGGCGTTAGGTTTCTGATTACTCAGATTCTACCTACTCTACCTCACACAGGGTCCGTATTGGGTGAGTAATGTAATTTAGGCTCCCATTTTTCCTGTCTGATGATAACAGGCATGATAACACATATGCATATCTCTGTATCGAAGGCAAATAGAATGTTTACGAGCCTGATTTTGTTGTCGAGCATTTTGCAGAGGGGGAACACATTTCAGAGATAGAAATCAGTGCATGGGTTTGATTGAGCCTCCAGTATTGCTTGGGTGTGTGCTATAAACGATGTTTACACTGGTTATTTTTCCAGGCTTTAGCCCAGAACTCTGAGTTGAGAGAGCGTCTGTGCAAGATTCATGCTGAGTCCCACATCGTAGAGCCCACACTAATAAATCTCACTGCCCCTGTGCAGGTGGGTGCAGGAATGCAGTGACTCTCCTCCCTTACCCCCACCATCTTGATGATTATTATTATCTCCATCTTTTTTTTTTTTCATCCCACACACTGTAGAATTTGCCACAGAATGAATGAGCTGTCCTTTCCCTTTCTTCCAGATTCAACAAATGTTGCGCTCCTCTCACCCCCTCACTTGACTCGCTTTGTTTTTTGTTGACAATGAATATAAAAAGTGAACAGAATTTTCCTCACTACACACTTGCCAGGGAACACTGCTTTCTGAAACAACTTGAATTTCAGTTCTTTGCAATGAGAGAGTGCTTCCTCTTAGTCTTATGGTTGTATAAATACACACGGCTCAGAGGAAGACTTTTAGCTACCTGCCACATGATTGTCTCCTAAAGGAAACTCTTTGCTCGCTTAATCAGATTTGCTGACCAGAGAGTGAGCTGATCTGCTTAATCGTGTCCCTGGAAATTTGTTGAACACACAGTACAAAAGTTAATAGGCCACCTCTGAGATTATCTCCCGGCTAAATTAATAAGCTTCAACAATAACAAAGGATTGACAGGGGTTCTCACTTCCATACTTCTTTGTAATTGGTTGCATGTTTGTAGTCGATATGCATCTTGTTGTATGTCAGCAACCTCAACTTGCCAGACAGAGTTTGAAAATTGTCCAAGAGTAGGTTTTTTCACACTTGTTGCAAAATTGCACAACTGACTATATATTATGGTACAGTCTCTTGAAATATGTTTGATTGACACAACATATTATATGCTATGATATGTAGCTGAATCCTGCCTTTAGACACATTTTAATTCTGAAGTCAGATTTTTAGGAGTTGGTCATTTGGCAGGTTTATAGCATTCAAATGATGGCCCACGTGAACGTGTTGCTGTGAATTAAAAAGAAAGTATATATGAACCTCTGTGAAACTGAAAGCATGTTATGAGGCAGTGCTTTTTGAGAAATGTTCAGGGTTATGCTTCTCATTTTAGCAACACTTATATTGTCATATACTGTCTTTCAATATATAGCATGTCATTTTTTGTGCTGTGATATTCATTATCTACGCATTGTGGTTGTATTCTGAATTACCCCGTGAATGCCACCCCTCTTGGCTATGATGATGTTGCCCTTTTCTTGCTCTTGGTTATAGCTGTGGACATTCTTTCTCTTAGAAACAGGACTCTGTGGATGAATCCCATCCCCTCGTGCACCAAGTATCCAATGAGAGCAGAGCTTCCATTGCAGAGTCTTTGTCCGAGTTCTTTGACGCACAAGAGGTTCTGTTGACTGCTAGTTCCTCTGAAAATGAGGTAAGTTCATCTGTTAAAACCATCAGTAGTAGCACTGGTGTGTCCTGTACTCAGAATCATTTTTCTTGTTCACAACCAAAACATTGCCGCCTCTGCTGCAACTATTGTTTGATGAGAAGGAGAGAAAGATTCAAAATTACCACCCGAGGTTCTTCATTTATTTATCGCCTCTCACCCAACATTTCATCAGTTCTGTTTCTGTGTCTCTGCAAAATGTGTTAAACTTAAATCACCCCTTGTGATAAATCAGTATCTTTCTATTGCAGAGAGAACAACATGCCTTTTATCTGAACATTGTGGTTGGGGGCATCTAAAAGTCTTAAAGCTAAGTTTTTATGATGTGTTTCATAAAACAAGTCTCCTAAAGGACTCTTCCTTCGGTGTCCATGCAGCATGTCTGATCAGCTAGCAGCTGGAGCGGAAGCAATGTGAAAATGGAAGTTAATTACTTTAATCTAAAAATACAGCAAGCCGAGGTGCAAATTTGTCACCAGGTCTCAAGGGACCATTCATCTCCAGCGCCTCAGATCTTCTGCTGACGTGACAGGATGTTGAAAGAGACCTGCCCAGTCCCTTACTGCAGATGGTATTAAAAATGTATCTTTTGTCTGTTAGCTAAAGTTTGGGTGTTTTTTTTGTTTGTTTATTTTTTTCAGGTGTCAGAAGATGACTCATACATTAGTGACATTAGTGACAACATTTCCATGGACAACTTCAGCAATGGGACAGAAAGTGAGAGACCAAATTCAGGTAAACTATGGAACAAAGAACTGCAATAAATGTCACGAATGTCGTTTGAAATTTCCTTTCACCGCACAAAGAGCTGTGAGTGTCTGACCTGACCTCATACACCATCTGGTTCCCAGGGTCTGTGGAAGAAGGTGCTGTCCTCTGCCAACGTAGATCCTGTCTGCCCTCTCCCAGCACCAACAGCAGCACCATCAGCCTGTGGAACATCCTCAGGAATAACATTGGCAAAGACCTGTCCAAGGTGGCGATGCCTGTGCAGCTTAATGAGCCACTCAACACCTTGCAGAGACTGTGCGAGGAGCTGGAGTACAGCGAGCTGCTAGACAGAGCTGCTAACACACAGGACCCTTTCGAACGCATGGTGAGAGGGCAAATTCACTGTTGCTGTTTGAGTGTGTGGACAGCCTCGTTTTTTGCTCAGATCACATTTTCACTACAAGCGCTCGATGGTCCTCCATACTCTGAACAAAAGTTTGAACAACTTCTACCAGCACCTCTAACACTCACTAGTTAACACAAACCTATTTTTAAAAATTTTGGACAGAGTCAGGTCAGCTGTTTCCCCTTGTTTCCAGTCTGGACACTAACTAGCTTCATATTTAGCAAAAACACACAGAGTGGTATCTCAGCTCTCTTTGCAAGAATGCAAATTGGAGTATTTACCAAATCTGTCAAACTTTAACTCTTTAACTGCAATGTCAGAAGCCTATCAATACAAAAAGTGTGTTTTACAAGTGTAGCCGGACAATTACAGCAGGCTGAGGATTATCAAGCAGGGTTGTAAGGGCCAGGAATTAGCCATTACTCTTTAGAGCAGAGACTCCAGCAGCCTTCTGGCAGATGTACTGCCCAGTGCTAGAGCTTTTGCCAGCCCTGTTTATAATATCATTTATGTGGAAGAAACTCTATTTTCTGTCTGCAGTTTCTTTCAGTGGTTCACTTTTGCTTCCATGTGCACTGACCGACTTTGGTGTGATGCAGTTTATGGGATCACATTTGTTCATTTTCTGTGTGGGAGGTGTAGAGATGCATCCTGTGGAGGTGCCTTGTTGTAAAGGACAAATGTGCATTATACAGTATATAAATGTGCTATGGAAAGCAGTTGAAGCCGGTGTCTGCGGCCTCCCATTATGATGTGGAAGTAATTCAGTGCTCTCCTGTCACAGAGCAACTGTTGGAGGAGTATTCAGAGAGGTACCCTGCTCATTACAGTAAAATGGAGAGAAGATTAGAACTGCT
The DNA here is from genome assembly GCA_037833715.1 of Toxotes lorentzi. NCBI lineage: Eukaryota > Metazoa > Chordata > Actinopteri > Toxotidae > Toxotes > Toxotes lorentzi. The sequence goes on along the minus strand of JBBMJY010000025.1, from coordinate 12,356,813 downwards.
GAGAATTAAAATGGGATTTGACATTAATTTTGAGCCAGTAATATGTGGCACTTACAATAAAAAATGGATGGTATAATTCAAAGTTCTGGCGGTCTGAGAGATTATTATTTTTTAGTAATTTTTTTAACTCTTAAGATTTTCTCACTCCACCTCAGTTTCTGCGACTCGTTATTTAGTCATACAAATTGTAAATGAAGCACTACTTACTGTATTGTTTTGTCTTTTTGTAGGTATACATAGCTACGTTTGTTGTATCAGGCTATGCATCCAGCTACTACAGAACTGGGGGAAAGCCTTTCAATCCTGTCCTGGGAGAGACATATGAATGTGACCGGCCAGATAAAGGCTTTCGATTTGTTGCAGAGCAAGTATGCATAAATTCCAATTTCTACAAGAATCGCAGTATTCTAATAGTAATAATAATTCACTGAAAGCATTCACTCAATCAATGTGCTGACACTAGTGCTTGTTCCCCTTCACAACGTCAGGTCAGCCATCACCCACCGATCTCAGCTTGCCATGCGGAGTCTAAAAACTTTTTGTTCTGGCAAGGTAGTGGGGTATATAAATTAGCTGGATCCATTCTCAATATCTGTAAATATTACAATAGCAGCTGATTGTCCAGGATGAATGCTAATGTGTACAATTGCTTTTCTCTGACTGATTCTGTAGACGTGAGGTGTAAGAACAAGTTCTGGGGGAAGTCGATGGAGATTGTTCCTGTGGGAACCTCTCATGTAACTCTGCCCGAGTGAGTCTCTTCTGCCTCATTTACTCAAACACTGGACAGAGACTCAATGTCTGCAGGTGTAAAGCAATATGTAAAATGAATATTATTTTAAATGATATTTTTTCTAGATTTGGAGACCACTACGAGTGGAACAAGGTGACATCCTGCATCCACAACATTCTCAGTGGGCAGCGCTGGATCGAGCACTACGGGGAGATCTCCATCAGAAACTCCAGCAGTGATATTTGCCAGTGCAAGATCACTTTTGTTAAGGTGAGGCAAACGGCTGCTGTGCGTAGAAACCAGAGCACCTTGCTGCAGAGGTGTTAAGCCTTTAGGATTGGTGTCACACCTGAATGCCATTTACAGTCAAGTAAACCCGAAAGTGTGAAATAGAGTGATTCATAAGACACAAGATTTAAGTATATCGTGCGTCCTTCATGCCATAGCTCCCTCTTTCTCTCATTTGTCATATCTTTGTGTTGGTAGACATCCATCTGTGAGCCCCAGGAGGCTTGATCAAAATAACCTGTATCCAATGTAAATGCTATAGTTCCTTCATTAGTCCATAAACCTTCTAACACAAAGGGTGCTCTTCATCTGCATGCCAGCAAGAACCCCCTCAATGTTTTCAGTGTCTGATGCATGGAAGCCCTTTACTGAGAGGAGAACGTTAATTGCTTTAGCATGTTCCCATTTGAAAAACCTCCTGACGCTGTGCAGGATAGCAAGTCAAGACATGTCAGAACTCATTATGCATCCTCATCTCTCATTAAACACACCAGCCCGGCAACACACCCAGGGGCTCAGGATGGTTTGCAAAACAGCAACATTTGCTGACTGCAAGAGGACACTAACATGATCTCTGCGCTGTCCACTCATTCTCACCTGCTGTGGCAGGAGATAGGAAATAACAATGTTTAACACTATGTTTTTCTTTCACAGGCCAAATACTGGAATTCAAGTGTGAACGAGGTGGAGGGAACTATCACAGATCAGAAAGGGAAGGTGGTACACAGACTCTTCGGAAAGTGGCACGAAGCAGTTTTCTGTGGAGACCCGCCTTCAGCCACGTGCATCTGGAGAGCAAGTACGACAAGTCTCTTTAATAACTGTTCCCCAAAAGCTCTTTTATAATGTATGTCTCTAATCCAGTGGATGTTATTTGTTTGCAATGCAGATGCAATGCCAGTAGACCATGAGCAGTGCTATGGTTTTACCAAGTTTGCCATTGAACTGAATGAGTTGGACCCATCTCTGAAACTGCTGCTACCACCCACAGACACCAGACTACGAGTAGACCAAAGGTAAGAAGGAAAAACTTCTTAAAAATTAAGAAAAACAAAACGGCGCAATCTAGTAACTGTCAACTCTTTGTAATAAACTGAAAGATAAGAAACATAATTCTTTGTCTGGACAAAAGACTGAAAGAAACACAGCTAAAAGGGTGAGATTTCAGCCACAGTATTATCATAGAAATCTGATAGAAAAACCAGCTCGCTGCCAGTGAATAATCTGAGCAACACATCTTTTCTAATCTTCCATCACGGATCTCAGTCACGCTCTTGACAGGCTGTCTTGAAAAACTACCCTATGATCAAAATAGCTCGCATATAGGCACAACAATACTCATGTTAAGAACAGAGAGTAACTGCAGAGGCTTTCAGAGCCATGAGGCTAAATTTAGCTCACGTTTTTAAGGTTTAAAAAGTCTGTAAACTAAACACTGCTCCCACAAGGCGCCGCAGAAATAAGAGGCACTCTTTCCACTTTGGCATCAAAGTAAAAAATAAATAAATAAATGTCGCTGCATCTTGTCCTTCGGTATCCTGAATCGTGTGTTTTCCTATTTATCCATTATTAAGTTATCTTACAATAATGACGCAGAAGCAGAAAACATGAGTGAAGATTAAATTTGAATATTGAAAATGAATGTTTTATTGCGTTTGCATAATGAATGCGTCTGTGTCTCGCTGGCAGACTGCTGGAGGAGGGGAACTTGGAGGCTGCAGAGGAGCAGAAACAGAGGATTGAACAGCTGCAGAGAGAAAGACGAAGAGTCCTGGAAGAGAACAACTTAACACATCAACCTAAATTCTTCAGGTAGCCCTAATATCTAGATTTACTAGGTTTTCAGTAAGAAAGCCATTTATGGAAAAGTGAGCGTATCTTAGCCCTTAAGAGCCTCACTGTAGGGGTGGTCAATCGGTCCAATTTCCTTATTCGATTCGATTCCGATTAATGAGGTCTCGATTCCATTACCAATCGATTATTGGCGGTTATTGAGTTTCCATTTGACCAAATACACCATAAACATATTGCACCATTAAAAAAAACAGTCAGCTGCTGAATTACTCAACTTCTCTTTTATTGGGAAACACCTCAAAGCACCTTCAGTATTGTAGTATAGCTGTAACTTCCAAATTATTTTTTAACTCGTCTTAGATGTAGTCTTTAACCTAATTTTGTTGTCACCTCCTGGAGAGTACGTTGATTCGGTGGAATGAGGTTCAGCCGGTTGTCTCTTTAGCCCACGCAGCCTCCTCTGGATGGAAGCGCGACATGTGAGCCCTCATCCATCCATCCA
>JBBMJY010000025.1:12320495-12353396 GCA_037833715.1 Toxotes lorentzi | reverse complement strand
ACAGGGAGAACATGTAAACTCCACACAGAAGAGCTCAGACCGGGGTTCGAACCTGGAGCCCTCATGTTGCTAGTATTACCACAGCACTTTAGCTTAGTGCGACAAAGTTTACAGACAACGTCCGTTCTGTCGACGTGTTTATAACTCCTGCCATGAAAACCTAAACGTATCCACACGCTTTTTTTTAGTCCAAATGGAGCTGGATGGATTCGTTGGTTGCCGGTTAACGGTTTTTCCTCGTCCATTTCACCCGCCTCTCGCCTCGCTAACACAGTTAGCTCGCTCGCTGGTTCTGTTACAGGGTGTTTTGTTATGACTGTGCGGTTAAATCCTGTATGACAGCCAGTAACTGGAGGAGTGACTGCTGTGTAATACAATTTAAAAATATATATTTTTTAAAAATCGATCCATAATATAATCGCGATTAATCAATAATCGATTTTTTTCACCACCCCTACCTCACTGTGTCACAAATTTCAGTTTGAACACGCTCACCTGTCTTTCATAGTATTCATTACTGTCTGGCATTGCTTCGGCCCCCTCAGGAAGTCAAAGGATGACACCTGGGTGAGCAACAACACATACTGGGAGCTGAGAAAGGACCTTGGCTTCGCCCACATAGATTTTCCTACGCTGTGGTGACCCCTGAACCGCAGATCACGGCCATTTCATCCTGCACAGCCTCTACTGTGATCCAGGCTGGTTCTGGTGACGTCTGTATTCCAGTCTTGCCACCCACATTCAGTACTGGTCTTCTTTATTGCAGTTCATCAAAGTTATTGCCTTAATAGCAAGTGCTTATCTAAGTTGTGTAAACATGTTTATGCAAGCATATTATGAGAATGTTGATCAATTTAATCTATTTTTGCCCATTTTTTCCACCTCTAATGTTACACTGTACAGCTGAAACTGACAAGAGGAAAACTATTTGGTATTAACGATGCTTTCCGTAAATGGTCTACACTAGCTTAAAATGTAAAACTGAACGACTGGTCACTTTAGCTGTTGTCTTATCATGGACATCCTCTACCTCTGAGATAAACTAGCCTTGATATGCCATTGATTAAGTGTACACATCCAATATTTATTCTGCACCTGCCTGATGCCTTACTGGTTGTTCTCGTACTGTTTAATTTATTTTTGTTGCATCTCTTAAACGTTTTTTTAAAAATGTATGTTTTGTAAGGAATTCTTAAGAACAAACGGTTGTTCACGTGATCTGTAATCCTTACTGAACTTTTATTTCTGCCTCATACCAGTAATTACAGCTTTTTGCTATGACTGTGTGGATGATTGTGCAGCAACGAGCAGCAGTAGCAAATATCAAATCCAACCATTTTTCACTTTATCCATTGCACCATTGTCTATATGGACCCTGGGCTTTGGGACCAAAAGTGTCCACAACTATGCTCCATGAGCTCAAATAAAATCTCTGATGCTTTCTTTTTGTGGAGTCATTTTCTCTCCGTTTGTTGAAAACACTGACCGCAACTAGGTTATTACCATAATTTCCACTTGCTTCAGATGCTGACCATGCCGTTCTGTCATGAATGTTGGGTAAAATGTGCCAACAGGAAAAGAGAAAATAACTTCAAAATCATCTGTTTTAAACATTTCCACAGAGGAGGAAGTCCATTACGTGCCTTCACAGCAGCTCCATTCTTCTTCTTGGTGCCATTACATTGTGTGCGACAGGACTACCGCTGAAAGTTTACTTGGGAGACCAGTTAAAAAGCACTTGCATCATCTTGAAACAGATGTTGCCAACACCTTGTTGTTACACAAGTCGACACATTTACTATCTGCTGTAACAACTCTCTAAGGCATGCATCCATATCACTGTATATCGACTGCTGTGTTTAGTTTGGGCGTGGGACGAGGGTGAAAGATCAGTTGTGAAATCATATAATTTTTGCTCAGGGCTGCAGTTTTTGGGCTCCTCCCATCATAATAGCTTCATGTGCTGTTCTCGGATAGTGTTTTGCACATAGGAACCTTGACATAAATACCTTGTGTAGCTCGCTATGTACAGTTTTTATTGTGACACACGTGTTGGCTCAACTCTGTTTACTGCCTCAAGTCACTTCGAAGAGCTCTTCAAATTCTTGCACTCAAATAATTTGCATGTGACCCATCTTCAGTACAGCTTTGTGATTTAGCCACTTCAGAATTTAAGCCATTTTCATAATGTGGTCTGCTCTAAGTCAGTTTTGTTGTTGTCTGTTGATGGTGTGTATTTTTGCCATGTTAAACCATGTTTCAACACTAAGTGTAAAGCATCACCAGCAACCCCTAGTACCTGAAGTGTTCATTAGATCAGTACACTATACAAAAGTTTCAGAGGAGACACAAAGATGCTGATGATTTTGCCATCCTCAGCCTGTCTGCAGAGCGATGTTAAGATTAAAAACCTTGCTCCACCTGTGTAGTGAATCTGCACAGTGGCAAATATAATTTCAAAGAAAGTGCTGCTCATTATCAGAGACGATAGTTAGACAATACAGAGGGGCAAGTGAAGGTAATGATCGCACTCTATTTCTGGTCCACCAGCCACTAGGTGGCAACAAATAGCCACCAATGGTACAGAGACAGTGCAAAGTCTCTTAAAGAGGACAGCTGTGTCCAACTAGAGGTTTAGACCGAGCTTCGTAGATGATGAAAAATATTAACTTTTTCTGTCATACATTGAAAACATGTGTGGTTGATATGGGTAATTTAATGTCTGCTAGAACAGTCAAAGGGCAGAGGTAAAGTATAAGTGTATAATGTACTCAATGCGTTTGAAGCCCCATCATCTTTTGGGGTGAAGGCAGAAAAATGCCGAGGGATTATTATTATTATTATTATTATTATTATTATTATTATTATTATTATTATTATTATTATTATTGACGTGTTTTGACAGTGTCCTCAGTAACACACCCACAGTTTCCTGTGGAGAAGGCGGAGCGTCTGAGCGTCTTTTGTCCGGAGGAAGCGCAGACAGAGAGTGGCGTGGAGGGGGGAAGCATCGTCTGATGATCTGAAAGTCTGGCCTCTAAAGAAGACCTTTCTGGTTCCACACGGAAACAAGGTTTCTTTTGGAGAAACGGTAACACTCGTTGCATTTGCATTTGTTTTCTGAAGTTTCGATTTCGATCAAAGCAACAAACCAACACGCCGCTGGTGTTTCGGTGTGCAGGAATGTACGCGATAAGCTGTTTCTTTCAACGCTGCTTTTGCTTGTTATGCTTTAAAATACAGTAAATGGAAGAAGTATTAATTGTAGAGTGTTATGAGGACCTTTTTAAAGAAAGAGGATGGTGATGGACTGTTGATTGGTTTGAAGTCAGGCATGAGCCCTCATGAGTGCTGCTTTCTTCTCTTTTCTCTTTTTTTTCTTCTTCTCTGGTTTTATCCAGCTTGGACATGTTTGCCACAGCTACTAGAAACTTTGTGGCGGAGGTGGATCATGGGGGACTGCTGATCCCAGTGTCCAGCCTGAATGACACTATCACTCTCCTGACAGTGGTCGTGAAACGCAAGCGTTTCTGGGTCTGGCAGAAGCCCAAGTATCTTCCCACTGATTTTAACCTCAATGATATACTAAAAGGAGACACACCTATGGAGCCAGGTAAACATCAGAGCCCTCTGTGCTAGTATATGCATTAATGTTATTTGTTAATATATCTATGGTATTACCACTAATTTATTCTTCTGAGGTCACAGAAATCTTCAATGTTTCCGTGTCCACAGATACCAAAGAAACAGACTTTATCAAGTATAATGGTACATACGGTGACAACATTCAGGGATCTATGAACGCAAATTTTGTCCACTCCAATGTGAGCCTGGAGGCTAAAGACTCTTCCAAACTCCAGTCATCCTTTGGCGGTTTGAAAAAAGAGGAAGTGAATGTGCAGAAATTGCTGCAAGACTCTAAGGACAGGTTAGTTCTCCAGCTGTGCCTCCCCGTCCTGTCTGGTAGTGTTTGGGTTAAATTGAAAGAAAAACACAAGAAACATCACCTGACATTCAGTCTGTCACATACACGCAAGTAGCAGGAGTGATCTTTGTCCTCTCGTAAATATGCACGCAAAACACGAGGCTCAGTTGAATATTAACACTCATAAAGAAAGAAATGCGTGTTTTTGTTTAGGGTTTTATCTGCAGTATTGTTTTATCAGAGAGTCATAAGCAAACAAACTTTCCAAGAATGTTCCTAGTGAAACATAACACAGATTTTTTTTTTCCCATTGTCTTAGGGTCTTAGACATGTCCCACTGTCTGATCCAGCAGGCAAAGGAGAGGCACAGACGGGTATTTGGGATTGTGAAGGAGCGTATCGTGACCACTAACCCCTGTTCGGTCATAGAGGAGGTGCAGCAGGCCGGACAGTGTGGAGGAAGACTGAGCTTCTGTGGGCCCAAGAACCCTAAGGCAGGAGTAGAGTGCTAGCACTGAAACACTCATTCTCAGGATAGTTTACATGTTTGTGGTGTAAGGGTTGATATCACAACAGAAAATGCTCTTTTATCAGAATGAATTCTGTCTTTTCCAAGTTCAATCTGTATGAGAATTCAGTCTCTTACTCTTATATAATGTAATATTCCAGCGGTTTATGGTGATGAAATTATTTCCTCAGTATATTTTGGTATTTCCTCTTCAGTTAGCAGTGTCCTGCTTTTCCCTTGACGGGTTTCAGTTCTGCACGCAACTTTGAGTCAAGTGAAGAAGAAGTGAAATTTGTGCCACTTGCTTTTGCCTCTTACTAAGAATTTGGGTCCCCTTTGTGTTAAAGTTCAATTGTTGTTTCAAAATGTCCAGTCTAGAGAGAAGCCTTTGCTGCTTGATTCTGGGACTGAAATCAAAACTGGACACTCACTGCTCATCTCTTAGAGACATAGATGGCGACGTAAGAGATAACAAACCGGCAACTTTTGTCAGAATTTGTGGGTTCAGTCTCAAATGTCTTCTTTGTCCTTGTTGTTTCTGCAGGTTTCACTGAAAGAGAATGGGAGCCTGAGTACAGACAGTAATGTTACCATGGAGATTCCCACCCATACTACCATTGCCTATGGCCTCATAGAACTAGAGGTCAAACATGATGGAAGCTACAGTGAGCAATCAATAACTAAATCCATAGATTAACATTGCAGATTTGACCAGAAAAGCTGATTAAAGCATCTATAGAATATGTGGGTAATTTGAAATGTGACATGTTGTGTTTTTTCCCCAGAGTTGTGTCTGATGTCAGACACCGTGGGAGGATTTGAAGTAGACAGCCTTGATAACAAAGGACCGGTGGATGTCTCAGGAGCTCTTGCACACAAAAATAACCAACTTCAACAAGGTAAATTACAGTTTTCTCTCTGCAGCCAAAGGACGTCGGGTCGTGAGAGATCGGCGGCTCCAGCTCTGTCTTATCAGAATTGTATAATATCTGTTTGTAAACATGTGCTTTGACCTGGTTCTTTTAAACCAAGAATCTCACTTCTTTTTTAAAGTTGTTGCCTGCAGCATGACACGCACATTTTGTCTTTGGAGGGAATGATGATGTTGTTGGTTTTTTTCCCCATGCACAGACCTGGAGCAACTTAATGATCATTTCCAGCTGCTTTCATCTCTTCCTGTCGCCACAAGGTCCTCTCTGTTCCAGCACTTCACAGAAGTTATGCAGGACCAAACAGCCGTCAGTGCGCTTCAGAATGTGGTAAGTGGGACAGAGAGAGAGATGGAGAAAGAGAGGTCTTGGCAGCACAGATGGACTATGATAATGTGGAATTGTGGCTTTTAAATGTGAGTGTCCTCCTCTGTCTCAGCTGGACCAGATGTGCCTGGATAAGAGTCCTGCCCTGGGTGATATTGCAACCAAAGAACCTCAAAAACAGAACATCCAAGCAATTCTGGATCTTGTGGAGCAGTCCGGTCAAGTGGAGTCAGCTCAGACAGGCCAGTCCACATCAGTCCTCACAGCCGTTCACCTCATTAGCAGCGCTTTGGATGGTGAGAAATACTTAAGTGAAATGTTGTTCTAAGTCCTGAATCTGTAAAATTAATCATCAATTTAGGTTTCTTTGGAGAAGCATGTAGAGTTGAAGAGTTCCAACTGCATGCACAAGGTCCCGAAAACCTAATTTCCTTAAGTTCTGTTTTCATACTGCATCTGGGTCTTTGTGTTTCAGAGATGACAAATGATTGTCTTGCTATCTTGGGAATGTGCTGCAATCACACAGTGTTACAGACAATGGAGCTACTGGTTAGTAAAATCAGTTTTTACAAAATGAATTTTACATAATAACATGTTATGTGAGGTTTTTGTTTTAATATGATGCATCATAAGGATTTAGCCGCCTGTTAACTTTCTCTCACACCTGTTCCAGGTACAGTGTGTATCAGAAAAGGGGGAATTGTTTCTGAGCCGCGGAGGGCAGGCTGCACTGACAGAGGACATCTTTGAAAAGGCTGAACATCTTTTTGCCTCCTCTAATGTGTCCCTGAAGAGAGACGGGGACACAGTGAAGACAGAAATAAACCAAGAGCCAGGAAACCTTTCTCTGGCCCTGTGCATCGCTGTCAGAGGTCTCGCCTCCTTAGCCTGCTGTGTTTGAACTGAAAACGCCTTTATATCCACCAGAAACTTTAAATACCACACTGGAATTGAGGTAAAGGGCATCAAGTATATCAAGTATTATTTATCTTTTTTTGTTTGTTTTTGTTTTTTGTTTTTTGGGTGTTGCACTTAAAACACTATTGCATTTTACTGTAATTACATAAATTTACTGGTGGTGGAACAAGTGAGTTAGTTAATGCTTTAGTCAGTGAACTGACAATCGATCAGTGACAAATCCTCAAAGATTTTGACAAGCAATTACTTTAGGTCACAGACTTTGGACTTTGTTGGGCAAAACAGCTCTAGCCTCTGGGATATTGTGAAGGGCACTTTTCACTGATTTCTGATTTTATAAAAAAAACAACTGATTGATTAAACATTTTAAATAACCTCAGTTGCATCACTAAAGGTTAGTTTCACACCTTCAAGCCAATCAAAACCAAAGTATTGTCGCTGGCTGTGATACAGAGTAGAATAATCAGTAACTGTTTTATGAAGGGGTCTAACGTGATGTCTCAGCCTTTAAGCTGCAGGACATCTTGCATTTCATATTCTTGGTGCTTTTAAATAGTTTGTAATTTTTTTGAGTTTTCATTTCTCCACACAAAACCACGCAATTGTCCTGCAAAGACATGAGTCTTTGAAGCTGTTAAGCTTTAATGTACCAACTACAAACCTCAGTCTGAACCAAACAAGCTAATTGGTTTATGAATATTTAAACTTTTCATGCAATTTGATTGCACGTGTCTTTTGATTTTTACTGTGCCTTTAATTGTGGAGTATTATTTCAGCATTTATATTTTGACTTTGTCAGAGAACATCATTGGCAATCATGAACATTGTTTCAGCTTGCTACCTTTTTTTTATCAGTATCCTTTTTAATATGTTTATCTCCATGGTGCAAAAAGAAAACATGACCTTAACAGCATGATTGTTGTAACTATTTCGTTCTCGACCAGCTTGCGAACACATACTCAACACAACATGTTTGTCAAGTAATTCTGCCAAAAGAACAATGCAGATTGTTAGAAAACACCAGTTATTTATTTTACACCTGAAAATACATCTTTTCTGAAATCTTGTAAAATATAGCTTTATAAGTAAATATGAACTTTATTTAAAACAGTTAAATTTTTTTTAGTAATATCACATCAAATGGGATGGTTCACTGAGATGCAGTACCCTGTTCAAGAGTCCTGTGGAAAGTTTTTCTTTCTTCCAGACAAACACAAACACAGCACCATATCTACTGGTCTAACCGTCCAAAAAAAAAAACAAAAACACGTACATGATCCAAGTGTCCGACAATCAGCATAATTAACGTCTGTTGTGCTTGAGTGAAGGAGAAATAATGGGTAAACACTATGGTATTACTTTTCTTCCTGTACAACATCAATCAGTGACTGGCAAGACATGTTCCATTTAGGAGGTCGAACTGCAAAGACCCCTGGACACTATGAATGACAACTTTGCAGTGACAGATGAGATGACGTACTTGAGGCATATGCACTGTAAACTGTGACACTGAGGTATCCTTCTTTTCAAAGAGCAAGCCCTCCTCATTTTTGCAGAATAAATACACTTAACCTATCGTACATACAGATGTAAAATTAACAGGACATGGCAAAAACGGTTTCTGCTTTTAAAACATCCTGACACAAGGGCCAGTGTTTTCTTCCAATACATTTGAATGAAAAACATCTTTAAAAATTTTTTGCCAGTAAGTACACTTCCTATGTATTGTGAGTTGCATAGTGTGTTATTAAGGAATCTGATAATTCAGATCAATGTAACTCTGATGTCCAACACATTGTGTGTGTGTGTGCGCAGTACAGGGTTGTGTCCCCTTTCATCCCAGGCCTAGCAGCTCCGAAAGCCTCGTCCGTCGAGCAGGGGTCAGTAGACCCAGCTGACTGGAACCCACTGTGGCTCTATCAATAATCGCTCCACTGCCTCCTGCAGCTTGTCAAAGGTCTTGTCCAGATTGTCATTGACAAAAGTCAGGTCGAAGTAGTGGCTGTACGCCCGTCGGATCCTGGCACTCTCGTCCACAGTCTTCTTCAAATCGTTCTCCTGGTACAGAAAGAGATTCAGCCCATTATGATGATGGAGGAATGGAACAACCATTCACAAGTAATGGCCAGTGACACTCCCATCATCATATTGATGTATTTAGAGAACCTTAAAGCCACTCAAAACTTACCGTAAGTAGTTTGGTAGTAAGTCCAGCATCCACTACAGCTTTGTGCATAGCTCTTAGTGTGTCCAGCTCAGGAGCAGCAATAAACACCACAAATGGCATAAACTCAGCAGTCTTCAACACTTTCAGGGCCTGGACAGAAAACAGATTGTCACAACCAAAGCTTGAGGTACAAAAAAAAAAAAACCTATACGTGTGTCTTAAATTAACCTGAGGGTTGACGTCTAGGATGCAGGTGCGACCCGCGTCCACCACTTCGTGGATCGAGTCGATCTTGGTGCCATAAAGGTTGCCGTCATACTCTCCGTGCTCCAGGTAACGGCTCTCTTTGATGTCCTTCTCCATCTCTTCCCGCGTTACAAAGCAGTAGTTCTGGCCATCTTTCTCTTCTTCTCTGGGACGCCGTGATGTGACTGGAGGTAAAGGGTGAGGAAAAGTGTCACATGTACCCGGGCAGGATTCCTTCAAGTAAAGACAATGCAATTGCCTCAGCTGTCTGTCTCACACACTCACAGGGTACAGTGGTTCCATATCGGTGAGGATTCATGACTATAAGTCTGTTCTTCAGGCTTCGCCTGCCGACTCCCTGGGCTCCAATCAGAATAAGTGTTTTCCTCTGGAATGGCGGCATCTTGGCCACCTCCTCATAGATCTGCAGCTCATAACGGTCAAACTCTGTTCAAAGCAATACACAGACTGCATTAGTACATTAGTGTCATCAGTGCACTTGATTTAACACTGTCAAAATCTCTTACACGTAGGAAAAATAGCACTAGTGATGATACACACCAGCATTCTTGGCAGTGAGGTACATCATTTTTTTCTTCTTTTTCTTTGCAGTTCGAGTTCCGCAGAGCATCCCTGAGCCACATACAGAAAGTGTCAGGTCACCACATGGTGGTGCTAAAGCTGAGAGATGTTTGACTAACATGATAAATAAATGAGAGTAGATGGTATCATGGTGTGAAAGACAACATGGCTGGTAACTGACCTGTACCAGAAGTGTCCCAGTCTCTTCGCACAAAAGCTTTCCTCTTCTCCTCCAAGAACTGACTGGGGATGAGACCAGTGGCTCCACCAACAACTTTGCGCGCCTAGATGGAAATCACAGTAGTTGAGACATGATTGGTTTAAATAATTCACACACAGAAAGGATGCCATGCACCCATGCACTGGTATTGTTCAAAAACATATTGCTCATCATCTTTAGCTGTCTCTTGCAATTTTCAACAGGCAATATTTGTACCACACCCCCCAATTAGTCTTGCAGTTCTAGTCAAAGCAGCACTGCGCTTAACCATCACAGCAAAATGTGCCTACTCACCTGCCACCAATTGGGGTCCTCCTTGTTTACTACATGAAGGATGTCTCCCTTGGAAAAGGCCAGACCTGCCTCTTTACAGGGGATCAAGTTATCTGTGTTTGGGTTGTAATTGAAATGTGGCTTCAGATAAACCTACAGTTTGGAGGTAAAAGACATACAAGACAGTTAAATTACATTAGGGCATACATGACAACTGAAAAATACCTTAAATCCATCCCTATTAAGGTGTACAATACTGGAATATTGCCACACTGACTTGATAATATTAATGAAACTTCTTTATCATCAGTAACGTGGCTGTAGAACAAACTAATAAGAACAAACTTAAATGATGATGATGTTAAACTGCAGTGAGTGCATGTCCACTTCCTTTCTAACAAAAGGAAGATTTTTTAAAATGAAAAATAACATGTTCAAAATAGTGTTCCTGACATTTTAATGACCCAGGTATCGTTTTTTTCCCACTACGCAGGTCTAATTCTCAAGCTAAAACTCGTACCATGACTGAAACCCAACAAATACATAAGCAAACAGTAGAATGAGATCATTCGATCCTCCCCGGCACAAAGGTCAATGTCTGACATAACCCCACATACTGCTCCTCAGCGTCAGCTGCTGTGTGTGCCTGTTACAGCAAGGAGGAAGAGGGGGGGGGGGGGGGGTGCTCCAGTGAATAGAGTGGTGTATGTCCCAGATAGTGTGTGAAGTGTTATTAATAGACCCTCTGAGGGCTCAGTTTTCAGAAGCCTGGCATTCTGAGATTGGCCAGGTCAGGCTGCTCTCACCCAGTTCCTTACAGGTACAGTGCAACCCCTAAATCCAGAACAGCCTCAGCTCTGCTGTATTCCTGTACACTTATGGCATGGATATTAGATTTTCACATCATGAAGAACTGAAAAGAAATTTTAACTTTCCTAATTTCCCCACAGGTGAGAAAGTTAGACAGGAAACATGGAGCATCTCTCTTCCTCACCTGTGGTGGTGCCGGTGTGTCTTTGTAGCTGGGCAGGACTTTGAGGGTGATGCTCCCACTGCAGTCCCTCAACAGCTCCTGGAGTTCGTGGGGGTTGCCGCCAACCTCGCGACCGTTCACCTCGCGGATTATGTCCCCCGTGTGCAGCATGCCCTGCCTGTCAATCGAGCTGCCGTGCAGGATCCGCGCGATCACCATCTCTCCCCGCTCCACACGGAACGTCACCCCCTGAAGGAGAGTAGCAGTCATTCAGTGTTGTACATCCACACTTCATAAATCATAGCCGGGGCCTATTTCATAGGCTGGTCAGTGTGGTTTGTGTAAAAGAACTCGCTCATGTTGAGGTACTACGTTAAGCTGAGCCACTCTCTCCTCACAGGTGGCCAATAAAAAGAGGACGTGTGTAAAGCACTTCACGGCCTAACAGGAGCATTACGCTTCCTCTGCAGAGCTGTGGCTGATATAAATGCCTGGGGAACTTACCAGTGGTTCCCCAGCTTTCTTCTGGATGCCAATCATCCTGACAGCATCAGCTGGCATGAGTGAACTAGTCAACTTGGCATCGCTGTTCACCGTAGTGTGGGGCATTTCGTAGCACTTTGCAGCCACTTTGTCATGAGCCTCGATCAAAGACTGGTGCAGAGAGATCGGAGAAGGACAGAGAGAAACAGAGACACAGATAAGACTGGCTCACAACAATTCTTTAGGACGTCTTAAAACACCTTTTTCTTATTAAGAAAGACAGCAATCACTGCTACTGTGTGGTTCATCTACCAAAATACTAAATACTAACAGTGGCACGCATTTAAAACATTAACATGAAAGACATAATGTCATTATGTCTTTAAGACATAAAGACATAAATCACTTTGCTGTACACATTCCTTTGACAAAAATCTTTCTACGCTTTCATGACTCTAATAACAGAGGACTCATTGGTAAATAGAGAAGATAAATCAGTCTTGTTCTTACCCTGGCAGCCACAACACAGAGTTAGCATTGGTCAGAGGCTACAAACTGCATCAGCAAATGTGAAGATTTACTGAAACAGTAGGTGACAGTCTTCTCCCCCTCACTTTACCCACATAACTCAGCCTGCTATTGGCCCGAGGAAATACACCCCCACCCTCTCATGCTGCAGCTTGTAAATGGTCGAGAATATAAAGGGCGACAAAGACACAGAGCTGCCTAACAGGCTCTTCAGAGAAAATCAGGCAATGGTTGGAGTAAAAAGCTCTGACATCCATTCCCATGCAAGTAGAACACGATCTGGACCATTCACTCTACTAATCTCTGGTCTATTCTTCCCCCATTTAAACCCAGCAACAATTGTATACAAGATGAATGAGGCCTAAGATACCTTAAAGTGAGGCTCCTGGAGGATTCTAGCCAGTTCTGCAGCAGCAGCATCCTTTTCAGACAGTTTGTTGAGGGAATCCAGGATCTCTGTGACCAGTTGAACATTATCGTCCCGCACAGCTTGTAACTTTACTTCCTCAAGACGCTCATGGGCCTACACACAAACAGAAGATCGTGCGGAAAGATATTCATTCCAAGAAAAGGGATTTTTTTTCTTAACCAAAATTAGGAATGGAGAAAAAATGACAAATGACCATTTTATCTGGTGATCATAACTCATATCTGTATTTTCAGATTGTTTTTTTTTTTCAGTTTGGATGAAACAGCCATAGAAATGGAGGGCTGATGGAACACACGCACTGACTTGAGCACATATATGATATATCACAGTGCATTAAGTTATACATTTTATTCATAATATTTAATGACATGCTGGTTAGCATGCATAATAATGACAATCAATAATACTATCCTAGGAATTTTGTCCATCCCACCAATTCCCTTTATTTGCTTGTCTTTAGGCAGCTGCTGTCCCACTGCCTGGAATTTATTCATTTTGGTAAAACCGGAAATTGTTTTGACAACTTGAGAGAATATGAAAAACATTTCAGCGTGATTTCTTTCACCAGCTAAAGTGAGTACACAATCCACATTGCACATGAACAAAACAGCACAACACCCTACTGTCAGGCGAGTAACAGCTATGCACAAATTTCTCTGTTCATGCGGAAATGATGTGGATTAGTTCAGTCTCATACTTTTTCTGCAGGAAATCCTGGGATTGGTTGTTCTGTCCTGCTGTAGATCATGATATTTTCACATGAGTACAGACAAAGCTACTATCCCACCACCCACATATGCAACGCGGACAAAATATAACATCACAAATGAAATGAGCCCCTCTTCTCACTGATTTTAGCAATAAGCACTGATTGGTGTCGATTCCATGGGGCACACAGATGAAATAGGACAAGATGGACACCAAACAGCAGGGTGCACAAAAGGAATAAAATGTTTTCCGTCAGGGTCATTTTGTATCTCAATATTGATATTTTGTGTATAGCAATATAATATGTTTCAGGAAACTGTTGAGAAACTGTTGAGCTATGTTGGCATCACGGAGAAGAGTGTATAACAGCCTGCTGCAGGCTCAGGTAAATGAGATCATATTGTTACACCTCAGCTGATACAACACTCTATACCAAACATCACTCTTGTGCCCACACGCTGTGTCAAATTATAGTCAAACACAGAGAAAGTGCCATATTCTTCATCAAACTACCACTGTGATACACAGCACACAAAAGGGAAATTAGCAGTTGTATATACAGTGTCTATGATCACATTCAAGGGGCCCTATTTCACATGACATAAAACCAGAAACTACATATGGGCCCATCTAATTATCTAATATCTAAGGAAAGCAGTGCTCTACTTGTTAGAAATGAGGACAAGAGCCTTTGTGACAGGTTTTCTATAGAAATCATTCTATTTATAGATAGAGTAGCTGAACCTGATGACCTCAATCTGCATCAGATTTTTTTTCTGTTATGTAAGCCATTTGTTCGTCCTGCTGTCAACCGCTTTTAGCACGTGAAAACATGATTTAACTGGCGTTAAGGTGCATTTTCTGTCTACTTCAGCAAATACTTGAGTTTTCTCAGTGTTGCACATTCCTTTTTTAACGTTTATTTTAAGACTACAGGAGCTGTGCTGTGCAACCCTGCACACAGTACATCTGATGCTTGTTCCGCTCTTCGAATGATGGGCAGCGTTATACCTCGTACTGGCCAGGAGATATTTCCTGCAAGTACTTTAAACCCTGACACCGGAACAGTGGGCACACAGCAAGATTAGTTGACGTCACGGGGTAGCACGCTACAAGATGAGGTTTGTTTGCGGGTACACGTCCTTGTTCTAGCTTTGCTTTGAGTTTATTTTGTTTTCTCTCTCTATTTCCCGCCCCACATACAAATAAGCATTGGCTACTTGGCTGAAATAGGCTGCTGAGTCTCATTTGGTGCAACTGACGCGAAGAGTTAAACATCGTCTTGGAAGCGTGGTGACATGTGACATTCTTATAACCTTCATTCCCTCTGGC
Source organism: Toxotes lorentzi (assembly GCA_037833715.1). Lineage (NCBI taxonomy): Eukaryota > Metazoa > Chordata > Actinopteri > Toxotidae > Toxotes > Toxotes lorentzi. Next base: position 12,338,847 of record JBBMJY010000025.1, on the reverse strand, counting down.
TCACAGTGACATTTGCTCCTCCTCTCAACCACAACTAAAGATTGATGATGAGATTACGACTGTGTGTGTGTGTGTGTGTGTGTGTGTGTGTGTGTGTGTGTGTTTGTTTATGTGTGTGTATGCTACAGAGCACTGGAGTGAGCGTTTGTGTTACCTTGGCGAGGGATTGGACGATGGGGCTCTCCATGATGCCTCTGAGGAAGATAAGGTCAATATCTTTGGCTCCTGTGCCTGATGGCAGGTCTTTCAGGTTGTCCAGTACCTGCTGCATTGCTGAAGGGAAAAAAAAAAAGACACATCAAAGATTGGTCTAAGAAAAAGCCAACCGCACCACTTTGAGCTTGATATGCTGCTTTGTGAAAGCAGACAGAAATGTTAGTGACAAAGCTGATTGCCAGTAATAATGGAAATAATTAAAATTCTAAGCCAATAAAAAAACAGATGGGGAAAAAAACAAAAAAAACAATGTGACCATAATAAGAGCTTACAAGGCAAGAACAATAAGTGGACAGTCAATCAATGGGCCAATTCACACAGAACATCCCTCATTTCCATTGCAGCAGCAACAAGCACGCAGAGTCACAAAAGAAGTGTTCTAATAACAGATCTGCCTTGTACAGGCTGGGAGAACACAGCAAGAAACTGAAGCCACATTAATTGGGTTTGCGTAAAAACCATGAGACATAGCTAGTAGTATTGTTAACCAGTCAACTTGACACAATTAAATTAATAATATATTGTTTTTTAAATTCCCAGTAACTATCTTTCCAATAAAATAAGATTTGTCATACACTGTGTTTTGCTTTTTAGAGGAATAAAGAGTCTCTTTGCCTTTTTCAGACAGTCTGAAAATAGATGTAGACAGAAGACTGAAAAAAATAAAATGTTCTTGAAACGCTTATAGAGATAAATGTAGCCACTATGTTTTGCAACTGCATCATATATTAAAAATGAGGTTTTTTTTTTTTTTTAGCTGTGTGTGGTTATTGTATTTCACAAAGCACAAATGTGGATGTTCACAGGCAGCAGCACACACACCCACACAACTATGTCTGGGCAGTGGGCGCAATACCGTTCAAATGGTAATCAAATGTCAAAATTTTGCAGACAACACTGCAACAGTTCCTGTGCAAAAGACTAGTAAGGGCTTTGACTGTAACAGCTTACCTGAGCCAGACTTTGCATTGGCCACAGTCATGTTTATTATTCCTCAGCTCAGGACGGTGAAACTCTCTAAACACGGTCAAAAGCCACCCAACTGCCCACTTACAGAAACCAGAGCAACTGGAGGGCTGCAGAAGGTAGGAAACTTGCTCAAGTCAGTATATTGTTCACCAAGATCCCCACACAAGCCATGTCAGAAAAAAAAAAAAAATAGAGAAGCAGGCTGTGACATTTGCCAATACGTACTACTACAGAGCTCATGTAGACACGGAAACAAACGCAAAATAGCATAGAAACATTTTTGTATTTTCTTTTGTGGTGTTTATGCACATGTTAGCACAGAGAGCACTTGTGAATTAAGGGAATGACAAAGAAGGCTATTGAATGACAAAGGATGAGTCTCCCGTCCTTCTGGCTCAAGGTTGTGCCAGCCACACACAGAGAGGCCCCTGGGGACTCGCTATACAAACATGCTGTCCCAACAGAGTGAGGCAAAAACAGATCTGCCTGCGCCTTAGTAGGTAGGAGGACAAACACAAGCACGGACTTGATGAGCATAGACTGCCCCATTGAACCGTAAATTGTGAACTGTATAAACATCATAAATGCAGCATTGCAGTCCATCCACACAATGTCAACAAAGACAGCAAAAAGCCAGATAATTTTGCAGAGCCATAAAGAAAAACACAAAAGGCATTAACTCACCTACAAACTGTGCTCAAATCATGAGTGCAGCACTCCGACAGGGAGCCCCACGTTTTCTACAAAACACTCATCTGGTACCTGTGGGCTACAGACAGAATGGAGGGGAGGGGAGGGGGGGTTGGGGGGTTACATTACTCATATCAGATTAAACTGCCCCAGACAGTCTACAACCCTTCCTGAGTATTGGTAAAATCCTGGTAAGTAAGCTCCTCTCTACCCAAACGTTCCCTGTTCATTCAGGAGTATTGTAATGCAGCCATTCTGACTGTTCAGGTGAATCACATGACCAATGTCTGTTTAAAAAGTCTCATTAGTACCACTATGTCAGATCAAGCTCCAGAACACCGTGACTGTGGAGTATTAACTGTGTTCTGTGGATGTAAAAAGATCAAAACTCAAAGAAGGTTTTCAGCTATTTGTATCCAATATATCCCTGTTCTCAACATCTAAAATAACACAAAAGCTTTCCAAAGTATTGAAGTAACATCAGTAACAATTAACAGCAGCCACTCTGCCTATCACTTTCTAAAAACATATTTCTAGACACATAAACTTGGTCCATACACTACATGCACTAAATGAATGAATTTAAATTCTTTTTAGTAGAACTACAGCCTTTTGGGCAATTGTACTATATCTGTCTTGTCTTATATGTAACGCCATATTTATACAAGAGGGTGGCTTATACTGCCATAATAAAACTATGTGGTAACGGGCGTAAAAGTTTTAAGATACAAGACTGAGAGAACTTGCGACAGCTGTGAGTTCAGATACAACAATAACATATGACAGTCAGTCATTCGGAGCTCATTCAAAACCTTCAGAGATTAAAAGCCAGTCTTGTTGAATGGGGTTCCGTAGAGGTAAGAAGCACACGGGCTGGTGGGGACAGCGTACACCGCCTCTGCCGTCCTATAAGAAACACACGAGGAGCTGCCTGGTGGGCGGTGAGCGCTCGGTGCTCAGCTTGGCACATAGGTTCGTAACGAGTAGTTCTTATGCTAAACAAGGTCTCGAAAGTTACAGCTAACACGGATGTTGAATAAAAACCGGTCTCTGCAAGAAACGGGTTGGCTGCAACCAGTCTGACATTTGCTGTCACGCCACACGCGCACGTGTAGCCACTTCGAAAATGAGTTAACTCGGCTAAAACGGTAACCAGCCATTGGCAGCTAATTAGCAGCCGGGAAACGTATTTCAACGTTACTACATAACGATTAGGTATTAACTGAAATCTGTTAAACTGCAGCTACATGCTGTCAGATCCTCATTAGCGTTAATTCCACCGGCGCCCGTCCCATGCAAACTTAGTGCTAGCCACTGCTAGTTTACAGCTCTAATGGGCAAGTTAGCAATGCTAATGATTTCCAGCAAGCACCAGCCTGAGCATACACGTGTAAGAGTATGTTCAGACTGACAAATAATACCGTTACATCAATCGAACAGGCAAGTCGGCGAAATTAACCCAACTAACTTCGTTTGTTAGTGTTTTCTCGTAACGTAGTAGTAGAGAAGGGCAAAGTTCGCTACAACTCATTAGCCAGTTAGTAGCTAACAGCAATATCATGTGGCTCGAACTAGCTAGCTGCACTTAGCTGGTAGTACAGTGGGAGCCGAGAAACTACAGGGTCCCGGGATGAGACCGTCGCTTAAATGTCAGGACAGATGAATTAATGATACTTTACCTGATTTAATCAGTATCACCCAGTCACGCTTTCACGCTTCCCTTCATTTCGAAGTCTCGCAGATCATTTGCGCAACAGTAACTTGTTAGTGCTTTTCCAGTGAGCCTGCCTGCGCCCCTTCCCTCCGTTCCCCGTCCACAAAGACAGCGCTGGGCTACTGACATCCAATGCCGTTCAAGTTATATCGAGCCCATTGAATTCCTGCAAAACCCACCCATATAATTTACTGTAAACCTTACTCTGAAATACGTACCGGTAGTTGAGAAAAGGTGTGTGGAGGTAAACGGCAGTCATGGTTCCTTCCAACACTATTTACCTATCAAATCCAATGACCCCTGAATGTTAAAAACCCTCTGGCAGCTTTTGATTGTAGACTGTAAGCACTCACTGTGGTGTTGTGAGCTGATAGACCAATGCAGCTGTTTTGTCAACATACATTCAAATAAACAATAGCCCCTTACTTTGCTCAGTTTGTCCAGCTCCCAGAGCTTAAAATCTGCGGCTCTGAGGTTGAAAAATACTTTACTGAATTTGTTACTCTATTCACTGACAGTGGAGTGGACCAGTAATAACAAAATACTCTTCTGCCTATGGCAAAACATCATTTATCATGCCAGGAGCTGTTATTGATTAGGAAACAACATGTTTAAGAATTAAACTTTAAACTTTGTGGCTACACTTACCCCATTAGGAAGATAGACTGTAGGTTTTGTTGTTGTTAATGACACCTGTGATATAATATCCCCACATCTGGCCAGTAAATAATTAAATTTTTGCCAGCCATCAGTAGGACAAAATGAAGCACCAAGCAATACCCCATTCACCAAATCAGGTAGTTCAGCTGTAATTAAGCCTCCTCAAAGAGAACCAGAGTTGTCAGCTTTCATAGTTATAGGGAACTAGTAGCTTGGACCAGGTGTCATAACAGAGTTAACCAAATTCTCAGTGTTACGTGATTCTCTTTTGATGTATCCAGGTCACTTGATGGGATTAAACTGTTAATCTGTTCAGGCAGGGTGCAGGTACATCTCACCAGGTTTGAAATAACAACTAAAATAAGATGAAACTCTGTGGTGTACTCAGTTTATAATTAATATCTGTTTTACTCCATCCCAAATGGATTATTAGCAGCACACATGAATTATAAGAAATTTGCCTCACTTGAAAAATATTCACAATGTTTAGATGCCAGTTCACCAGCAGAGAGCACTGTTATCCATCACACACAAGACATTGTTCAACAAACTGTCCCCACACTGCAGATACTGCATGGTTTAAGTAGTATTACTTGGTGATTGTCGAGCCAAAGTGAGAGGATAGGACTACATGTTAAAAACATGTTTCAGTGAAGCACTGGCAACATTACAGACGAAGGTAGTTGCATTTCACAATGTTTATTCCATGCAACACAAGTTCATTTCATGTCAGTAACAGACATGGCAGCAGCTTTGTAGTAGTCAGCTTCGATATCACGGCTCCAGTGGCATCACCACAGTGGCACCTCATCATATCTGTAATACAAGGACGTCAGTAAAAAAAGTGTGTATTTGGTGAACATTAAAACCTATGTAGACGCTATTGTGAAACAGCTTTACAAAATGTGTAAAAAAAACAGCCTTTCAATGTAAATTTGATATAATTTACCTGACATAGTTATATCCTGGAATACTCTCTGTATTCTCCCTCACCAACACATCTGAAAATACAGTATCTGGCGTGTCTCTTTTCCCATATCTGCGCATAAAAAAAGACGCGCAACACATCATTACATCTTTGTATTTACTTATCCTAATTTTCTGAACCTCTAGTATTTTATAGAAATTCAAGAACTAACCTCTGTCTTGTAATAAGGTTGATGTAGTGTCTCAGTGCAGAATAGTATTTGGCGAGCTCCTCAGGTGGTGCTCCTTCCTGGGGACTGGCAGGCTTGGCTGGATATGCATTTATGCCAGAGTGAATGCTAGCCAGCAGGCAGAGAGCCAGAATACTCAACGACATCACAGCGCTCAAGCGAGTCCTGGATCACAGGGAAAATGAATAGTCAAAAACACATAGTAAAAAATATAATTATCCAATAATGTCACAATGCCAAATTCAGAACTAGAAGCTCAATGTTGGACTGATGCTCCCATAGTTCCTAAACTATAAAAGCTATCAAACACATTAATAATCACTGACTTTCAATCAAAAATTGAGCTTCTCAATGAAAAAGAGAGAAATAAAAATTTGGCTTACATTATAAAGTGAGACTTAATACTGCTGTACTGTTGGTTTTCTCGCTGTTCAAGGTACCTCTGTCAGATTTCCAACATTGCCCCAGTTTTATACAGTGTATGTCGAGTGGGGAGGGAGGGTAATTTCATTCAGTTTTAGGGCACTCCTGAGAAATATCGACTGCCCCATTAGTTTAGTAATCCATGGAGATAATCAGTTACATTACAGAAAAAAAGACAACAGCATGTAAGGTGTCAAATAAAACTAATCTTATGTTTTTCTAACATTTAAATATAAACAGCATAGTACCGGTCCTGTTATTTTACGGAATTAAAGTTATCAAAATGTTGATTGTTTTAATATATTAAATTGAAGTGCATTACACATTTACTGCAGAGTTAATGTGTGCTTTGAGGATCTAATTATTCCTGATTTACGTCACAACAAATTTCTGTTTTACAACATGATCAACTCCTTTGCAACAAGCAATGAGTTTAATTAAACATAAACTCACAAAGGCACACGTAATTGATTCCTGTCAATTTGCAGAGTGCTAATTTTATCCTCAAGTATTGTCTTTTCCACATTAAATAGGGTAAGAAGTTTGGAAAACAGGAAAGAGTATATTTGATCACAGCATGTGTTACCCTTTTGTAGAAAAAGAAAGGTTCAAGCGGAAAGTCTAAAACCTTTATTTATTTTAGGCAGTTCACTTAAGAATCATAACCAGCATGGCAAGTTTCATTAAAACTGATGATGCGCAGCCTAAAGTGGCTGCTGATGATCTGTTGTTTTCACATTAAGTTGAAATATGTTAGGATGCCCCAGGTGTTGATGTTTCAGTTTTAAGACATACGCAGAGGGGGTCTGCATTAAGAAACAAAAACATTCATTAATTTAATTATGCATTCACAATATGTAATATTGAAATATGTAATCCAGCTGTTAGAAATAAAAGACATGATGATATCTGCAGTGTCTTGGAGTTAATCGATTCAAAGGTTCTAACTCTATGTGAATGCAAAACAGCGGCCGTACAAGTCCGCTTTAAACACTACCGACTGACATATAGTTGTCTTAAGATAATAATAACTAGAGCATTTCGGCCAAACCATCGAGCATAGCTCCAAATTACACCAAACCACACAAGAAAGGGCAGTAAATCACACTGACCCGTTAAACTTTCAATTCCAGATGATAGAGGGCACAAAAAGCTTTCACCCTCTAAATGGTAAGATGACTTTAATGACAGCTATTTTCTTTGAAGAGCACTCCGCTGAAATTTGACAGTAGATTGGTGTTGTTGTTTCCTATGACAGTCATGTGAGAGCTCTGTTCCAGAGCAACAGCACAGTCTGCTCAGGAGAAGTACTTAAGAACTGTAAATTTTCAGCCTTATACACTGAAGAATCCAGATGTTGTATGCTAAAGCGACTCATTTCATTTCAGCAAAAAAAAAAGTGTTTACATTTTAAATAAGAAGGATTTTGAGAGATAGCACTAATCCAACTGTCACTCCCAAGCTATTCTTGCTCAATACAAATCTGTCAGCGGGAATGCTTCAAAATTTATGGAGACCAAATCAATAAAACACAAAAATAAATTGGGACTAAAGCAATAAAACACATTTTAAAAAACTGGATATGCCGTTATACGTTTTCCTTGATAAAGAACCACTCATCTCTTTTACTTGTGAAGTAATATAGGATGCGCTGTTTGGAGAATGGACAATAAATACTTTAATAAAATACTTCACATCAGCCTGCACACTACCTTTCTAAAAAATTAGGGCCAGGTGGCTAAATCACAGAGGGCCCCTCAGGTGTCATGTTTGATAACACTCCTCATAAACCACCCACCACCAAGACAAAACCAAAGACAGTCGCCAATTGCAACCAACCTGCAGGACACAAACTGATATCAAAGAACCTAAATACTCACTGTTTTTACTCTTGTCTTTATACTGCAAATACCCTACTAGAAGACTAACAGGCGTTCTATTGTGCTTTTAGCAGAGGATTGAAGCTGAAAGTCTTGGTTTTAAGTGAAAACAAGTGCAATGAAATGAGCCATTCTTCTCAGTATCCTCCACCATAGAGTATATCGACTCCTGCACGGCTAAACAACAGTTGGTAAAATGGCTATGGCTAGTTAATGAGAACATTAGCCGCAGTAACCCAGAACTTAGCTTTTTCTTTCACCCATTTCAGTTGTCCCACTTGTGTCATTTTGCTCATCCACCAGAAAGTAGTTGGTTTAAAACAGTTTGAGGCGCAAACGGTATAAAGCTAAAGCAAAAGGTTGCATTAACTAGTTTTGTACCATTTCACACATGCACCACCATTATCTGTAAAGAGCATGCAAATAGTGCAATTCAAAATAGCCATTTGACTCTGTCCGGGGTCAAACCATAAATATTTAAGTCTGATCCTCAATTTCAAGTCCACGTTGTTGCGTTTTAGTGGGTTTTTGATGGGTGTATTGCAGGAGGCTCTGTTACATGAAGCTGCTGTGATTCACTAGTGTTCTAACATTAGTGAGTCACATTCTTCATTTCCAGACCATGTAAGCATAAACAACCAGAACAGTCACAGAGACATTCAGATACCAGGTCCTGTCAGGCTCCGTGCAGGCATCTCCTGCCTCATTACGTTTTTACATTTAGCTAATGTTCTGATCCAGCATGACTTACAGCAAGTCAATGAATCGGAATGGTCACTTGCTAGGAACACACACAACTGAGGCTGTGTGTGTGTGCACTTATAGTATCTTAGCTACTGTTTCTGTGTTTCGTTCAAGCTCTGATTCTCCACAAAAATGCTTGTCTGAAGGTATTATGAGCTTAATAAAAATGCACTTTTTAACTGGTGTATTTTAATGTGATGTCAGGACAGAAACTAAAAATGTAGCACAGATTAGTATTCAAAGACTGCACAGTTTCAGGCTGCAGAGGCTCTTTGCGTTGCACAAGTGCTGATTGACCCACCTGTATGTTACCAATTCACTGGCCAGTCTTTGAGAGCATGTGAGTGCTGAGTGAATGCATGTCATGACTTTGGCCGAAAACCTCTTTTCCTGGAAGAAGCAATCTTTTTTTTTTTATTTGGCTGAAACCATCAACTGAAACGGCTTGTTTCAGTAACTCCACACAATCATTGCTTTGGGAAAATGTTTTCTTTGCAAACAACAAACTGGCCAGTGAATTGGACCCACAGGCGGAAGATGACAACATACCTTCACTAAAGCAATGTGCTTCAGTACAACTTTGAAGTTCTGGTGATTTATTTGCCGTAGTTTTTAATTCTTTGGCTAATTCTATATTTTAGATGTAAATATTTTGAAAGTGTGAATAATTTTAAGTCTTAAAAAGGGACTATTCTTAGCAATAAGTACTTTTACTTTTGATCCTTACTGCGTACAATTTACTGCTGGAACTTGAATGGAAGACTTCTAAAAGAACATTTTTTACACTGTGGTATTTACTGTAATATACTGAAGGATTTCAATAGTTTTTCATCTACTAGTTGCTTCAAAGGTTAATAAGGCCCCAACTCAAAAATCTGAAACTGCAGGTTACTTACAGAAATTCTCACAAATCTACAGCAAAATTGGTTCTGTACGTTCAGTCTGTAAAATTCCAATCTGTACATCTATTTATACAGTAACAACTCCTGTCTACCTGAGGAAGTTATTATTACAAACATGAGTATAACTGCCAAGCTGTCCAAGCAGCCACGTAAAGGCAAAAAAGCAAAACATATTCCACTTGAAAGACATTTAAATGCTATAAATTGTTTAGAAATTATAATTTCTATTATTGTTATTTATATCACTTTACATACAGACATGGTTAACTCTTAACTTACATATTTACATGCCTTTATGAAGAAGATGAATCTTGTCAGAGCAAATATTCACGTTCCTGTAAATGTGGCTGAGTAAAATTCACATTACGAGGAAATATTCAGAGAATAATATTAAAATCTAGGAAGTTATTAAAATAATTTAATTAATTTATATATGGTAAAACATTTTTTGACACAGCAAAAAACATCAAACATAATTTGCAAATACCATAGGATGCCCTCTAAAAGTCAGATAGTATGAAAAAGACGTGTATGCAATTAATCAATATGATGGAGCAGTAATTTCTCTAGTAAAGCTGCTGCATCAGAGATTAATCCATACCAGTCTGTCAGTCCTCAACACAAAATGTGTTGTTTTATTGTCCAAAGATAATTAAAATGTCCAAAAAATACTTTTTATTTCTACTCCCAGTGATAGGAAAAGATGAATCCAACATTACAATGAAGAAGTAAAGTCTGTGAACAACTTAGATGATTTGTCTTGTGTCATCACTTTGTGACGTCAGCATCATATACGAAGTCTTCTGGTAGTATCTCAGCAGGCATGCTCCTCAGCTGCTCATCATACTTGCGGAGAGTCCACAGTTTCTCTAGTTCATAGACGTCTCTGGTCTCTGGCATCATGAAGTGAACAACCATATTACCTGAGGCGAAGACAAATGGACACTAGTAACTATAATAACACACAACACTTTACAAAAAAATGGATACTTAAAGATAGGATCTCTGTGTTTCATTTACCAAAGTCAATACACATCCAGTCCTCTGCATCCTTCCCCTCTATCTTGACATTAGGATCTCCATCTTTCTTCAGAAACTTATACTGGAGGAAAAGCATCATTTGTGTAAAATTTAAAAACTTAAAACAGGTTCCACATATTAACATCTAACAAAGAGAAAAAGAATGTTACCACTTTGATAGCATAAAGTGCCATTGCGCGGAGGTGTCTCGGTGATACACCACTGACGACAACAAAGTACTCAGCGTATTTGATCTGGTCTGGAACTTTAATCACACAGATGTCCACTGCGTTTTCCTGACGCAGCAGAGACACCAGCACATCAAGACTGAACGTCTCTGAGGGTCCTGAAGAAAACAGGGGTGAAACATTTTGTCAGACAATATTCAAACCAAAAAAATAAAATTAAAAAATTGTTTGGATGCAAACCTGTACTTCACTATATACAATACACACTATCTCTCTTCACTCACCGCTGAAACAGGGAGGTTTTCATTATCCATCTATTTGCTGATTATTTTCTAGGTTAATCACTTAATTGTGCAGTGTGTAAAATGTCAGAAAACATTTAAAAACAAAGTCACAATTGCTAAATCGGAAAGGATTAATGGATTGGTCAATTGACAAAACTAATGAGTATTATTAGATAATCGATTAATTGTTTTGAGTCATTTTTCAAGCAAAAATGCCACATATGGGCGCAGCATCTGAAATTTGAGAATGATTGTATGATGTTAACTTATTAAATATCTATTTTCTCCCTTAATCAATTAATCACTTCATCTATATCAGTCAGAAAAGAGTGAGCAATGTAAATGAGCTTCCCATAGATTGAGGTTAAGTATTCACATCTTGTTTTGCTGTATAGATATTCAGCTTACTATCATTTCTGGTAATACTCCAGGAGATGAAATCATTAAAAATTTGCATTTTTTTTCTTTTATAAATGTACTTAAATGATTACTTGATTAATGAATTAATCGAGAATTGTGTGTTTGTCAATGGTTTAACTAATTTTTTAACTCTGCCTTTTATTTTTTAAACAAGGATAAGGCCATTTAACTCACTGGAACATCCAAACTATACATCTGTCCAATCCAATTTATCTTTAAAATGACTTAAAGGATCAATAACTACATAAACAACTGCCGACTAACTTTCTGTCTATCAAGGTAAATCTACTAATCGACTAATCATTTCAGCTCTAAAACTAAATACTTACTTAGACTCGGGGCTCGACTGTCACTGTCCATCTTATGTGAGTCCTCGGGAAACATATCAGTGCCCTTCTCTGAATTAGTACTTCCACTATACATCTCTGAATAACATCTTTTTGTGTCTAAATGACAGGTGAACAACTGATGAAAACGACGGTGCGGACATGAGGCTAAACTCGGTGTGAATTGTCGAGAGAGACACCGAGCTTTGGGACAGACTCTCCTAAAAACACCCGTTTGTTCCACGAAAACGCTTCTTTTAAACGCCGACGATACCAGTTTATTACAGCGACTGAGAATACTCATGATTTGAGCTCCTATAAGATCACAGTATCACAGTCTGAATGATATCCACGCGTCTGTCAAGGGCTAAGCTAAAAACAGGAAGTGACTTTCGGCCTTGGCTTTTGATTGGTTCGTACGGCTTCTTTTTTTGGTTTCTGGGCTTTGCCTGAAATAAATGAAGAGCACACCCTATCGATCACATAGGGTATTGACCTCAGAACTCAGGCTGGTGCGAATTAGTATATGGTGCAGTGTATTTCACAAGGCGATACTGCTTTAAAACTATGAAACAAAGCCCCAGTATGTTTTAGAAATATGTTTCAGTCATGCATGTTTGATATTTGCAGCGGTGGAAGAAGAATTCACTAAGTATAAATAGCAATACCACAATGTAGAAATACTGTTACATGTGACACATTCAAATTTTACTTTGTAAAAGTAAAAAGTAGTATTATTTCTCTGAAACTGAAATAGCTAGTAAATGGAGGAAAAATAGCTGCGTAAAGTAGCAGAACATCATCTGCTACTTTACACATCTGTCTTAGCCTATTTCATGCACTTAAGTTAGCTGGCTATACTTGCACATCCTGCCTTGTGAATTACTGAACAAAAAATGTCTTTTTATTTTTGCTCTTTTGAGCTAGTAACTGAATTGGCACCATGGCTATAAAGTTTCATGAGGTAAATTACTTCTGCTTTGTAACTGTGTGAAATGGGTGTAGTCAAATTATGCACCCGAATAATTGATGACAAATAGGCAGGATAGTGTAAAGTTCATTCTTTGCATTTATTTCTGTAGGAAAAAAATCACAATGAAAAGTCCTAAAAATATAATGTTTTACAAAATCAATACCCCTGGCCTGAACAAGCCTTAATGCATAAAACTGTTTACATTATAAATTTTCAATAAATCCATATTAAATTCCACCTGAGGTAAAATCTCATTGGTCAGTACACTGTCATTGAAATTGCAAATTCAAGTATGTAAACAAAACATTGTCGTGCCTGTACAGATTAGAGCAATGTGCATTTTTGTACCATTTGTTCCCTTTGTTCCCACATTAGTCCTCATTCTTCAGCACAGTCAGAGTCCATTACTACATTCAGTCTCAAACCCACAGGAATATGGTCCGTGAGGCCAGCTAGCTGGGTTATAAACGTCACCTCTTCAACTTCCTAGATGGAGAAAAAGAGAGTGTAGTTTTCATGATGCTTTTTTCTTTTTTTTTTTTTATGGCATGTTTTGTTTTAACTTTTCCATTAGACCTTATTGACTTCTAACTTCACAGAGACAGAGGCAATGGAGAAGAAAGAGAGGACTGAGTAGAAGCAAGAGTAAAAACATAGAGGGGCACGTACTGTTCGGCAGTGTTTTGAAATAGAGTTTTCGCGATACAGGATATAGTCAATCCGACGTCCCACCCACGGCTGGCCAGTCTCAGGGTAAACCAATGGACAGCCTTGAGCAGGAACAGGAGGGGAGATATATTTCTTTCTCAGCTCTTCTGTTTCCAAAGTTCTACACAGAGACAAAGAGAAGAAAGAGCAGATGTTCATGTCATCTGTTTACATTGCATTAGTGGTGCTGAGCTAAAGACAGTGAAACTGAGTGTACCTTTGTAGACTTTCTGGGGTATTTACATCATCTTCATACAACGTGGGCTGTTCCAGTAGAGTACCTTTGGAAGAAAATCATTGTAATACCCAATCACTGTCAAGATATACTGTACGCTGCATATGCAGCATTTACTGTAGGTGAAATGATACAAACCAATAACCCAGGGCTTCTCTTTTCCAGGCCCTGCCCTACAAGGATCTCTGTATTCCTCAAACAGACAATGATTCTGTTCCAGGGTGTCATCTAGACAAACAAAAAACAATAATAAGCACCAAATTTCAAAAACTTGAGGAGAAGGTTCCTTCAGGAAGATTAGCAAAAAAAAACTGTCAGAGATTTTGTCAGAGATAAAGACACACCAGGTGAGCAGTTGTCAAAGTTGAAATCACCACAGAGCACGTCAAAAACAACATCCTCATCAGGCTGTCTGTTGGCAGCTTGAAAATCACCAATCCACTTGGTTACCATGTCCAACTGCTCACAGCGAATTTCCCCTTCACCTGATAAGAGAACACGGAAAGACTATGATGAACATGCTTCCTTATAAGAAAACGCTAAATTTTCTGTGAAGACCAAATCAGGAAATGTGACTTGCCCTCTGGTGCATGAAGGTGTGTGCAGTTAAAATAGCCAACCATTTTCTTCTGTTTCTGATTCTGCCCGATTAGCACCTAAAATATCAAAAACCATCATTACATCCTAATTTCACTATCTTAACAGTATTACAGAATCATGACTACTTAAAATGAATTCTGCTTAACAAAAAGGACAACATCAGTAACTGACAGTGGCTAAATACATGATAATAAGTAACGTACCTTAGCAGAAAGGAGGCCCTTAGCAGCCAGTGCATCTTCCCCACGACTGTTGGGAAAGCAGCGGTACTGGGCCTCGAGCACCGGGAATCGGCTAGCTACAAACAGGCCGCTGTTGAAGAACTTGAAAGAGGAACATCTGCATGGTGGCTGGCAAGAATACACACCAATGTCATACAATATGTGTCCAAACATGGGTCTTAGTGCTTGGGTGAGTTTCTGTGCAGCCCTCTTATCAAACACCTCCTCTAGGCACAGGATATCCAAATTGGCTGGAAACAATGACGATACCTCCCACGGTACATCGTCATGCTGGCGGAGACCCTGGGAGAGTAAAGCTCGGGGTGCACTCCTCCGGTGACCCGCTCGGTCCTGCTGGTTGGAGTTCTGGTTGGAATTGAGGAGGGGAGAGGGTGTCTCAGTCGAGGGCTCTTCTGTGTCATCACAGGGCACACAAACCACCTGAGTGTTGGACTTTGGGACTGAAACATGTCCTGGGTCTGAATGGTGACTCACTGGGGGCTGGCCCTGTCTATCTGTAGCCCCGTAAGTAGATGAGTTAACTGTGGGGAGTATGCTGCTGGAGGGGCTGAGAGTACCACAGCTGCTGGGCGAGTCAACAAAGATGCGGATATGGGGTCGACACACACCTTGCAGAATGCGCTGACCAATGGCGGCTGCCCTGTGCTGGGTGTGCCCCAGGTTGTTAAAGCGAGCCAGGCTGTCAGGCAAAAGACACAGGTTGGCTGTGGCAAAGCCAAATGAGGCCTTTCCTACCAGCTCCAAGCCCCTGTGTGTCTCCTTTTCTGGTGAGGATGGCGTCTCCCTGTGGTAGTTAAAGGGTCTACGGCAGCCCTGAAGAGGAGCCCAGAGCAGAAATCCCAGGAGGGCCACGGGGGCTGTGGCAAGAAAAAGAATGAAGAAAATAATGGAGCCAAAGAAGACCTTAAGAGGGTGGAGGTAGCATTCCTGCTCCAGTCGCTGCATTTTCTCCACGGTGGTGGACTTGCAAACAGCAATGAGGCGATCAAGAAACCAGAAACAAGGCAGGATGAGTGCCCATCCCACAGCATGGAGGCCTGCAACAAAGCCATTAGGAAAGGGAGACACCTGCAGAGCCATGCCGCTGCCCTTTCCTTAAGCTTCAATCTGTATGAACAACACTGGCACTTCCCGTTCTACCCTCATTCCTCGTTCATGGGTTCCACAGGACACTAAGGCAAGAGAAAGAAATCAAAATCTTATGATGTGGCTCTGTTCTTGCAATCGCTATAAACATTCACAATGTGGATTCACAGGATTAACTGACTTTTATCTCACACTGAATTCATGCCCGTACACGCAGTTGTGGAAAACATGTGGAAATTGACAACTGTAGTGGCATGAATGCAGTACAATCAGAGGCAGTAGGAAGATCAGACTGGCTTACTGCACGCTTATGCAATGCGTCATGATCACTTTTAAAGGAGGCAAAGAGAAAAACATTGTGTAAACTGCATATAATCCAGCTGCCACCATCTGCACAGTGTTTCTAACCACTGGAAAAATAAATCTGCAATGAAAAAAAGCCTCAACACCACACCTTTATGTGTATTGACATTTTCATTATACTGTGTTCACTGGGTGTGTCAAAGGTAAAACCTACCACAAACATTTTTTCTTATCTTGTACTGCTAAATTATCATTTGACAATAACATCTCAACTGTAACACATTCACAACATGTGATAAATCCAAGGAGTCTGAATACCTGAGTTTACTTTGAAAAAGACTATACTATAAACAGTTTTAGTGTGGATTTGCCCTTTAACGTTACATTCAAGGGTTCACTCCCACTGTTGACGCTGGGCTCCGGTTCTTCAGCTGAAGATGGAAAATCAGGAAGTTGGAAACCCTCAACATCCCGATTATCAATATAAAGAGCCCATTTAAAGCAGACAGCCATAAATTCAACCATCATGCAATTTTTTTGTAGTCAAAGGAAGCGAGCTTCATGTGTCCTGTCTGTTCAGTCGACACTCATACAGGTAGGTAAGGGGAGTCTCAGCAAAGAAACTGTGAACGCCCGTGTGCAGGTATGCTAAGCTAACAGTTTCACATAATAAACGCCACAGAAATACTTCCGAGCCCACACAAACGTTGGTGTGTATGGCCGCGACAGGTCGCTGTGTCATTGTAGCACATGGTTACTAAATTCCTACACTTTATACATCCTTCAGAGTCTACGTGCATGTTAGTTATCACAACTGAAAGCTGTCACCTGTCCTGTTACAGAGCTAGCTTAAAACACTCCGCTAACGTGGCAGCCCTAATGGTCTTACCTTACTACGAAAACTAGGACAGTCCGTCTGAAGAACCCTCACAGCGAGCCGCCTGCTAATGTGTTTCTTCCATTACATTCATTTTATTAGTTTGCCACATGCTGTAACGAAGTCCACATTTTTTTTGGATTAGGGGGGGGAAAAAAAACAGAGTTCAGCACTAATAGCCCATCCTGATTTCAACCGCTCATTATTCTGGCGTTATTAAGCCACGCCCCAATGGCGTTGTCATGGTGTCCGGCCCGTCTGACACGTGACCTTACCTGAGGCGACCTGTTGCAGTCTGTTCTAATTACTGAGTAGTACCTGTTACAAAGTAAGTACTTTTTGATTTTTAAGTTTCCCAGCCAAATAAGCAGTGATTTCTGGGAACCGTTTACCAAATGAACCAGTAGAAGACATTTTGGATAAAGACACACCATCAAAAATACATGTTTTGCAGAATGGCAGGTTTTTCTGCATGCAATAAAATCATAGCCACACAAGTTTTATCATGCCACATCATTTATCAACTCTTTTTTTCCAATTAGAAATAAGCTTGTAAATGTGGTATGTCTCTGAATGCAGTTCTCACTAGTAGAGAAGAAGAGGTTTTCCGTCCTTCTGGGCCATGTTGCAGAGGCAGGCGAGCACAAGCAGCAGGTCCTTCTGAAGTTTTCTTGGTGCTGTGGTCACTATCAGCTTCCTCAGAAGGTCTGGATTATTGTAGTCCGTTGTCTGAGTGCTGTATTTATCAGGCCTCTCCTTCAGGATCCCGTAAGTGTTGACAATAAATTCGGTGAAAGGAGGGTGAAGTGTTGGTTTATACCCGAACTGGTTCAACTGCTCCATGAGATCATCATACCTCTGAGTGAGATGAAGCCGATAGCCCTCATCCACCTTCCCTGTCAGCGGATGGGTGCTAACCTACGGAAGAAAACAAGCTTGAGAGTTTCCTCTGAGTCATATAAGTGGAATATTATAGTCATTATTTTTCTAAATGAACTGATATTGGGATGAGTTATGGTTGAAGCTTTGTTCATCTCTTATCTTTGGATTCTAAAGTGATATTCTAAAGTGATTTTTTTTGGCTTTTTTTTATCTTTCCAGAACCAGATTTTTGATTTAAATGAGTATCACAATAAAAGTCATACCTCAAATATCAGTGAGCAGGTTTTACCTGAATGATCTTTTCTGGCATATTGAGCAGTGTGAAACCGTAAAGCCTCTTGGGGCCCCGGAAGACATAAGAGAGAATCCTCCCATCCAGTTGGTAAGCAATCTCTCCCAGCAGCCTGTCTGGAGCAGCAATGAAATAACTAAAATTAGGAAAATGTTTCTTTTTGGGAACATCACCATTACTTCTCAAAAATCTTTCCATGTTAGGTATCACCCACTTTTGACCTCAAGAGGAACATCAACCTGGCAGCTTTGAGACTTTTCAAAGGCTTTCTCACATGTGTCTGTGTACATCGAGCTTTGTATGAAAGACTTGAAGTCGACAGGGGACGAGGTTCGGTGTTTGTGTTTGCTTGTGGATTGTTGCAAGTCTTTTCTGAACTGTCCCTCATCTAAGGTGGTTTGCCACAGACTGGATGGTTTTCTTCCTGATGGTGAGCAAACTGATAACAAAAAAGCCAGATGTTATTCTTGTTATATGTACATTATGACTATCTATCTATCTATCTATCTATCTATCTATCTATCTATCTATCTATCTATCTATCTATCTATCTATCTATCT
>JBBMJY010000025.1:12283094-12320395 GCA_037833715.1 Toxotes lorentzi | reverse complement strand
TATCTATCTATCTATCTATCTATCTATCTATCTATCTATCTATCTATCTATCTATCTATCTATCTATCTATCTAATGGTGTTAATTGCTGCTTTGTGTGAAGTGCTTTGCAATTTTGAAGTGTTCTATAAAGATTACAGTTACTATTATTACTGATGCATAAAGAGATACATGACAAGCTGAGACCCACAAAATAACCAATCATTTTGAATTTGATTAAAAAAAGAAAAAGTTACAACCAGAAAGTTTTCCTATTCCAATGCTTGCAGTAGAGGCATTGTATTGAAAATTGTATCATGGATTACACCATTTGAATTCTGAATAACCAACCAAGTAAAAAAAAAAAAGTTTTTGTCATCCCTTTTCTATAAGATATGGTTATTTTGATTATATTCCTATAAATATTTCTTATGTTGTTGGTTAAAGATATACAGAAATCAGGTCGAGAGATTTAGTTTTGGATATCAGAATATACAGTCCAGACCATTTCTTTGGAATTGTGTTGCTAGGAAACAGTTTGGATCAGTTTTTGTCCCTGTCAGCTGTGACTATGAAATGCTAGACATATAAACTACATATAAATTTGGATCCACTAAGCGTGTTTACATTTGTAACACCGTGAAAAGGCCTATACTATGCCATGTCATCATCTGCCGCTTATCTGGATCCGGGCCCAGGTCAGAGGGGCCTATACTTGTATATGCTTGGTATTATTTTATGTTACAAAGACAGAAGATTACTTGACCAAAACAATACAAAAATGCAAATAACACTTATAAAAACAAAGCACTGAGTTTACAAAATGTTTTTATAACTCATTCTGGTTCCTGTTTTAATTATTTGTAACTACACTGACAACTCTGAACTGCACGCTGGCTGCCATCTAGTGGCAAAGAAAAACACTTGCACTACCTGTCAACTCCTCCAGAGCAGAATTGTTGAAGCTCTGCATCCAGGCTCTCAGGTCTCTGTTTTCCTTGACTACACTCAGCATCAACTTCAACTGATCGTTCTCCTGCCCGAGTTGTTCATTTTTTGACAGCAAGGCAGAAACAGTTTGCTCCAGGTCCATTCTGAGGCTCCCAGTTTCACAGCTGAGCCACAAACACCCAAAACTTTCTGGATGCCGACAGAATCATATATCGAATCACAACAGAATTTATTGATGAGATGCGATTCTGTCAAGATGTTGTCAATCCACACAAAAGACAGAGATCAGGCTTTGAAAAGAACCTTTATATTTAATTATTAAAAGCTCTTCTTTACCGTGGAAATAATAGTTTGACAAAAAAAAAAAATCTCCAAATCAGAGGGCACGTACAAGCTTTTCAACTGTATCATACAGCCTTTATAAGTGGATGGAGTATATCTGGTTGTCATGGAGACAGATCTGCTGACATTCAAGCTTGGCAGCTGCTGGTATTTCATCCACTGCACTTTTTTTTTTTTTCCATTTTCACATGTGGTGGGTTATAGGTTTAAGCATGAAAGTTCATTCTTGACCCTGGAAATAGTAGTTTGGCAAAACAATCCTGATTCAAGATCCACTTACTAGTTTTATTTCCCGTGTTTTGCCCGTATCACAAGGTCTTCATCTACTTAAGAAGCCAACCTGGAAGAGAAGTCTCACAGGTGAAATGGATGAAATCATAACTGCTCGCCTGAGCTCGCTGAGCAAATTCCTTCTGCTGATGAAGACTGTGTGATACAGGTGAAAGCTCTGAAAAAGTAGGTAAGTGGACTTTTTATTCTTTTGCCAATTTTCGTATGGCATAAGAAATAATTTTCTAAACCAAGACGAAATCTTTTACCACAAGACATACACTTCATAAAAACAGACACTGTGACACACTATCATAAAAAAAATAGCATTTGCACAACATAAAGCAAGAAGAAATCTCAGAATATGTGATCAATGAACACTACGAGACAAAATAGTTCACAGAAAAACGAGAAAAAAGTCAAGATTATGGGAATTCACTTCAATACATGAACTCAAAACTATTTCTGTTGTTCCTCCTGCTCAGCCCCCCCTTGCTCTTCCAAGGATAGCAAGAATATAGAGGAAGATGTTGATGATGTCTGTGTACAAGGTAAGAGCAGCAAAGACGTATTCCTCTGGACTCAGGGCCAGTTCCTTGTTGCCAAGCAGCAGCTGCGTGTCGACCGCCAAGAACTGAAACACAGAAGAAATTCACAGTGGCTCAAACATTGAGACCAGTTTTCCCTAAATAAAGATGTAGAATACCAGTCAATATCTGACTTTTAATCATTTTGTGTGGGCACAGCTTAAAGGGCTGGTTCACCCAAATTATGAAGAGACACTCTGGTTATAGTCTGGTTTTATTGGTCCATGTTTGGACATTTCAGCCTCTGATATTTCTGCCGACACCTCAAAACGGTAGAGGAGAATGAAACTGAGTTAATGGTACTCACAACAATTAGAGATTTCACTTGAAAAATTCAACAGCAAGAATGTGCCTTTCGAGAAACACTATCCTTTCACTCAGTAAAATACACATCTCACAGTCAACAGTTTTCATACGGTTATTTCTTCAATAGAAAGTAGCAGACAGCATGGTTTGTGGATTTTCCACATTAATGGGACACTGTTTCGAAAAAGAGACATTGCGGCTGAATGTTTTAAATGGACTTTCAATGCTGAGCTGCGCTGTGGTCAAACTGGCAGCTCTGTCTTAAGGTGTGATTTTAACGACATCTGTTGTAAATATTGTTTTCCACAAATGATCTAGGTATGTGTGTGAGAACATTAATTAAAGAGCATATTTGTAGTTTTACATAAAAAAAAATAATAATAATAGCAAATTCATTTTTCTGTCTTTGGACTTTTAACTTTCTTTCAACTGACAAGGCACCCCATGACATTTTAAGTTCAAGAACAACACTCACTGCTGTCATTATCACCATATACAGTAAAGTGGGGAGAAAACGGCTTTGTCTAAGCACTTACACAGGTGAAGAGCAATGCTCCCAGTCCAGCATACACAATGTGCAGAATCTTGTCACGGATGATGATGCAGAGGATGCCGAAGAAGATCAAGACAATTGAACAGACGAAAAGCACGCCGTAACAGGAAGTGAAGTCGTACTTGGTCTGTGGGAGGAAGTGGCATAAAAGTAACTTCCGCATCAAATTGTGATTGATGTACATGACAAAGATACAAGACAGAGGGACTGACAGATACAGACCTGCAGAGAGAAGATGACCACTGTGAAGCACACAACTGCTGTGATGCCCACCGCCATGATCACTGAGTCGGTGTCATGGAAACTGGCGATCATTCCCACCATGTAGGACATACTGAGAGTCAGGATGGACTAAATACAAGAAACACAAATACATCAGCACTGCTGCACATGTTTGAGTGGAATGCAATTTCAAGGCATGAATAAGAAACCATTTTCTAGTTACAACAGTGATTTGTGAGGCTCTATCTGTCGTGTTTTGAGCAAGGAGGCAGCCTTATCTCTCACTTTACATCAGAACAAATCGTTTATTCAATTCAACTTTTTAAACAAAGGATTATAGAAAAATTAAACAAAACAAAACAAAGTCTGAGCAAACTTACCAGTGCAACCAGGTTCCACGGATGTCTTCGGCGGACGCTTCCACAACAGCTGATTGCACAAACTGATGCAAAGAACACGGCATAGGACACAAAGTAGGTCCAGGTGTTCACCATGACAAAGATCCTGACTTCTCTCACAAAGGTGAAAACAGCCACGAAGGCGAATGTCACCATTAGCTGAGCAGTTAACACCAAGAATACCTGGAATGAAGAGTGGATATTTAGGCAGCAGACACAGGTGACAACAAAACAACAAAGAATGTCCATTTTAAGGGGTATCTCAACTTGCATCAATGTATATGATCCATTCCACCAAGATTAGATTCATGATTGTGTTTGTTTTTCTGTTGTTTGTTCATATGTCAAAAACTTGATTTCAGTGGAATCTGGTGGAAAGTATGGTAACTTGCCGAGAATGATTTTGATGCAAATTCTGGGAATTCTAAAGGAATCCCAAGAATTTTTTTAGACAAAGTATAAAAAAAATGTAAAAATTTGAAATTTGAAGGACTTTGCAGACTTAGCAGCAAACAATGTGGTTTCTACGTCTTAAACCACTCTGTCTCCTTACCTTCCGAATGAAGGCTCTTCTTATGCTCTTGTTATCTAATCCAAAATCAAATTCGTCATTCTCATGGAAGGCTGGTGGATCCTCCTGGTTTGGGTAAACGTCATCTGAAATTGGCACCAACAAGAAAATTAAATTATGCTACAAATCTTATTCCACATAAAATGTGACACAATGTTAGAGATACTTACTTTCAAAGTTGCTATTAAAGCCCTGGCCTGGTGGAGAATATGGTAAAGAGGATGGATTGGGACCATATCCCATGCCACCCTGGGGGTTTGGGGCTATCCCAAAAGCTCCAGGAACACCTGGTCCAAAAGCAGTTGGTGGAGGGTAAGGGACAACTCCAGGAGTAGGGCCTCCGAACATGTTTGGGCCTGGCATGTTCATGTCATATGCCGGAGGAAATGCTGGCTGCCCGGGAAGAACAGGTGGAGAGGGTCCACCTTGGATGG
The DNA here is from genome assembly GCA_037833715.1 of Toxotes lorentzi. NCBI lineage: Eukaryota > Metazoa > Chordata > Actinopteri > Toxotidae > Toxotes > Toxotes lorentzi. Next base: position 12,315,783 of record JBBMJY010000025.1, on the reverse strand, counting down.
GAGTGTATTCGGTCTGCTGAGTTGTCATCTCTCGCTTGGATCAGGAGCAAAGGCGGACTGAAGAACTGTATTATTGGGATGGCGCTGCAAAATATAAAATAAAAGGGAGAAGCCGTCTGTCATGTTATGTAATGTTAAAGAGCTAAATAAACTGGCCTGACAAAGACGGATATCAGAAGTTTATAGTGCGAAACGCTGTTACGTCAAAGAGGTCACGTGACGATGCTGCCTTCCGGTGCATATCGAAATTGATAAGCATCGACAGATTTCTATGTGTTGTACACATGTATAGCCTTAAAACCGCCACCAAAACTGAGACTTAAACGAGTGTTAACGCTCCGGGTTTGACCCCAATCAAAGTCTTTTACATTTCTGTTGGTATTACATTCCAACGCTCCGGAGCAGACTCTGGGGGGAAGTGGTCTGTTTCCCCATACCTTTACCTTAGCCCAAGCCCGAGCCCGAGCCCGAGCCTAACCTTTTCTCAAGCCCCAACCAGTCGTGTTTTAGGATGCTGAACCTGACCCCAGCTTTCTCCTAACTATCTTACCTTACCAGGTATCTCTGCATATTCCCGTAAAACGTTTAGTGATTAGCTGCCTTCAAATTTCCCCGAGGTTTGCCGAGACTCGCGAGAATTAGCTACTAAATATAGGCCACAAATTCCACTTTCAAATAGGAAACGGCAATTTAGCCCACATAATCTACATTGAACTGGCTATTTGCAGCAAATTAACACATGCGAGTAATACTTAGGTAAAGAACAAGTTACTAGTCCTTTGAAAAATCGTTAGGTTACAAACACAAGCTGACCAAACAATAACACTATCCATGGAAATGCAAAAAAAGGACAAAAACGTTAAGGATGGTTATAGTCTTTAAAGGCTACTCACGTCGCTCTCAGTCAATTTTTTAGCCCAGCAGGCTTCATCTAAAATGTTCCGTGGTTTTTTTTTTCGTCGCAGGTTCCCACACTTGTATCGCTGTTTTGTTCACAGACTGCCAGGAAACCGCTGCCTGCCCCTCCGCTCCACGGGATGTGGAATCCAATGCCGCGTTCAGGTCACATGGGACAGATGACAGTAGACAGGAGACCTACTTGAGAGCATATCTTTATCAACTACTTAACGTTTGTGTGATCATAGATTTGGTCGTGTGAGATTTTTAAAAAAACCGTGTACATTAACAATACATAACACTATATCCACTAAATTGGGTTTAAGTGCATTTAGCAACACACTTTGACTAATTAAGGTGTCAATGTTTGCTTGATTTGCATGTGTTTTGAACGCGGCACTCGTGTCTGTCACTTGGAGGAGGCATTACTGAACTCGAAAGTGAAGTGCGGAAAACATCACAGGCCACAACCGCGACGGGGTCGAGAAGGTGGTGACTTAGCTACAAAATGCTTGGCCAGGAGGAGTGACCTTCATTAACCAGCAGATGTCAGGAGTCCACAGTTTTGGTGAGAAAAAAAAACTGAGACGGCAACTAGGGACAGTACAAAACTAACCGCTTTCATGCAACTGCCTGTCTACTCCTCTGTTGTGCCCATAGCTTGTACCCCAGGTCACATTAATACGTTTCTATACAGCTGTATAGAAACATAATGTGGAGACTGTAGTGATGGATTGAAAACAGGTGAACAAAAGGAGGAATAGACTGTAAATTCTCTTGACAATCACAGGGCCCTAAGACCATGAGTGTTCATTTCAGCTGTTTATACAACAAGAATGTCTAATGTTTTAGTTCATTTACAACTTTTTATTTTATTTGATCAGCATGAGGGGATCAACTAGTGGTGATGTAATGTGGGAAGAGAGACTCAACCTGTTTATTATTTTGGAGCCACAGCAGGTCAGATTCATTACACAAACACCTATGTTGAATTATAATATAAACAGAAGAAAGCATCAAACTCCAGTAGTATTTAAAGTTTAGAACAATTTGCAAAAACATGTAATTCATTGTAGTGGCTCAGGCCTCCTGAGATGTAGGATGCATGCCCTTGCCAGTTGAGTTTCTGTCTTTGTTTTGAAATGTACCACAGAAACTTGAGACTTTCTTGCTGACACTGGTTAATAAAAGTCAGATTATGTGACTTTCATATAGTGTCTATAGTGGGACTACTAATAGTGAATAAAGTGCACACAACAGAACACTAGAGGCAGTTTACTCTTCATGGCAGTTGTTCAGATGTACACATGCATGATTTTACCATCTGCTACATTTTTTTTATTCTTTATCCATCACAGTTACCATCACGTGACATGATTTCATCAAATGAAAGAGTGTGAGCAAAACCAACATTATGCAGAACACACAAGGATAAACACAAGTTGAAGGTGAATTTCCTTTTATTTCACAAATTAAATGTTTGCATTATTTTTAGTCATGCATTACAAAATGCAAGGCGAGATGGGTGATGCCCTTGCATTAGAAAACATTTAATGTCAAAAGACATCAAATGTAAAAAAGAAAAATAAAAAAGTTAACAGCTGTCACACTGTCCTTTATCAAACTGGTCAAGTATAAAAAGCGACATCACAGACTTACGGATATATTTTGGACAACATTAAATCTACAGAAAACAGAAAAGGCATTGGAGTTATTGCTACCTTTCCACTCATATTTTGTTCTTTATACACAGTATACCGCATTGTTAAGCCAAGTTTAAACATTCTTAAAACAATGCATGCTCTTGATCAGGAGAAATGCAGCAGCACGTGTGGACATGTTCTATAACAGGCTTCATACTAATACACAAACACAAATAAAGCGGTTTTTACTGTAAGGCTCCATAATAAATACATAAATAGCATAATTTAAAAGGCACATTATGAAAAAATTTTTTTCAAAATGAAAGATTCACATTCAACAATGTTTCTTCCCTTCTGCTGAGTTTACTTGAGGTGCAATTTAAAGGGAAGAAAAGTGAGTGCTTTTACCAGCTTCAGGTGTCAGCATTCTGTCTTATGTACTATCAAGAAAATAGACTTTAAAAAGGAACTAGTTGAGGATGTCTAATCTATCTCACTCCAAACCGTTTAAAAAAAAAAAAAAAAAAAAAAAGAACAGTCCTAACAAAACTTCTCTATCAATGTCTGCATAGCTTTACCAAACAAAATAGTGGTCCAAAACTATGAAATACTGAAAACTGCAAGATGACGTAACATACTGTTCTCATATGTATGCAAGTGTTTTGGTTTAGTGGGGAAGTAGTGGGGAAAGGAACCTGATTATAAGACATAAATGTAATTGGGAATTTCATACAAATTCCCCTAAAACATATATACACAAAATTCAGCAATGTTTGACATATGAGGTCCAGTGAGTTTACTTCCATTAGCATTCAATATTTTACTACTGAATAAATATTAAATATTCATTAGTGGCAAAATACTGATCTCGCTTGAATAAAATATACAGTTATTCCTCATTTCTTGCCACATTTTTGGTGATTTTCTTCAGGCTCTTTGGTAGAAGGACTGCTAAGACTGCTAATAAAACCTGGGAGTGATGACCATCCTTCAGCTTCTACTGTCTTTCCCCCTCCTAACTTCTCCCCTCATCAATGGAGGGGGTGTCCTCCCCTGCTTTCCTCCCATAAGGTAGTTTTGATGGTTTTACTGCATGCGGTCTGTCTGGAGCTGCTGAGGCTGGTACTGGCTGAAGGCTGCAGCGGCAGCGGCAGCTCCTGGGGTGGCAGCAGTGGCGAGCGGCTGCTGGACAGCGTATCCATACCCTGCTGTAGTCATGTAGCTTGTTGGTGCTGGAGAGGCCGCGTACGGATACTGCTCATAGGCAGCTGCAGCGGCGGCAGCAGTGGCAGCAGCTGCAGAGTACTGAGCATACGTTGCTCCGGTATAGTCAAGGTACGGGGAAGTGGCAGCAGCAGCTGTTGCCGTAGCAGCAGAAGGTTGTACATGAGGGATCACCACGCTGGGTTGGACAAAAGCCTGAGGGTAGACGTAGTGGGCAGGGATCCTGTAGGACACAAAGACACATGGGGTCAAAGCAGAGCCACAGCCAGTCATCTGTCCAACGCTGAAACAAAATTCTGGAAAACTGAAAAGCAGGCGCCACAAATACGTCAATCCAGTCCTCAGACCACAGCAAATCCATTCATTAACAACTGAAAAACCCTACCTAGAAACGAAAAGTTAAGGAAGCAGCAAAACCGCAAAGAAACACAAGCGCAGCTTTTAATAAAAAAAAAGCACCTGAATCTGAAACACAGTAAGGCATTAAGAGAAAACACAGCCCAGCCCTGCACCCAGTGTCTCACTGAAAACTGTATTTGACAAAATGCGAGCTTATCGCACAACACCACAACATATCAAGATAAGAAGTGGACATTATTCTGTCCAAATACTGCCACACCAACACCACACATACAGGCATGCCAACTCATGTTAATAGGTCCTTAAACACAAACAAATTGGGCAAAAAAAATTGGCTTTCTGTGCCTTTAAAAATGAGCAGCTATTAAATGCAATAAGTTGCTATGCAGCTGATGTAGCTGCTGAGTTACAGTATTTTAACAAGTGGGTGCTTGACTGTGTAAAGTTGTGCAGAGGCCTCCGTTTAACTACTTTAAAGAAAAAAGTGATGTAAAAGTAAGAGACTTCCATTGGAAGAGCAATACTCTGTATATAGACCAGAGTATAAATGGATAAACACAAGCCTGGGTATCTGGGTAAATTTGGTCCCACTTTAAACTCGTGTTAAATTCACCCTCAGTAAATATATTGAGGAGCAGGTGTGAAACTGTTATATCTGTCCAAAGACAAGCGCCCCCTCCCCCCTTACAGTCATACACCCCCACACAAACATACACACTGCAACTTGACTGACAAGGGAGGCTGGAAGCATGCTATTTTTGCTCCCCTTGTCATCTCCAAAGGACAAGCTGATCTTCTCCTTCAGTAACACATGGCAGGGAACTTGTCAACTGTAATGGCTGCCTATGCCGCTCTACCGTCTCAGTGACTTTCCTGAATTTATTTATTTATCATCAGACTGGAGGTGTCCGAGCTGATCAAGAAATGGTGCTCTTGTCACAAAGTGGGATGCGTGATCCACGGCTGTAAATAAGAGCTAACCGTTTTGTGCCGCAGCTGCATAATGATCACAGTAAAAGTTCTGTTTGTTTATGAGTCCAATCACATGTATGGTTTTCAATTTGAAAAGACAGGAACCAACATGCCGTTATCCTTTCTTTGTGATTTGACCTTATTTGAAGTGCTAAAAAGGGCACAGCTGACTTAAGCCATGTCTATTGAAAGAGATGGGACGAACATTTTGTGGTCCTGCGAGTCCAGAGCTAAATAAAGGTGCTTTGTAAATCACCAGGACACATGGGTAATCCCCAGCACATAACCAAAAGGCTTCATGGGCACATGGCTTGGCCCCACCTGTTGTCCACAGCCGAGCGGCCCTGTCTGTTCCATACATTATTAACAGCGCTGCTGAGTGAGTCCCATTTTCCATCTGAATTTGAGAGGCCATGGAGATCACTGTAGCCAACAGCTGCTACCTAAGAGAACGGCTAAGATCTCTGTCTCCAACCTACAGTGCAGTGAACATTTGTCTATACCTATACACAAAAGGCTAGGCTTTTAGGTTTATTGAAAAGTTAAATAATAAATCCATTATCACATATTTGGTTAGGTGGCTTGTCTGTGGTGAAAACACCATGTGTGTTGTCAATCCCCCTACACATTTTAATTTTATTGTTCGGTGACAGCCGCCAGAGGGATGAGGAAAAATGCGACACAGAGAAGAGTTTTGGTTTATCAGGAAAAAAATATGCTCAGTATCATGTACCTGTGGATGTAAGCAACAAGTGAAAGCAACAGGGTTAATAAAAACAACAACAACAAGAACAACACAGCATCATGGGTAAGGAAACAGAAAAAGAACTCCCACATGCAAGCCAGTGTTTGTTTTGTTGCAGGGGATCGATTTTGAAATAAAAAAACTGTGAGTGATCATCAGCCCCCTTTAGACAACAAAACACGATCAACTCAATGTTAACTAAAAACTGGGGGGGAAAAAAAAAAACACAGGCTAAAGCACAAATCAATCATTAAAGAAAAGGGGGAAAAGAATCAACACCCCATTGCAGAGTTACAACTCCCTATCAAAACTCACAAAGTCTGCACAAAAACCTCCTGCATCCCCCCCACCTCCCCCACTGCAAGTAGAAATAAGCACACAGTTAAGCTGAACACCACATCATACTGAAAACAAGGCACACACCAATCTATGTACTATTGAAAACTGAAAAAAAAAAAAAAGAAGACTTCCATGCATCTAGTCACCATTTCAGTTCGTTTGTGTATGTCAGAGTATACAGGTAACACTTTAGTGCTCTGCCCAATGCAGACTCAGCTATTCCTCAAATCATCATGTCCCTTCATCAGCTATTTTAACCGTTACCGACCCTGTCAGATCAGAGAGAGATAGACAACATGAAGTCAAGTCCTGTAGTGGCTGAGGGACAAGTGTTCACTTCCTTCACAGTCAACGCCAAGCAGAGGAGCACACATCAACACTCACATGTCCTCATTCAGGATTAAACAGGTGGAAGCAATGATAAATCAATGTTTACAGCTATAAAAACTGATTATATAACATCATCAAAGACAGTAGCACATTTTTCCTTTTCCATTTTATACAGAAGATTTTGTGATAGAAATGGAAGCTCTGCAGCTTAACATACCCATAAGGTCTTTGGATGAACGCTGGATGGATCTGAGGCACACCAAATGCAAATCCTGGATTGAAAACAAATTATTATTAAACTCACAGTCCACAGTAAACTGTTGTTCTCCAAATCATCTACTTTTTCGAAGTTATATTTTAGATTTGTATCGCCTACTAGCAGAATGCTTTTATTAACTCCATGTGGCAGTGGCAGTGACTGTGTAAAGGGCTGCTGTATGTTCTTCGCATGCCACACTGATTATCTAAGCTGTGAAATTAGGCTGTGTGAAGTAAGTCCCTCACCTGGTTGTATGACCCTAGGCTTGGCCCCCAGGTAGGCCAGGTTCACATTGGCTTTCCTTCCATCTATAATGGGATTGGGGTCCTTGCAGGCTCGATCAGCAGAGGCCCGGTCTGCCATGGTCACCTACAAAGAAAAAAAAAACAAAAACATTTCCATTCACCTCATGAAGACGTGTGTGTGTGTGAGTGGTCAGATGATACTCAGAAACTATGGATAATTTGTTTTTGGGTACGTTTGTTTTTGTTTTTTTCTTCACTTCATAACGTCTGATCACATGTCTTATCATGTACCAGCACTTCCAAGCGTCCCCTGTTCAATTATGCCACATTAAAATGACCTATTTCTAACCTGGCAGTCACACAGTGCAGTAGCCTTGGTGGGTGACCATAGTCGCTTCAATTGACCTTGTCATCGACTGTGCACGTGTACAGGCACCTTTAAAACGTCAGCTAAATAATATCAACAGGTTTTTTTTTTTTACTTACGAATCCATAACCTCTGGATTTGCCCGTCTGCCGATCAGTGATGACCACAGCCTCCTCGATGTCTCCAAACACTTCGAAATATTTCCTGAGACTTGAGTCCGTAGTGTGATAAGGAAGACCTCCCACAAAGATCTTGGTGAAGGTGGTGTCTTTCTGTGCCGAGTGCATCGTGCGTCTTTGTGTATGTGTGTTTAAATGTGTCTGTAAGTAATTTCCTATAAGTTTTAAGGTCAGATAAAGTAAAGAAAAGCGGCTTCAGGGAGAGAGTCTGCAGCGTGGACGGGCAGCCCTCTGGTAGTGTGACTGTGGATCTGTAGGAGGAGGAGGAGGACACCTGTTAGTTTGTCGCGGGAGGTTTCCCAGTTGTCAGAATGTGACATGGATACTTAACTCCACCCAGGTCCAGACCACCACTCGGCGCTCAGGCTACCTACTGTCGAGCAGCTGCTAAAACAGTGGCAAGGACACATTCCTCTAATCTAATTCCGATTGCTCATTTGCTCAATAAAGTGAGAAAGAAATGTGGGTCAAGGCAAGTTTGAGAAAGATTTTTAGACTCTGAGACAACATGGGAGTGGGTGTAAGAATCATGATTGCTCAACAACAGTGGAAAGGCGCGCAGTCAACTTTAGGTTGCACATCACTACCAGGGTTGTTGACAAGCTTTTGCAAACAATACAAGCCCACTGAAAAAAAATCTTTAATATTCAATGGACTGCTTCTCTTTAATATTTTATTGATTTATTGAAAATGATTTTATTCCCAAACACAAGCGTCTAACTGTTCTTTGAAAGCATCCACACTGCCAGGAATAAAGTTCTGAATCCTTTATGTCTTTGGCCTGAAAGTGCTTATATTTAAATGTCTGAAAATGAGTGGAATCAGCCTTTAAAATATTCTAAATATATAGTTAAATTAATTCAAACGTGACCACTTAGGGCACCACTGGCCAAATTATTAGAAACCTTTCATGGATCATGCATTAGGAAACTACACTGACTTGCACAACTAATAGTCAAGGCTTGAAAGAATAAGAGGCCTTCTATATGGAGGCACATCTCATACATGGTGCCTGTGTCATCGTGTTTACATGTTTGTGTTGTTTATCTTCACATCAGCTACAAACAGGATAAGTTTCAGGGGACCATAAATATGCCAGTGACAAGAGACATTTTTGCCCTACATTAGGTAACCAGGAAGTGGAGCAAACATCACTGTTGACATCTCATCCGAGAGATGTAGTGAAGTAAACACTCTGTTGCTATGACAGGGGGAATGTTTATTTTGTGTACACTGCTTGGATAAAGCAATTTCTTATCTACATTTTCTTTGTGAAATTCACTCCATCTTAACATAACTTGAGGAAAGATATTATTAACTAAATATACGAAATAGCTGTTTTCCAAGAATGTAGAGAACATGGTCATAATCCCCTGCAGATCTGTCTCCTGTTTGTTTACACTTTAGATATGCACTTATTGTCAAGGTTGCATTAGGACACAGGGTATTTTTTTGGTTGAGGAAACCACCTTGCAGATATTAAAATGATATCTTGGTTACATCGCACCACAAGAAAAAAAAATTGGAAATAGAAACACAAACATCTGTGCCTGTGCACTATTAAAGACTGTGTCAAATCTGAAGGGAGCTCAGGAATACAACCCCCAAGTAAAAAAAAAAAAAAAAAAAGGTAAGAGAAGAGTAGATCTGAAAAGAAACTGTATTTAAAATGGGACATTACAGCACAAAGATTAAAAAAACAAAACAAAAAAAAACATTTCCTAGAAATATCTTTGTCAGTGAGGTGAATAAATAATGGGAAATGTTTAATCCTTGCACTTTGTGAAGATGATCAAAAATCCTTCACAGTATCTCTTTTGGAAGCACAAGGAAACGCAAGGGATGAACACATTGTCTACCCAGTGTCTGCTTTACTAAAATATTGTGCTTTACTACTAAAACATACATAATACACAAAAATGATGAATGAATAAAGAGTCAACACAGCACGCTGGTTGTAAATGTTCTATTCTAGAACATTTTGTACCAATTAAAACAGCTTGAGATACATTATAAATACAATTCTGTACATTATAATAGTGTAAATACTATGTTCAAATACATTTCTATTTACAACTCCTTATGAGGGAGAGCAGCTTTGTTCTCTTCTTTAAAGTAAGGTCTTGGGTTTCTTTCATTTACTTGAAATAACAGCTTGAATATAACTATTTCTAGTCAGTTCCACAGTTCACCACTTCCATAAAAACTTAAGTTCATCGGACAACTTTTCTTTGTTAACTAAACTACTTCTGCACCGTTTTCTCTCACCTGATACTGTCCATCACCCAGTCATCCAATCCCCCACGTGAAAAATTGCATTACTGAGTACCTTGTGTTATACATCAGTCAGTTAACATATAAAATGCAAATGGACAGTCAGTTAAAAAAAGGTATCCAATCAATCAGTCAGCGAGGCTGGATGGCATTTTGAATGCCTCTGGGCTTCATGATATACATACACAGGTTTCAGGTCCATACAGTTTGTTATTTTTTATAAACGCAGTGAACATGTCAAGGAGTCCATTGAGCAGTCTGTGGAGTTTATGTGCCTTTCTTTGTGGGAACAGGGAAATAAGGCATCAGTATATCCGGGCCTCATACATAGCCAAGCTGCTTCGTCCCATGGATTAAAGTGTTGACACGTTTCTTCAGTCAGTTCAGTTTGAAAACATTTCACCAGTCCAATACGGAAGACAGTCGGTGAACTCTCCAAGAATCCTTTCCAGTGCAAGCGTTCAAACAGCAACAGTCTCATGCTGGATGGGGATTATTTCCTCCACAGTGTTACAGTACTTCAACAGGATAATTTAATGTGATAACTGCATTCAAACACTGAAAGCCAACTCAGGTTTTGCAGATTTGTCCTCTGTTCAGGGTGTGTGGCATTACTCCTAGAGATATGGCACTAAGCTTTACTTGGACACATAGATATATTGTGAATACCTCCACAAACATACATTACAAAAATAACATATTACTCATAACAGCAGATATGGAACCGTAGTTCTTTGGTTACCCCTGACATATCATATTAATGTAAATATCGATGTTTATTAACAGTAGTACATTCTTAATCTTCATGTCCTAGATTACTCCACTATGAGCCTCAGGGGAGGATGCATTGTCGTATAAAAATATTATATATACTTTTCAGAAACCAATGTAATAAAAAGTATGTGGGTAGTATTTCCATATGGACTCCCAGTTAAAAGTTAAGTTCTCTATCAAAAATATCACCATTTAGAAAACTCAGATATGTGCATAGAGAAGTTTCAGTGAACAGTAATTAGGATATACCTTCATGAAATGCACAGAACAGCATTTACGCTTCAGGAAAGCAGACACGCCTACAGAATACATCAGCTCAGAGACTTGATTGGTGAAAGGGATGGAGGGTAAGGAGCCATACTGAAGTCAGCCTGCGGTTCATCCATAGCCACTGGTTCTGAGGACCACCGTCAGGTCTCTGCTTTTCTTCAGAAAGCTGGTCCTGCTTTGGATCTTATCTGATCAAGGTCTGGGGTTCTGTGTCCATGGAAGGTGGCCCTCTGGTGAGACGAGATGGCTTGACAAACACACCGTGGCCTGGAGGGCAGCGGAAGTACACTCTGCCCTGGACAGTCCCGTTGTGCTTACCTATGGGAGGGTGGAGCATAACTGATTTAAGGACTTGTGAATCATTTTCTCCTAATAACCATGAATCAGTCTGTTGATGACTACCACAACACATTGACAGGACCACAAGCTAAAATTGCTCTGTTGTCTACATATATTCGTTGGGCTCTACAAACAGAGTTATATTTTTGGAGCAAAGTCTTTAAAGGGACTCACCCACTGCCATGTCCAGCTTCACACCAATCCAGATCCCCTTCGCAAACTCTACCCCTCCAACGTAGTGGACTGTTCCTCTCCTCTTCCCCACCCACACCTGCTCCCCAGGGGCCATCCAGTCAGGAAGCTGAGCTACAGGGGTGCTCTCATCCCCGCTAGAGTCCCCCGAGGGCTCGGCACTGCTGGGATTAGGGCTGGGGCAAGGACTCCCGTGGGGCAGATCTCCCTGTGCTGGCTCCTGGATTGGAGGTTCTCCTCCTGCTCGTGGAGCTGGGGAAGAGGATGGGGCTGTAGACGAAGGGGTGACTGGGGATGGTGACGCTGGAGGTGGGCCTGATGCAGAGGGAAATATTTGGGCTGGAGATGGTGCTGGGCCTTTGTCAGGCGCACTTGTTGGGGTCCTGACTGAAGTGCAAACTACAGTTGTGTTAGGGCAGGACACAGGTACACTAACAGAGTCTTCATTATTAGTACATTTGCTTATTGCATCTTCAGGATTGGATGTGTCGATAATACCAGAGACCACAGAGGAGTGTTGATCGCCAGTGTCACATGTTTCTACGTTATCTGGTTTCTTCTGCTCCCATCCCTCTGTAAAATGTGCTAAATCACCCTCTCCAATACTGTCATCAGCCCCTTTAAAGTCAGTGAACTCCTGGCTGGTACTGAGAACACAGTTGTGAGGAAGAGGGAATGTTTGCTGCTTGTCTGTGCAATTAGGAATACCGACAGGTGAGGAGCCCTGAGGGTGGGTGAGCAGATCCTGGACCCCACCAGCTGAGAGAGGAGGCGGCTGGGTGTCACTCCCTGCAGAAACACTGTTGGTTTGGGTGCTGCCTCGTCCAGCAGGACAGCCGAGGGGCTCATGGGGGTCTCTGGAGGTGCAGCTGAGGTGGTCTGAGCTGGCACTGAAAGGCATGTCAGACAGTGTGGCGTTGGAGGCACTGTGTGAAAAGTAGCCACTAGTGCAACTGCTGGCAGTGGGGCTTCGGGACACCTCTCTCTCTCCGCTCCCACCTCCACACCGGCTTCCCTTCAAGTCAGAACGGGAGGATAGAAACCCCTCCTGGCTCTCCAGAGTGGCGTTGTAGATCTCAAAATTTGCAAAGTCCTCTGGAATATAAGGCTGGAAGCTGCTGTGGTCCTGAGGGCCCCGAGTCATGTCCACATCCGTCTCCTCGTCCTCAGAGTCCTGCTGATCAAAACAACAGCAGCAGGACAAAAGACACATCCCCCCGGACGTGATGTCAGCTAGAGCCTTTAAAGAGCAGTAGCCTGTAAAAACACTTTTTTAAAAACGAATGAGGACAAAGAAAAAATGGTGTAGAATGTGATAATGGAACATGAAAATGATGAACGAATGTGTAATGTGGAGCTGTTTTATATTAAATTTGTATTCAGGTGTTTGTTGCTGTGCCACTGCAGTCACATGCCTGTACCATCAACTGAACAGTGTGCACTGTTCACAGTAAAAACTACCCATTTTTAAACAAAAGAGCCATTGGGAGTATTTTCACTGCACAGAAACTGGTTCTAGCACTATGTAAACTGAAGAGCAATGTAAACTGAGTTTTGTTTGCATTTATTACAAATATGAAAATACTTTGGAGAAAACATTTTTTTTTTGCAGACAGCACAGTGTTTCAAAATGTAGTTATATAAGCTACTGTCCAATTTTTTGACCATTAAAAATAAACTAAAAAAATATTTCAAGAATACACGTGCTGCCAAAACTGTAAATTTGTAATTTTTTTTGCTTATACACTGTCTTAACAAAGTATGTGACTCCAATGGTGGGCTTTACACCTTGTGTTTGTTTGTAGAAGTATGTGACTCTCAGTAGAAATACTGCCAGTTCATAGAAAGACTCACTGTAAGAACCATTGGAACACATTTCCAATAGCACCAGCACAGAGACTTGGTTTACACATGTAATCCTTAAAGCAAAGTACACGTGTAAGTGCAATGCTTCCAGCAGTGGTAGTGTATTTCCTGCCAGTCTGTGCGTGTTTAAAACAGTAACAGTAACCCTCAAAGCGGTGTGTAGCACTTACAGCAGTGCGTGGCACTGTGTGGCTGAGCTGTCTGCTGATGGGAGTGGAGGTGGAGGTGGAAGGCTTGCAGTGGCCCTCGCTGCCTGCCCTGGGTCGGCGCCAGGGGCAGGGAGGGGGGAGCAGTGCAGGGCTGTCCACACATGAGCGCATGCTCTGCGGATGGGTCAGAATAACAGCACACACTTCACATACACACACACAGCATGCATGGAGCTGGGCAGCCCGTTTATACAGTTAGTGGCATGCAGTTTAATATTTCAAGACCCAGTGCTTGAAGTGTCTTGAGTACGTTTAACAGTACTTTCTATTATACCAAAGAATGTTTTTAGTTTTTTTACCCTTATTTTCTCTAATCCACTTCTACAGTCTGTAGCAAACTTCTAAACAATTTTTGTCCATACTGAATCTTTACAGTCAGAACTCTTCCCTGTCTCTTTTGCTTTAGTCCTGCTGCTTACTGAACCATCTCCACAGCATCCCAGACATGGACTATATTTGTAAAGTACCATGTCTTTTAGTCCACTTCAAGCACAGATGAAAACAAATATGCAAAGTTAGTTTAAATTGTCGAAACAGCCACAATCTATCTGTAAAATCCAATTATCAAAATCAGACATGAGACTTTACAGTGTAGCTTTCTTTAGTTTAGTGTTGTGGCTTTCTGCAGTTGAGGTCATGCTCCTGCGAGTCATGCCTTTATATTTCAGTACAGTGACATGGAGACAGTGGATGACACCATCTTATTTGTCTTTCATCCAGTCACACAATAGCAAAGCCATTTTCATCAAAATCATCGGGGAGCTTTGGACCATTTGTAACATATTTATCATGTTGTGGAAATGTAAAGTGTTAAAATGGTGTTCAACAAACAAAACAAGGACGTGTGGGACTGAAGAAAGATTCAATGGGAAAGGGAACAACATGGCAAAAACAAAGACATGAATGCTTCCCTCTTGAGCGAGAAATAATTTAAGTCCTTCCTTCTTACCTCTTGTCCCAGCAGCGGCCGGGCCTCCAGGGCTTTCTTTGCCTTGTTCTCCTCTTTGACAGGCAGCAGAGACTTGAGGAACTTGGGTGGCTGAGGGGAGAGGACTTTGAAGGGGCTGGAGTTGAAAAAGGTAGGACTCTCTGGAACCAAACCTGTGTGGGAACATGCAGTTATAATGTAACAACACAAACACAAGTTTCTTACTCAGAAGAAGTCAGGGCACCATCCAGCTGCTGCACATTTTGCATTTTCTGTACTTTACCTTGGTTCTCCTTGGTTTTGATGGGCGTGCTGCAAAAGGAGCCATCCTGGGGATTGCAGTTGGAGCTGTCCGCATGATCACAGTTGTCCTAGACCATAACATTTAGGCCAGTTTCATGATATAGTTTAAGTAAAGTCGCAACTAAGAGGCTCTTTTGTGCTGTAGAACACTTTTAACTATCTACGGTCTCGGGGACCCAAATGAACACCCCTAGTAAAAAGATGAAGACATTTCTTTTGAAATCTTAAACAGTCTGGTTTTTTATTTTATCGAAGAAGCAATTAGGACAAAGAGCACTCGTTTGTTCCTTACCTTACAGTCTTCATCCTCACAGCCCGTCAGGTCTGTTTTACTACACGAAGACTGGAGAGCAAGAAAAAAAAAACATGTCATCAGTTTCGTCATATTTTATAACAGGTATTTGTATGCGGTACATTGAGTAGTTGCATTGAGCGATGTGTTCATTACATGCTGTACATTTGGTGTGCTGATACTCCTTCTCAGGTGTCTCCCTTTAGTAGCGAGTGTTTCCTTCACTGTCACAGCCTGCGGGAGGGGCATATTTGCATGTGACTGTATAAATGAATTCTTTTTTCACTAAATCATACTTCATACTGTTGAACACAATACCTGCCGTAGCCTCTCTAGACTGAGGATGTTCTCCACTTCCAGAACTCCCCGTGTGTATTTCTCTATGTAGGTTTCTCCATCCTGGGTCTCCTCGCTGTCACCGCGAGCAGCCATGAGGGCCAAGGTTTCCCTCTCCTCTGGCTCCTCTGAGGCCTGGAAAGGAAAGAGAAAAAAAAAAAACGTACTGGATATTTGCAACACATCAAGAAAGCAGTCTTCATTAGATCCAGTGGCAGAATGACACATTTCTGAAAACACTTTAGAAAAGCCGTACCTTTGGTATGTTAGACACGATCTCATAAGTCACACCACAGGAGTAAAGTGTGTTCTTTAGGGACATCCTTCTCTTGAGACTCTGAGTGAAACTCTACAATTAAAAAAAAATGGTTTGAACATTTAAACCAGATCCACGGCTGTCCACCACATTCCTGGGGTGACCTCAATCTGATCCCCATTCACCTGTTTGTTGTAGATGTTGACAGCGATCCTCTTGCGGAGCACCAGCTCCATAGAGGCAGGGTGGCTGAGCTGCACTGTGGCTTTGATGATCAGGTAGATGCGTTCGTTGGGAGACGTGACCCGGTTGAGGTGCACAGAATCGTGGATGGATGAGTCCCACGAGCACACTGCCAACACCTGGCAAATTAGAGGGGTTGTGTTTTATTGATGCAGCTCCACAGTCGTCTGCAGAGAGACAATCTGTGCCATCAGGCTCTAACTGCGCCCACAGAGACATGGATTTACAGTCATGTAGGTGGGCTGTAGATTTGGGTTTGCAGCAGTTGGCTAATGAGCAGCAGTACAGCACAGTAAAAGTGGGAGTGTCAACACCTTTTCTTTTAAATGTTTGCTATGGATGATGCCATGCAATTGTTCAATTATGCACATAATTGTAGGAAAAAAGATGTTGTCCCCTTTCTGCAAACAATTATCTGTGGAAAAAGAACTTTTAGCAGAAATTAAAGCAGTAAAATCAACATAACACAGAATAGAGCCTTTGCAAAACAGCTGACAACAAAACACTACAACCAGTTTGTAGTTGAAGAAGTCTTGCAGAGGATGTGGTCATCTGACAAACTGCACCTAGATACCTCTGAAACTGCAGACTACTACACCCACTTCAAGCACCACTGCCAAGTAACCCACACGCTTATGTTCATTTGCCTTTCTTAGAGTTTTCTGCCATGCTGATAGAAACTGAAAGTGGTTCTCTGAGTTCCTCTTTTTGGCCACCGGAGGGCAGAAAAGTCAAACCCATTGCTCACCTCCTCATCACCGTGCCTGATGATGGGCAGATAGAAGAACTGGCTTCCATGCTCCTTAGGCAGGATAGAGTTAACCCCTGCAGCATGTGGGCCGGTCAGCTGTTCGTTCACTGTCAGATTATCCGCTGGTGGTGGTATAAAAAAAGAGTCAGGGTTTATAAAGCCTGAGGCTAAATCTGTGAAATATTAGCGGACATAAAGGACGTGTCTGCCTCACCATTCAAATCCAGGAAGAGAACGGGGATATGAGCTTCCATTCCTGCAGGTGGGGTCCTACAAACCATTGAATATGACGTCAATGTGGAAAAAAGCAAAGGGCTGCGAATGAAGTGAACGTGATGAGTCACGTTTATAGTTTTTCTTTTACCAGTCTGCGGGAGCTCCAGGGATGCCACTGCCAGGTGCAGGTACCAGCACTGCATTTCTCTCCTCAGTCAGTCCAACCCACTGCTCCACCAGCCGAGCTTCACGCTCAATGTCCTCCTCTGACTTCTCTGGATTTATAAAGTGAGGAAAAATTAGGTTTAATCACAGCACACTAGAATAAATAATAAAAATTTAAACATACTGAAAAAAAGAGACTCTAACCTTAAGCTGCAACACAGAGCCTAGGACTCACCGTGTTTGTTGATGATTTTCTTTATTTGTTCGTCAAGATACTCCCTACGTTTGATCAGGGCTTCTGACCAGCGCTCTCGAACACAGTTGAGATCTTCCTCCTGGAAGCAGACAGAGACCAGAATCAATGCCAGCTGGCTCAGTGAGTAGAGGATCTGCTGCAGGCCTCAGTGAAGTGTTACCAGGGGATAGCAAGGGTGGCCTGGGCTGGCATGTCTGAAGGAATACCATATGTACTTCTTAACACCCACGGCTAATATATTAGAAAAGCCAAGTGAAGCTAATCCTGATCAAAGTTCCCAAACCAAAGGTGCTAAAAAACAAAGCCTTCAGGTCTGTATTTTAGGTTCAAGAAATGATTATGCTCAAATTGGGAAAAAAAACAAAAAAAACAAAAAAACAACAAAAACATAAAACCTCCCTTTAACCCCTTTACAACTCACACACATGCACTTACATGCTTGTCCTCACATGTAGCCACAGCCACCCAAAGTCCTACCTGGATCCACAGCAGATCGCTCAGCGAGAGCACTGCAGAGAGCAGATTCCCTTCTGAATCGTCCAAAGTAACCAACAAACCTCAAAGCCAATGACATTACGCTTCTAACGTCAGCACAAGTCCACCATGCAAAGTACTGTAAATCATGCAGCCATGCAATGCCCATGTGATTAAGTGAGGCTTATTATTCCTGCAGCTCTTCAGTAGTGACAAGCAAACAGTAGCATTAGTGTGCGCAACCTGAGGGGAAAGGCAAGAGAGAGTGGGACGAGATCCCTGGCAGACAGATTCCTTGCTGGGAGCTCAGCCATGGGTGGAACTGTATTTTGTACGGAGGGTTGCCAGAGAATGGTTTGTGTGATTGATAATTACAGCGTCAGAAATCATCCACATGTGCAGCTGCTGTTTAATAAAGCACTCCTTTAGTTGGTAGAGGCACAGCCCTCTGCCTCCTGCCTCACATGCCCTCAGCGACAGGCCTAGTCGCAAACACATAATCAGTTGGTTTCCTTCATGCTGCAGAGTGAACTTTATGGGCGGCAGCAGCAGGGGGGGGGACTGAGATGTTACCTGATAACTATCCATATCCTCTTCCGCCTCTCTCTGGCAGGAGAGAACACACTCGGTCAAATGTGGGGAACCACAGAAGTCCCCGACACGAAAGCTCTGAGCAAGCCATGTAACTTTCTCGGAATATCAGTGATGTGATTTATGTCAACGTTTGAGTAAATAATGTCTTTAAAAACAATAAACAGTCTCAGATTTTATTCTTGTAATTATATGAATATATATATGAAAATAAAAAAAAAATAAAAGGCTTGATAAATTTAGAATTCAGCAACCAGTTACTTCCTGTTTATCAGGCCACATCAGTACATGTTAAATGAACTAACAGGGCACTAATGAGTTTGTGCATTCCTTGGCCTCCCTTAGACAGACTGCCAGCTACCCAGATGAACCAGTCATGGCATGAAACCAGAGACAGACTAAACATACTTTGGCTGAATCAGCATATCATTGTGTATCACTGGCATGAAACGAGCATACACTTCCCAAAACACAGTTCTGCTTTAAAGCAGAGTCCGTTACATACAAATCATCATCCTATTTTTAACACCATAGCTTCATAGTCTAAGTGGGATGTATGAACAGTATGTGAATATATGCAAAAAACGTGCATGTGTGTTCCACAGACCTGGTAGCTGTCCAGAGGTCTCTGTAGTTTGGTGGAGCGAGCCGACACACAGCCAATAGAGACGGACAGCATAGCCTCCACCAGCAGAGGCAGAGTGCCTGAGTTCTGGACTGGTTTCACACACACCTGCAGCCTCCTGGAGTGACCCTGCTTGGACAAATCCCCATAATTCAACATCAGAGTGCTGCTTCCAACGCTAGACTCTCAAAACACTTCACGTCTGTTCAAAATTACGTAATTACTTAGTATCCTGTTAAGTATGTGTTTGATCTAGGGCAGCCAGTCTGGCCTAAAGCGAAACTTTTTCATAGTTTTTCTCTGACCTGTCGGAGTTGGAAGACTCCTCCTGTGCTAATGTCTTTTCCAGAATGTAGCTCCACAGATGAGTACTCTCCCTGCTCATTTAGCTCCTGGATGGAGATCCAAAGCTCGATCCTGCGAGACACTTCACTCCACCTTGAACAATCAACGGCCAAGATTAGTAAGGTATGAAATGTCTGTGTCTGTGCGAGTGTATATGTTTAAAGGCCTGAGTGAAACACGTACCTGTCTCGGAGCGTCTGGGTCTTGGCCTCTAGCGCGTCTAGCTCCCAGAGGGAGTGTCCATTCCCAGCACAGCGGTGACCCCAAACTTCTATGGCCAATGCTCCGTCTGATATAAACTCTAAAAACTCGTCCGTCACATGCACTACGTAGTCCTGCACAAAGACGAGATTTGGTGCAGTGAAGATGATTTGAAAATAAAAGTTATTAACAAAAGTGTCAAGAATTTAAAATTGGTCTCAAGTGTTCAGTAAGTAAAACAGTAACAATGTCAAGCTGAAGAAACCAGCTGCATCTTTTTCTTACCTTGCAGTGATCGAACTGGACAGTGAACTGGGCATCTGGGCTTCGAGGGGAAGGTCTGTCTGGGCTGACCATGGGAGGAGCCACGGTGGGCTCGCCGTGCTCCCAGAAGGTGTACTGACAGAAGACAAAGTTGGACAAGTTGAGCGGCAGACCTGTAGCCTCTCTGATCCGCACCTGCAGCAAGACAAAGAGAAGGGATGAAGTTACTGTCTGTTTTTTGTATGCTGGTAGGTCTCAGAACAAGTGTCTCCCAGTGAAATGCCAGCTCATTTGCGAACAAAAAATAAAGATGCAATACTATACCAATATAATTTTTAAGCAACTATTATGGTTAGAAAAAGTGGCTTTTACCCTGCAGGTGAGCCTCTTGGCCATGTGGACGATCTCCCCGTTGTTGTCCATGACCTCATAGCAGCTACTCTCGCTGGAGTTTTCGGATGAGTCGTCTCCGCCGCACAGGCGCTCTGGTAAGGCACCACTGACTCGCATCAGCTCAATGTGCAACCTGCCTGCTACCTGTACAAAGGAGCACAGTATGGACCTGGTGTGTTAGTAATACTGGAAAGCTGCACCATGAATATGATCTCTGTATAAATCTGTTAACGTTGGTGTACCCTTACCTCTCCTTGTTGGCTGATGATGGGGACAGCATATTGCAGTTTGACATCATGGAAAAGGCACTCCAGAAAAATGTTGGCCACTCCTATCAGGTTGTGGTTCTCTTGCGCCTCATAGAATGGATCACAGTGCTTACTGTTTGCTTTGTTACACTGAAAAAAACAAAACAAAGGAGCAGAATTTATAATCCAGTTAACTTTTTTTTTTCCTACTGGTCTCTTCCTCTTTCTGGTTGTCTGTTTCTCACCATCTCCTCTGTGCCTTCCCTCCAGTCCCTGTAGTCGTCTCTCATGTCCACCAGTTTGTTCTCCAGCTTCTCGATGGTCCACACCTGGGTCCCCTTCCCTTTCCTCCGCACCTGGATGGCCGGCTCGCTCACTATTGCTCCACGCTAATCAATAACATGTTTACAGATTTAGAAACTTGTTCTGGTTCAGTACATATACACACTTCAAAAGGTTCAGCCCACAGACCTAAACAGATGACAAGAAAATCAGGACCAATGTGAGACCATAAACTTTTTATTTCAGAGGTCTGACCTTGCGGTTGGCGCTGAGGTTGGTGGCAGGAATCTGAAGGGTCACCTGATAGTCAGTCTGTTTGCTCATCTCCTCTGCCAGAAAGTTGGCTTCTCGCACCAAGGTGTTAGCTTTCACAACCTGCTCCCTGAGTCGAGAAAGACTCTGACGAAAAAGTTCATCCCTGTCACACACACACACAGACAAGAGAACACAGGGATCATTCATTCATGAAGATGAAGACCTGTCATTATATTTTATGCACAGTCTGCCTGGATTGACATAAGTAGGTCTACCATCCTCGTGTTTACGAGTTAATGACCGACTGTTTAAGTAGAAACACTGATCCCTGCGTCTCAGATACTGCTCTTTCGGATGTTTTCACAAACCACAGTGGTCTAATTTGACCATAAAAGGGAAAACAGTTTTCAGTAAAGTACACGACATCAAGGATGAATCCAGCAAAAATGCTGCGTAATAATGTGAGGTGTTCTTTTGGCAAATTTAAAGTTCCTTGGGACAAACTTCTGCTCTGCTTGGATGCCACGGTGCACCACGATAATGATACTGACCCACTGCATGACTTCAGTGCACCATTTTCCAAAGAATACTTTCAGAAGGATCAGGTGTCACATCTCATGATTATTACAGGAAGATAACAACTTGACTTAAAAACTAACTTAAACTAACAGTTTCCTGTTCAATTTTAAAATCTGATCTCAACTCCACAGAGTATTTTTAGGGTTAGGTGTAACTTTATATTCATCCTGCCTTACCCATAAACCTGCAAGAACAGACTGAGTCAGACTGAGTCAGCACTGAACACATGGATTTCCACGTGAGCATAACATTTAACTGACTTTATTTCATGCATCTCTGGTTAAAGCAAAATACTCAGAAATGATACATATTAAGAGGTAATATAAACAAGGACAAGGTAAAGGGCTCCCTGCAGTGTCCAGTTTGTGTATCAGCACGTGTGTGTGTGTACACGCTCCACTAACCGCTCCTCCGTCCACAGTCGCAGCTTGCTGTGTGATGTGTGTGTCGGGAACGTAAGGCGGTCACTGTTGCTGCGGTGGTGCTGCAGCGTTTTTTCAGGAGACAGCTGTTGCCGCAGAGACTCTAGCTCTCGCTCGTACATCATCCTCTGCTCCTCCAGTGCCGTCCGTTTTTCCTCCAGGTACTGCTTCTCCAACACTTGGACCACATTCTGCATGGGGTCTACACACACACACACACAGATTTGGGCTTTCGTACATACAATGGGATAAACAAAGTATTGTTTTACAATAATGGTATTTCTAAAAGATGTTATGGTTTTGGTCAGAGCAGCTGGAACAAGCATAAGGTTCTGAAAACTAAGTGGAACACATATTGTACAGAGCTGTGGAATGAAACCCCATAGGATCATGTAGATTGTAGAAGGCAGATTATACTAATCATACCATTGTTCCCAAGAGTCTTCATCATGACCTCCATCTGGGCAAACTCATAGCTGTAGTCCTGCTCAGAAGAGGCCTCGCTGGCGGTCTCCACATCTGCCTCGACGAAGCTCTCTCTGGGAGAAGCTCTCTCCAGCTCCTTCAAACGGTCCCGCCGCTTTCGCTTGGGCAGATTGATCCTGCAACATGGCACGACTTCCAGTCAGTGACTCTTTAACTTCATGATGGCTGTTCACACATTTAAATGAAAGAGCTCAAACCTGAAGAAGTGGTTGTTGCCCCATAAAATCCGGTCTCCGTGCCACAGGTGCACCAGGGAATCAATCATTGTTCCGTTCACACAGGTTCTATAGAAAACACAGAAGTTCACGATGAAATTCTTTTAATGAAGATGTCAGATGGTATTTTAATCTTTAGCTTTAAACCGGGAAAAACAAATTGAGAAAGAACAATCCCTTTGTGGTGGGAGGGAGACGCGGCTCTGATATCAAAGAGAGGAGCTCAGATCATAGATTCCTGTACAGTGAGGTCATGTGAACCACTGAGGTCCAGTCATCCATGAAGGAGAGAGACAACGGACAGAGAAATTCGCAGAGATAGACCGATAGATAGAGAATAGTTGGAGGTAGTTGTATAGTAGCTCACCTGGCATTCCCTATGGGCATCAGGGTGACATCACCATCTGGGCAGAGCTCCAGGACGCAGTGCTCCGGCTGGATCCCAATCCCAAAGAGCTGGATATCCTGAGACGTGTCTGCGCCCACACGTGTGTGCTCCTACACACAGGTGGAGGACAAATTAAGGAAACTATAATGACAGATCTGAAAGTAATTACGACCCGTACCTTACTCCAACTGTTTGGTCATAACCCTAAAAGCTGCAAACAAGTGAAATGCAGAAAATAAAACTTATTAACCACAGATAATACCAAAGCGAAACCAGGCCTATGTAAAAAAAAAAAAAACTGTGTCTGTTTCACTGCAGAGTGGGCGTTGTTGAACAAACATCCCAGCTTCAAGAGGATGTCCTACCCTGCGGCAAACTAACCCAATTCACATTGCCATAGTCATTCCACGCTGATAAGCCAGGCTGGCCTGCAGAACCCAGACAAAGGCCTGTTGTTCTGCAAGCCACACAGGCTGCGTTCTCACATGCCTCTGCTCTTACAGGTCCAACTAGCCGGTTGCTTGTTCCACTTCAGCGCTTTGCAAAGCCCAGATCTGCTCTGACTGCACTCCTCTCTGCTCTCACACTGTCATCTGGATCACTACAACATGTGTGCTATGCTTCAGTTGAGGGTAAATATTACTGCTGTGGTATGTGGGGTACAGGGGCAGTGTGAGGTGTTTTAACAATATGCTGTCGTAGAAATGAGTAAGTGGGTTTGAGACTAGCTGGGTGTATAATCCTTAGATGCCTAGATTTGTATAAAGAGAAACTCCCCAACAATGGATGTATATACAGTTTGCAAAAGATATTGCAGTGTTGCACTGTATTACCTTCAGGTAATAGACCAATAGCTCATTTAGGGCAGGATCAGCATTTAGGTTGACGAGGAAAGACTTGTCTTCACCCACTTTAATCCCAGATGTTTCCAAAGAGATGCCCATGCTCTCCAACTGCTTCTGACGCTCCTGTAAACATAGATAATAACAGTGATACTGTTTATATAAATTTGCTAAATTAAAATGGAGATTTTTGGTGTCTTTTTTATAACATATGTGCATACAGTGGCAATCTCCTCCGTCTTTCTTAGTTTCTCCTCCCAGGTGACGGTCATCTCCTGAATAAGTTTCTCAGACTCCTCCAGTTTCTCCTTCAGTTCAGGAGCCTTCATGGACTGAAAAAAAAAAAACATCTCATCAGAATCAGTACAGTCTGGACCATCTTGTGATTGATGACAAATCTGGCATGAATTCATTCTTAATTTGTGAGCCTCCGTGGTCCACCCAATCCCTCCTCTCACCTCGGCCTGAGAGAGCTGAACTTTGAGCTTCTCCACCTCCTCCCTGAGCTCTCTGATGATCCGAGCATTGGGGTCTTCATTCACCACGGCATGGTTGACGATTCTCTTGGCTCTGTCTGCGTAGCGAAGAGTGGACAGAGTCTCCTCGTAGTTGTCAGCCGCTGGACTCACTGTGGCTATCATGGCTGTCTTGCTGTTGCCGCCAAGGTTGTCCTGACAACAAAAAAAAGCAAGAAAGCAGAGCTGCTAAATTTTTCCTTTGTGCAACAAAGGGCACATTTTTTCTTGGTCAGCTTCACATTTCAGCAGACCTAGCACTGTTACATGTTATTATAATGACCAAGCGAGAGGGCTGTAATAATATGTGGGTCTAACCTTCAGCAGCCAGGTGAGGACTGAGTCTCTGTAAGGCACAAACTTTGCCTTCCCTTTTCCAGCAGACTGATCAGCCAGAGCAGAAATCACACAGCCTAATGTGGTGAGAGATCTAAAACGACAAACACACGCACAAAAAAATCCACTTAAGCCCTATGAGTGTTAACCTGTCAAACGACTGACTGGACTTTATACATTTGTGTGGCTTTCATATTAAACATATACCAACTTGTTTATATTGCTGCCCTCTTTGAGCCTCTCTCCAGCAGCTCCAGTCTTGGAGACTCGCTCACTCCCCGCCAGGTCAACCAGACTCATCTTGCTGACTTTCTCCCCTGAATTCTGTTTAAAATCACAACATGAACAGAGAGTCAGTCAAACAAATGATAAAATAAATAAGATTAATAGACCCTAAACACAAATGAGGTTTGGTGTCCTCGAGGAACAATTCACTGTAAAAGTTAAAGAAAAGACTGACCCCAGACTGTAGATCATAAAGTGTCTGTGTGACAATGATGCTGAAGACAGCGTGTGAGCGACTGCTCTCCTCGTTCATGTTGGTGGCTGCAACTGTGCGCGATTTGTTCCCCTCTGACATTAACACCTCAATGTCCTAAAAAGATAGAGTGTGAGGTGATTAAAAAGAGAAAAACACCACTATTAGTCACTGTTGCATGTAATATGTTTTAGGAAAGTTTGAAAAAAATAAAAGAAAAACTGGATTTAGGCAAAACCAGCAAATGCATCATTATGATCACAGCAAAGTCAGGCGGTATTCACATATGGCTGTATGCCATGTGATTTAGCTGGGTCACAGCAGGCAGTGAGCCAAGACTACGGGAAAGCCACTGGACTAATATCAGTCAGAGCAGAACAGAGAGGAAGAGGGTGGAGATGCTTTAACTTAATTTAGGAAGGTCCTGCCAAGGATTGGCATATAAACTACACAAAACCCCATGACTACATCCCGTATCAGGAATATGTGTCATTACACCTTCTGCACTTGGGAGGATTTTAAGCTCAATGGTTCTTCTGAATTTAAACCAAAGACTTGACGACTGGGGATGTGATCTAAAGGCATTTCTGCTGGATGCTATAAATCATGTCTATGTGGACGTGAAACATGAGGCCACACTGGTCAGTGATACAGGGTGGGCTCAGCATTGCAGCGCGATGACAGAAGGGTATAAGACACACCTCAAAGTTGGTCACAGCCAGCTGAGACAGACCATCCACGTATGGACCAAGGACTTTGTGTTCCCGAACTTTCAGGGACTGTCGGCTCCTTAAAAACATAGAGAAGGCAACACCATGAGCAAAAGAAAGAGAGGAATAAAAAGGGAGGAATACTTACAATTTCCAATTAGGGACACATGTGCAAAAAGACAGAATGAAAACAAATTTGAGTTTTATTATGCACATTTTGACATTCCTCTTTCTCTGACGCCCTTTCCTTGTAACACTTCTTGGCACTCATGGCAGCTCAACACATTCTCTTTTTGGAGAAGCTGAGAACGTATCCTCTGACCTTGGGAGCAGGATCAGAATGAATGAAAACTTAAATGAACGCTTCAGGGTTTTTAGAAGCTCATATAACTTAGTTTCCCTCCTCTGGGAACTTGAATTCAAATTTATTGCTGGAAAATCAGAAACAGCCTCCTGTTGGTATTTGGTAACAATTCTATTTCTGAAAAAACATCTACAGCATCAACATCTCTAATATCTCCCTTTAAAAAGTTGTATTTGTTATTCTTACCATACTGTACTACTAGTGGAAAAGAATGGAACGGCTGGCATGTTGAAATAACTCTCCATCAACAAGCAATAAAATGTTAACGGGAGTCTGATGCCGAGTTGTCACATTAAAGTTTTTTTGTTGTAAAATGTTTCCATCACTCAGTACAACAGTGTGACTCACTGATGTGCTTTTGGACCACAATGGAAGTCTATGGCACAGAGGGATAGGTTGTGTAAGGCTTTAGCAACACAGACAACAGTTGTTAGTGGGATTGATTTATTGTTGGTTTTGGTCTTGCATGAGAGAATGACATGATCCAAATGTGAATTACATCCATGTGCTGTGTCACAAACTGGGGTTAAGTAGGAGTCTCACTAGATGGTGCACGTTTGTAAACTGAAGCTCATATCCACCTGGCTATCTGCCGAGTGTCGAGGAGAAATCCTATAGATCAGTAAGAGTCAATGAATCCCTCTCCATGGCTACAGAATGACTGAGGTTGGCAGAAAGCAGATCCCCTGCTTCCATTCTAGTAATCTACCACCCACTGCAGCAAACAAGAGGATACAACCACTAAAAAAAAAACAGCTAGCAATTCCTAGTGGGAGACTCTACATCACATGTCTACACTTCAGCTAATGTTTAATCCTAAAAATCACAGAGAGAGATATATGGGGAGATCAAGAGAGTGTGAGGCTGGTAATATAAGCGAGAGGAAGTTGCCATCAAAATGGATCTGGCTGCATCTTCCCACATCTGCAGCACACAGAGCACTGCACTGTAGTCCCTCTCTGGGGCTCGGCTCACAGGCGGCTCAGACCGCTCTCCTGTTCCCAGCTTCACTAACAGACGTCCCTGAAACACGCTCTTTCACAGCTCGCCCTCCCCTGCAGTCTGTCTGCCAACCCACATCAGACCATGGAGGCAAAGAACACAGCAGTGTCAGAGGACGGCGCTGGCCGCTGTTCTGCAGGAAATGACTGGGTTGAGCTTCCTACTCACATCATTCTGTCGCCGTCCCCCATTCAGGCCACTAGACACAACAGAGCTACAAACAGATATGCAAAGCATCACAAAGTGGCAGCTGACGGAGAGGACACGGCTCGTGCTGGAGCTGGAGTGAACCAAGACTATGAGGAAATTACACGGCAGTTTGTGTAACCAGTTGTGTCTGTCACCCAGGGTCAAAAGCGTTACCATAGCAGCATCAACTCAAAAAAGCAAAAGTACAAGACCACAAATCAGACTCACCCTTTGGGATCCAGCAGGTCGCGGACCTTCTCATTGTAGATCTCCATGTAAGACACCTCCACCTTAAAAGTATGGGCCTCGTTCGCTTCCCTGTGGACCCTCTCAAACAGCGAGCAGCAGAGTCGAGGGATTAACCCGGGCTGCTCCCCATTCCCCATCATGGAGAAGGACTTGCCTGAACCTGGATGGACACAGCAGAGTCACACATGATTGTATCTGCTCCAAAGAGAGAGGGCTATACAGTACAATGCCTCAATGATGGTGAAACTTAATTTGAGTCTTTTCCATCCGTAAAGCCATCATGCTAGTGTTGCTAAAAATTAGGCTTCTTCATTAGACCAAGACTGCTCAGAAATGCCAGAGCAAATACCACATGCCTCTGTGTTTCCCATCATGACTTAAGTGCTGCTTGTAGCATGTACAAAACACCTTTTTCTCATACATCACATGACAGGCAGGCAGCGGTAATATTGGTGCTCCTCTCTTCAAACTGTTACATAGGTTTGTCTCCTTAGTGTTTCCTTCTAGCGGAATAAAGAAGCTAATTTGTTCCAGGGCGAGGAAGGATGTGAGTTAAGTGATTCACCAGTGTGATCAGCAATACAAATCTTCCTGTTCTTTAAACTCTTTACAGACAGGACACATCTGGAGACAGCTCGGCCTGCAAATATACTTAGACTTAACTTAGACTTAACTCTGAGAATAATTGAGGCAATTCATATATAAATCGTATATATAAATCACTTAAGGACTGCACAGTTTAATGGATTTAGCAAAAAAAAAGAAGAATGAAGGAGTCAGTGAAGGTTTCATGTGGATTTTCAGTTACCTGTTTGTCCATAGGCAAATATGCAGGCATTATATCCCTGGAATGCATTTTCAAGTATTCCCTCTCCAAGGCACTTGAACACCACCTCTTGACCTTTTAGACAAAGAATCAGAGTCACCATGGGGACTACGGTAAACAGATAAACCTTTCAGTTATATAGTAACTATTATCTACTTGTCTCTGGTCGTCTTCATATATAATTAGATAAAATGTATAAGCAGGGGCAACCAAACAGGAAACTATGTTTCCCAAAAGGTGACAGATTCCTGTCTGGTCGTGTGGAAAATGGCGGGCCGTGTTGAGACATCTCTTCTGTTGCTTGCTGTCGTGATCCTACTGAATGGGACAGCTGTTTAATGAGCTAAATAAAGCCTCGGCCCAGGCCCTTGAGGCAGCCCTTCAGTGAACAGATTGCCTTGTTGGTTCAGCACAAAGCAGATGTAAGAATCACATTCCCATCACAAAATGAGAGCACTAAGACAAGGAAAATATCCACAATGATTATGTAAATCTGCCTCGGACTGGCAGTAATAACCTCTTTTCTATAGATGTTATAAAAAAACTGTAGCTGTAACCTTTTCTGTGAAGCAATTGTTAGAGAAGAGAATGGAGGCTAAGGAAACTGAATTTACCATGTGAGTGGGTGCATGAGCACTGGTAGATTATTACACAAGCACAATATGAAATGCAAATGAGAATATCCTGCAGTATTACTGTCACATCATAGACTATATAGAACTATACTGCATGCTGATTTTATTGTTTTGAGACAATACAAAGACAACTAACTTGTTGGTATATTTTGATGTATTCACTCAAAATGCAAATCACCATATGTGCCCACACTGCGCTTTGCTTTGCATGATGCAAAAACACCTCCCCATTATGTAGGGAGTTTCCCAACACTATTAATGCACAAAGCTCAGCAGTCTTTACATGGAACATGATTTGAGTTCTTTGGTGAGGAGTGAAGGATCAGTTTCAGCACTTATGACTCACCAGCATATTTGGGAACGTTGGACTCGTCCATGGACCAGAAACAGTGGTCAAAAGCGAACACCTGCAGAGGAGACAGCACAGGGAGTGTAAACACACACCTGTCACACCTGCCCAAACATGTACAGTACAACACTTTCTTAGTAGTGGTCTCACTTCTCCTTCTGAGGCACAAAAACAGGCTTATTGTGTTCTACCCCTGCAGTAAATCACCAGGAGTGAGTAAGATGAAGCCTAAGCCGAGTACTGCTGTTCGTTAAGACCGCGCCATGACTGTCTGCACAAATCCACTGTTAGCTGCCCCATGTTTTGTCATCGTGGCTGGAGTTAAATGAATTCATAAATCAGGGTCAGCGCTCCCCAGAAGAAATTCCAGCACCCGGTGACCCTCATCTCCAAGGAAACGGGGCCGAAGCTGTTCCCGGTGGTGCTGGCTGGCTCTGAGCCCTCAGTGCTGGGTCTCACAACACAGACTTCAGCAGCAGAGGGTCTTTGTGTTCCTCAGGCACCTGCATCAGCTCTGGACGGATAACGCACAGAGAGGATGCTCTGTGGGGAAAAGACCAGTGGCCTCATTCACCAAGGACCCCCAGGCTCCTCACAGACAGAACAGCTCCTGTTACTGTATACACTTGATCCCCAATGTGGCTACAATCACATTTCTCGTATTATTTATTGCCTGTCTGCTTGTTGCAACTCTTCATTGAGGTTTTTTTCATGTTAAATGCTGATCTTAACCATAACTTTAAGAAAAGTCATGTGGGTTTCAACAGCACTTTGGAGCACAATATGCATTGATATACTGTATTTAATATTACGCAGACTTTTTTGGGGCGGATCTAGGAGACATAACCTCCCAAAGTATGCACTGAATTAGACAGTAGAGCTTTTGTGTGTGCTGCTCCCTCCATACACCTGGAAACTTCTTCACTTAGATCTAAAATTACAAAAAAAGTGGTCTCTCTCTGCAACTTATTGCTGCAGAAACTGTGCGCATCCTTTTGTTACATGTTTTCTTTTGAATTGGTCGTAGTTATTTTCATAGTTTTAGACAGCTCTTTAGTTGTTTTAAGGTCCCATTAAGATGTTTTCTATGATGAAATCTTTTACAGGACTGTATTTCAACATTGTTTCATGATTTTATAAGTGCACTTCTATTTAATTCTGATTTGGTGGCATATTTTTTTTGTTATTTTTCTTAAGCTGTTTTTCTGCAACTCACTGTTATTATTGCTGCATTATCTTGGCCTGCATGATCTTGAAAAAATAAAACTTCTATTTTTATCCAAGTTCGACCACTTCCCTTTTTTTAAGATCTCAGGCACAGCACTGCAGCACGTTACCAATCCTGGCTTTCAGTGCACTCTTGCTGTTCTCAAAAGTGCTTTCCCTGGCATAAATACCCCGAAATAATTGAACTCCCCTCTAATCATAATAAGGGCTATTGGCCAGGGAATCACTGGTTGCACAGTCAGCATAGGAAGCACTGAGATCACTGAATGCTTTGAAAGCAAGACCTCCTCCAGTGACTTCAGACAAGTGAGTGGGTGCCATTCAAAGGAAC
Source organism: Toxotes lorentzi (assembly GCA_037833715.1). Classification (NCBI taxonomy): domain Eukaryota; kingdom Metazoa; phylum Chordata; class Actinopteri; family Toxotidae; genus Toxotes; species Toxotes lorentzi. The sequence continues at coordinate 12,284,732 of JBBMJY010000025.1, read as the reverse complement.
AAAAGTGCCATCATTCTCAATTAGAGCTGGTTTGGAAACTGGGGCTTCTATCTCCTCTGGTCTGCCTCTGTCCAGCCTGAGGGTGTGACTGCGCTACAAATTGTTCTTGATTGGACAATTACTATTAATCAGCAGTACAAATAATGATGAAGCTGAAAAGCACAAAGCCCTTCTTGTCATTTCTAGGATGAAAACTGGTCAAACGTGATTGGACTTCAGCCTCTATTTGCCCTTTAGAATGTGGGGAGACTAATTTGCATGCCACTATAACTTAGCAGACAGCCACGTGCTCGTCTAGCTGAAGGGTATTACAGGGTAACTCGGGTTCACAGGCCCCAGAGACCATGCACGCCCGTGGCCCATGCTAACACTCTCTGGTCCCGTCAGCCACCGAGTGTACTGAGCACAAAGCAGGTCCCTGGTGTGTGAAACATCTCTGAGCTAGTCACCAGCGTGTTGTCAAGGGGGGAGGTGGGGGTGCACTCCAACAATGCAGCTTTGAATGCGCACACACACTGCCCCAGTGTCCACGCTCATCCCTCTCTCATTGTAGAACCTTTGTGGGTGTTCACGAGATCTTAGAGCGCTGACACATTCACACGGACATCTATCCGGCTCCTGCTGACCAACCAAACTGCTAAAAAACTCTCAATCACGTCCCTAGAAACAACGTCCCAACAGTAGGTCGACCTGTGCAGGATGCCTCTCAGCCCCTCAGGGGAATAAGCGCTGCCTGTGCTGCATCCTGACACTGGATTATTTTTGGTATCTGTGATGCCAGCACAGTGAGTGAAAAGTCACCACAAATGGCTATTTGCACTAAAATACCTTCTGACTGCTTATGCTGACACTACATGTCAGTTCAGTCAATGATAGTAGCAACAGAGACAGATGAAATTTACATACCTTAGGTTGTTTCCTGTTGGATGAGAAGGGCAATCCATCATAAAGAGAAGAAACCCACGGGTGAGCCAGAAAAAAGAGAAGGAACATAGTGAGCCTTGAATACAGTTTAGCAGTCAGAACATGTTCACACAGTAAAATGCAGCTGCAAGTGTCACATTAGGAAACTTCTCATTGTCTGTGTTGACACAAACAAATTTTTTTAACTGAAACATCTGCATTGAAACCAAAACTTTATCTTTTTCTCTTTTTTTTGAAACCTCAGACTCTTCTCTCACTTTCTGTATTTCAAAATTCCTATTGTGACTTTTTCCATTCACTCCTTCCCTCACTTATTCACTCATTGATTCACTTCCACACAGTGGCATGTCCTGGTGGTAGGTGCGGTTGTGATTGGGTTCATAATTGGGCCAGTGGAGCGTGAGGAAGGGAAGAGATTTAGGATTCAATGTCCCACTGACTCTGTTGAGTAAATAGCTCTTATGCGTGTGGATTTAACAGGGAGGCCAGGTTGGGGAAGCTGCACTCAGCATTACCAGCTGCCGGAACTAAGGACAAAGGATAGTGTATATATGGCCCTAAGTTATGTAGGTTTATTCTCTTAACTAGAGAGGAAATTTCCCCAAAGAAGAAAAACACAACACCAACACCAACCATGAGAGTCTTTCCTGGGTTAGAACCTTTTTTCTTAAGAGACTTATGAATTGAAAATTAGGACAAGGTGGTATTCCTACC
>JBBMJY010000025.1:12195806-12275238 GCA_037833715.1 Toxotes lorentzi | reverse complement strand
CCCCCCCCCCCCCCCCCCCCCCCCCCCCCCCCCCCCCCCCCCCCCCCCCCCCCCCCCCCCACCAGTGTTGCTATAATGCTTGGCGGTGCAAAGAATGAGGCTTAGCCATCAAAGGAAATCCCTTAAATTTCTTCAAATTCTTTACGTGACTTGTGTGTTTTTGCGGTGCTGTGTGGTCTGTGCAAAAACCTGATTAAAACACAGGCGCAATCTGGAAAGTTTTCAGTGTCTAATTAATTATCCAACATGGTATTCGCTCCAATTTCACGCCACTTAATTTCTGTATTTCATCAGACTGAGGCCATATTTAATATTTTTAGATATTGAGCAAAACTACCGGGGTAAAAAGATCTAAATTGTTATGCCATTTTCCCCCTTTCTTAAATCCTGCATTTCAAAATCTACGGCCTAAGAAATGAACAGGAGTTAAATTTATTTCAGATATGTCTACATAAAAATATCTATTACTGATGTTTCCTTTCTGAGGCTTTGCCTGAGAATTCCCATGAGAGAGAAAAAGTTCCCATGATCCTGGCCCTGCAGCCATATTTGGCATGCTAATACCCACTAAATCTGACACATTTCCAACACAAAGGAACAGGTGTCTTCAAAACAAGGCAAAGTCTTAGTGATCAGGGTATCCCCTTATGTGGCTCCACAAGCAGCAGAGAGGAAAATTATATGGTTTAAGAAAACCATGGCAGCCTAAACACAGGGACCCAAAACACACACAGCACTAGCACTGAAATGTTAACAAGTAATTATATGCCTCAACTACACTATAGAATAGAAATGTGACATAATAAAACCAAGGCTAAAGCCAATGTACAGTTACAAGATGTCCCGTAGGAATTATAATTGATTAAATTGCTCAATTTCTTTTAAATAGGTTTGGCAGAATACAAACTGACCCTGCATAAACCCAGTCAGAGCAAAAGTGAATCCAGGAAAGGATGAAAACATTTTATATCAATGTCTGAGTGCATGAAAGAAATCTCTGCCTGACTGATATGACATCTAAATCTGATATGGAAACTTCAGCCGAACAAAAATGTGAAATGTGTTTGTGTCTTGCTCAACAACATGGCGACAAGTACCTGTGGAAAAATCCAAATACTAATTACTTCACTGAGAAAATACCGGAGATGCAGTCACTCTGGATCTCTGTACAGTTAACGTCATTCCACTGACCTCTCACCCACAACAGCTTATTGTCCGATTCCACATATGTTAGCTTTGAGCGTGATTTGTTTAATTTCCTGGAACACCACCATTGTGTGGCAATTTCTGTTCTGACAATTACCTTAAATACAGGTTAATGTGCAGAGAGCGGGCTCATTACCATTTAATGCTGACTGTTGGTTACATGGAACAGCAGAGAAAGTGTTACTCTTTAACAAGACTGGATCAGGGCCATGAGAAAAGCCTTGGCACACGTTTGCCTCCCATGACTTCATTCTAAGCAGTCACACTGTGGACTTCCACTGTGGCCTGAGGACTTGTTTGTTCATTTGAAATAATCAGAATGGATATTATTTGAATGATAAATCAAAGAAACAAGCAAACAGGCTTGATTTTTTTTATTTTTTCCCAAATGAGCATCCTTTTAGATTTATTTGCACCTGTGGGTAATGAGGTCAGCTGTCTAATCATGTGTGATACCGACAGCAGAGGAGAGCGAACGAACCAAGTGCAAAAATGAAGAAGACTACTTCGGCCACGATGGGTGAAACAATAATCTCTGACCGTTGCTGACAGGCATAACAATTGAATGGTTTCACAAGCATGCAGCGGTCATTTAGCCTACATGTTGTGTGACTCCAGACATCTCCTCATTTACAATCTGAAAGCGTGTCAGATCACCAACCAGCAGAAACTGCGGCTTATTTGCTGACCTTCAGTGTGCAGGCTGAGCGCGAAACGTTAGAGGATGCTTTTCTCACTCACTTTTAGCCACGGCAAAGCGACGAGCGGCATCCTACCATTTCAAACAGCCGTGGTGTGGTCTGACTCCACTTTGAACGCTACATAACATAAATTAGTTCCGACTCCGGAGATTTACAGTGATACCCTGGAGGCTCGACATTAATCTGTTCTGTCTAATAGGCGTCTTCATGTGTCGAGCACACGCAGCCACCTCTCTTGAGTCTTGAAACTCGACATCAGACATGCAAAATGTAAGAGTGCGGTTATTATTGTGAGGTGAGGTGATCAGTATTGGAAAGTTCACATGAATTACATAACATAATATCATGTTGCAAGCAGGTGGGTGACAGACATCATGTCCTCATCAGCAGCAGCAGTGCAGCATTCCTGTCTGTGCACTGCATTTATTTACTGGCTTTATGTAAAGACTTTCACTTTGAATTCAAGTGAAAGTTTGTCATGCAGGTTGAATCCTCACTGCTGTGTATCACGGTCATGTGTTTTCAGACATTTGAGCAAGACTTGTAACCGGAAGGTTAGTGGACATATAGTCACATACTAACCTTGAATGTTAATGTAATCATATCAGGACCAGTGTGGAATAAAGTTATTACAATGACATCTGCATTCTTCTCTTATAGGCATTTCCTAAATATTCAGTCCCCATAATGTGTGCAGTGCAAAGACTGTTTTACCCTTAAGCACTCAAACTAACCAAGCAAAAGATGCATTAGATGCAACAAGCCAACTGCATTGTACTGATCTCAATAATATAGCTAGTGTTTCTGTTTTGAAAGATATATTTGTAAATAAAAACTGTCGGCAGTGTTTCAGCTTTTTTTTACCTGTTCTCTCCTTTTGCATTTGAGGGTGGTGGGTGAAGAACTGTTTGGTTGTCCTCCATATCCACGACACATTTCGTGTTCAGTTCAATTTCTGCAGAGAGAAGTTCGTCGGGAGAGTAAAGCAGAATGCGGGGGTGTGAAAAGTGAAAATCTAAGCCGCTTCTAACCGTGTTTAAACTACACTGGAGTCCGACTCCAGGCTCATAACTCAAGGCTGAAAGCAGCAATGGCGAAGAAATCAAAACTTTATGATAATGTAGCATGAATCGGAGGAGACAGAAATGCGAGTTTGTAAACAAAAACACTTACCCCTGCGGTTCATGGGCCGAACTCTCACTGCAACTTTTACCTTTGTATCCGACATTTTCGTCCACTTTTCACTCCCACCCTGTCTATGCGCCTAGCTATCAGTGTGTATAGTCTGTGAATCCCCGACAAGAAGCCCGGATTCCTGCCTAAAAAAAAGGGGCAGCGGACTCTACTTAAACAACCCTAACAGAGTCCAGACCTCGAGGAGAAGACATGGGAATATGTTCATTTTCTCCCCCTCCTTCCTTTATATCCATCCAGCTTCGCTTCTTTTGCAAATCCAGTACTCTGCTCCAGCCCAAGACAGCATCCCCACCGCCATCTTCCACTGGGAGCACGACTGCTATCCTCTGGCAGACTGGAGACGGCTGAGGCAGAGAGGGGGAACGGAGTTACGCACCGCGCCGCTCATCGGTGGGTGAAACCGGGGGGACGAGAAATGCGAGGCGCTATGACAAGTTGATTTATATGCATCGACGATCCGCCTCATGATAAGACAATACATTTGAAGTTGACAATATAAAGAAGAGGGTTTAGTACAAAAAAAAAAAAGGAAGTTTAAACAGTCAAAAAAAACTGTCACTCTCTCTCCCCATCCCTCTCTCTCTCACACACACACACACACACACACACACACACACAGCATTCTTTTCTCTGTATTTTTTATCAACAAAAACCTAACATGAGATTAATGAAATGCATAGAAATATCATTGCATTGGTTCTTACAAACAGCAGGGCAGTAGCCATATTTTTAGAAATACCAAGGGCAGGAATCCCAGTGCCCCCCCCCCCCCCCAACACACAAATCCTTTTAAAGAGTTACAAACACACACACATTTTTTTGTATTTAAAGTGAGTTCTCCTTTTTTCTCCTTGCGAAAAATAGTTACATTTAGCCATGTTGTTGAAAACTGGAGTTTTTTTGGTAATATTTTAAATCTAACTGAAGGATTGTTTAAGTGAGTATCTTCAGTGGTGACCACAGCTCAGTGAAGCACTCATTGAAGTCCCATCTTTTGACATGTGACCCCATTAAAATGAAGGAATTTCCACTTGTTCCACCCACCCTGCTTCTTATAAACAGACTGTGGTTCCACCTCTCCTCACAGCTTTATGTCCTTGTGAACATAAATTGAGTGATTTTGTTGTTGTTTTTTGTTTTCCTTAGATTGTCTGATTTGAAGGATTTTTGTGGTCCCCGAAAGATGAAAGTGTTGAATAATATTATTTCACAAGAAAACAGCAAAATTAAGAAAACAAGAAACTACTGCAGGCTATTATGTATTCATAAATAAGTATGTATTCACAAATAATGCAATAATGCTTTATTTGGGTCAATAACAACAACTTGACAAAAACAGTAGTTTGATATGATTGCACAACCAATACTACAGAAGGCTATAGCACTCATTATATTCCCATTTTTCATTTTTTTCAACGTAAAACTTTACTTATAAACAGTATTGCAAGGTCACCTCATCACTTTATAATATGGTAAGCTACATTTCACATAGGCTACTCTAGGCCTGTTCATATATGAGCTACATCATAGGTCCAGCGTCAGATTTTGCAGAATAAATCTTTACTGCGTGGTCTCCGCTGTCCAGAATTATGAGCATGTTGTTCAGTGACACCAGTCCAACCGGGCGGATAAGGTGGTGTCCCACAAGAGGAGTCAGGACTGGGCCATTCTGGAGCTTCCCTAAACTCCAAATCATCCCCTGTTGAGAGTCAGTCACAATCAAATCTCCATCTTTGTCAAACACCACACCTGACATGTTCAGCCTCACTGTGGACTGCAGGGTCAGGCTGAAACTGTCTGTCTGATAAAGGAGGTGGAAGTCTTTGGTGAACACTTTCAGCCTTGTGTGTTGGTGCCTCTTTGGTGGATGCATGTCATCAGTTAAGTGCTCCATCACTGCAGTGTTCCCAGTCACTCGACAGCAGGCCACTGCTTTTGGATGCTGGAGGTCTGAAATGGATGCCTGATGCTCCAGAGTAACACCATGACTATAGTCCACATTTATATGAAACAGTGAGCCAGCCTGGGTATCTGAGACCAGGATGTGCCCACAGCTGTCTGTGTCCACACCCCAGGGCATCTGGAAGGAATCCTTGACTGTCAACACGTGGTTCCCTCTGGAGGTGAAAACCTTCACAGCTTTATCTCCTGCATCAGTCACCACCACGTAACCACTAGGAGTCACCGCCACATCCAGGGGGTAACAGATCTCTCCACTGGCTTGTCCTCTTCGCCCAAAACTGTGCAGCTTCCTGCCTTGTGGACTGAACACCACTACCCTCTTCTCACCATCATGCACCACCACTATTGTCCCTGAGGACCCTAAAACAGCTATCCCAGTGGGGTTGATAAGAGTCCCCCAACCGCCAAAAGCTGTGTAGAGGTGCAGAGCTGTTGATGTCAGACCTGCAGCCAAGTCAGAGCCTCCTTTTGCCCTGTGAGGAGGAGCAGAGGATATGGGACTCCGAGACAACAGCAGATCTTGGAGGTCACTAAGAACCTGGCAGTGGGAGGTGCTGTCAACGCTGCACAGCTGTCGACAGAACGGGCACTCCAGCTTCCTCAGGAGAGGGTGGGACAGAGCTGTGATGCATTCCAGACAGAGTACATGGCCACAGGAAAGGTTCTGCGGTCTGCGCTCTCTCTGCTGAGTGCAGAACTTCTCAAAGCAAACTTTACACTCCAGCAAAGTGATCTGGATCTCCCTCAGGATCCCCTCAGGACTCAGGCTGCCACAGCGTCGGGGACCAGGATTGAAGGCCATGACTCAAATATCCTGATGTTTTAAAAGCTAACAGAGACTGTCAGCCGATGCAGGCAGCCGGAGGTTCAGAAAACCAAAACAGAAAGACCAGTAATTTCATAGATATGGAGCAAATTATGAAGAGAGGTCTAATAAAGCGTTGCACTGCAACATTTTTGAGCACACACTCATGTCCTGTGCTTTAGGCCCAGATGATCACGTGACATTTTGCACAGCACTGAGGGTCTCTGCTGCCCCCCTCTGGAACTCAAATTAGACACAAGTTGGAGAGGTTAAGTGGTAACAGCCCTATCTATATGTTTTAAAACAACACAGCCCGCTCAGAACACATTCAGCAGACAGCGTTCCCTTTTTATATGTATATTAAGTATTAAAATAGAAAGGTATTTGGCTGGATTCAAAGCCAGTATCTCCAACAAGTGTTAGGTGTTATAGTACTGCACTGTGCCATAATACTCACTGTAGGGTGATTCATGCTGATAGTTCAAGGGTTATTCTTCCAGTGGACTGCTGTACCTCTGCTACTATGGTTCATGTGTTGGACTATGTGACATTTATTGCTGTCTCTTTCCAAGAGAACATCAACCGTACCTTTAAATACATGTTGTTATGGGTCAGCATGAGCAAGCTATTTCAGTTTCATGGTGTGCAGACGGAGTGAAATCTGATCCGAGCGGGGCAGTGTTTGAGTCAGCCAATCTGGCACTCCTTTGCTGCAGCATGGTGCTCTTCAGGGGTTGAGGAAGGTCATTCACGATTTCCTATTGTTAAGTACACAAACTGCCTCCAACTTATATGAATGGGATAGCAAGGACAAAAAGAACTGGTCAACAGAGTAATAAAGACATTTATTGTTGAAAGTAAGGTGTAAGTGTAGTGCTGCCGATCTATTCCAAAAGAAAAAGGGCAGAGCCCTTCAACAATAACTCACAAAGAGTATAAGAGGAGATGTAAAACATTTCAATGTTTCATTATTTCACAGTGAAAAAGAACAGCACAAGTCATTTTCAGCAGAAGTGTTTTTGGCAAATGTCATCTAAATCCAGAGACAATGTACCATTTATAGTGTCTACTGTAGCACGGCAGCCTGGTCCATTCCACAGAGGTCAATGTCTGGATTGTCGAGGATTATGAGGGATATATCTGTGCTGAGATGATACCGACACAGCAATTGGAAATAAGGGCAGAAGAATCTAACACAAAAGGCCAAGAATTTAGTCTTAATACACACTGAGAAAAGTTAAGAATAATAATAAAAAAAAAGAACATGCAAACAGGCACAAGGGGTGAATTAAAATTACAGCAAAAGACATAAAAATAACAATACTGGCATCCTGGTGTATGGTGAAATACAAAGACTCATTGACTAATTTTAACATTTTCCTACTAAAACACTTTGATTTGACAGAGCCATGCAAATGCGATTTATGCAATAACAAGAAGGTCGACGGTAAAACAAAACCACCTGCACACAGACAGGAAGAGCCTGACAACACATGCAGGAATTTGAATAATTGCCCTCTGTTATCAGTACAGTTAAAAAAAAAAACTTAAAAAAAAAAAAAAAAAAACAGATAGCAGCCACAAATGGACAGGGAGAGTAAAATCACTCAAAGTCACAATGATTCACAAAATACTCAAACATTAAAACATTACAAAATGTACAGTATTTCCAAGAAAACATTCTGCAAAGTGCTTAAACTGTGTGCTTCGCTTTGTTCCAGGTCAAACACAAACCTCAGTCGAAGATCCTAGCTAAAGCTGTCTTGCATTGAAATCCTGTTCACATTCAAGTTATAAACACGAGACAAGTGTGAATATCTATGATGGAATAGTCCATCTCTGACGGGTGCTAATAAAAAAGACTTTAGCCTTTTCAGTGCTAAAAAGATACAGGCTCCAATTAATGTGATAAATTCTATATAATGGCTTTTAACATTGAAATCATCAATGATATACTTTGTTGTAGGATAAATGTCTGTAAATTATAGTCTACCAGCTACATTGATCATGCATGTCACATCTAGAATTGGCTGTTTTTATTGCCACCTCTTTCTGACTGACACACAAAATACCACTATTTCTCTCTCTCGTCTCACACACTCACACACACACTCACACACACACACCTGTGATCAGTGGTTTAGGAGCTTTTATGACCACAGTACACGGTTTAGTGTGCATCTCTATAGTCCAAGTCTAGTCTCTGCACACTCCTAATAACACTGCACGGACCTGTTCATCCACTTAGTCTCTCCTGTCTCCACTCCCTTCTACTATAGTTGAGGGCTTTTCTAGACTTCAATTACACCAGGAAGTGGTCGTATCTTAACCCTCTATTCAACTTGTGACCCTTCACACCTGTCTCCTTGGGGTGAATTCAGGAGTCGCCCACCACCCTCCAACTCCAGTTCCTACTGGCCGTCCAGGCCGTTGATGGATTTGGTCCTTCCCGATCCCTTCCCTCTTCGTCTGGTTGTAGGGCTGTCTCCGTCCACCTCCGTCTCTCCTGAAACATGATGATCACATCCTAATGTGTTTCTAAAAAGATGTAACTGAACTTTGCATATTTAGAGTATAAGTGAAACACTTTTCAAAATACTAGAGGTCAGCCGTTTAAAGGATAACAGTTCCATATTGATGTATACTTGATAAATTACATTAAAAAGTCACTGTACCTTTAAATACTTCAGACACATGGTCAGCAAATTCTGTGTAATTACTGTCCTCACACTCTGAGAGGCTCTGTGAAAGGAGAGCAGGAGAGCAGATTCAGACACATGACACACACACGCACGCACGCACGCACATACACACACAGTACCATTGACTGGACAGGGATTATAGAAAAGCTAAGTGACCCCCAGTGAAAGATAAGAATCTTTAAAGGGAATAGGCCTACAAGTTAATATTCACCGAGATTCCTCAAGAGAATGTCAGCTGACTCTTTAGACATGAAAGTGTAACACTGTTGTGGATGAAAATAGTGGCAGCAGCTGCTGGTTTGATTATTATTGTTGTTGTACAAGTTTGTTTTTATTTGTTTATTTGGTCTTTTTTCTTTTTTTTTTTTTTTGGCCTGCACCACAAGGTTAAAAATCATAAGATATCAAATATCTCCCCCAGTGCCCTTTCATTGGAAGTGTTAAGGAAATATTACTGGGTCCAGCATGGAAAGACCGCTGCCGTGACTTTTACATGAAAGTGAAATGGATGCTTTTGTTTCACATTTACATAAAGAGGTGTATATCCAAGTGTTCCTTTAGCAAACACTCTCCATGACGTAAAGTATCCCTGAAAAGGATAAGGTATTTTGAACAGTGACCAACAGTAATTACTTTTTGTAATACACTATTTGATAGACTTAACAAGGCCAGAGACACTTCGTAAATCTAAAGCAATAATCATACCTTTTCTCTTGGACCATAATTTTCAGCGTACCACACCATTCCATATAGACACAGGAATGTAATGAAGGCCTAAAAACAGATAAAAGATAACAGAGTGATTAATGATTCATGGAAAATACATAATCAATAACTTGCAGCCCAGACTATTTTTGATGTTAAAATGTTTTGAAAGATGTATGTGAAAATTGATGGTGTGTTGCTGGCAAAGTGAGGGCACAAGATGTCATGTATTTTATGAACTGCAGAAGACCGCAGTAAATCACTTAGACACAGAAATACATGTGATTCTGATCTTACCAAACACAGTAGCCAGAGGATCACGTAGAGGATCTGTGTTTTTGAGAACAAGTCCTGTCCAAATTTAATACATGCCAAGGCCTCCAGAAAGGCAATTGCCCTGGGAAAGAGGAGGGGAAAAAAAACAAACACATACAACTGAAACCTCTGACCCACCTACAGAAACCTTTCAATTTAACAAAGGGGGAAAAAAAAAACCCTCAAAACAAATATTCACGAGTTTGGCTTTTACCTGACAGCAGTGCCATGCTCAATGACCTGAACATGTGAAAATTTTGCTCAGTGAAATTTATTACATTGGTGGATAATAAAATTCCTGATGTAGGTCAGCTGTCTGACAGCTTAGGCCCCCCAGTAGATCAGTTAAGTTTCATCTGTTCTCACTGCCTGTGGCACACCGCTACTCTTCACATGTAAATATGCAGTACAGTACAACTGATTTCGGGGGTCTTACTTAAAAAAAAACAAAAAACCTTTAGTCATGGTGACAATTTTAAATGTTTTTTTTTTTTCTTTAAAGGTTTCACTTACCCAAACACCCAACACTGGGTCCCAACTCTCTTGCACTGTGTGTCTGTAAGGTATGCATAGTACTGCCTAAAGCAAAAACAAACACACACAGTGCAAACGTTAAGAAATTTCAACTGCAGTTTCTGCCAGCTGGCGATTTTCTCAAACTGTGAAAACAAGGAACTGAACATATGCATATGCAATGTGCAAGACCTTGAAGAAAATGTAACCTGTAAAAAAAAATGTATCTGTCATCAACAGTTTCTAGAGATCAGATCCCTGCTAATAAAACGGTGTTTTTACCTCACTGTTGGAGCTGTGATTATACCAATGAACAGGATTCGACACCAGCTAAGAGCATGGCTTGCAGGAAAGATGAAAATGTGCTTCAGGAAGAATGTGTTCAATTCTGTTAGCTGTGAACACAAAAAGAGGACAGACAGAAGACATGTAAAAACTATACAAACATTTATTGTGGGTTTTGTAATTAGCAGGATAGGAGACACATTACTTGGCTCTGCATTCAAACATGTTTCAAGCTACTTTTTTTTACCCCTTGTATACATAGACCTCCAAATAAATAAATAAGATCTAATGTTAAATATTAATTTTAACGACTGGCTGAGGTCCAGGACTCCATAGATGAGCATTATATTCCCTGCTGATGCTTGGCATGTTTTGGGAGCTTTTTGTCTTCCGTCATGTAATCAGCAAAAAAAAACAAACGCGCAGTTGGATTTAGGTCAAATGACTAACTTGGCCAATCAAGAGCATGCCACTGTTCGTCCCTCACAATGAGTGCAGAGAGGCATAAGAGAGTTCCCGGCCTTGTTTTTTAGGGACCATAAATCTCTTTCACGACAGACATGATGTCATAGAAGGAAAAGCACAGGTGTAGAAAATAACATTTAAGGACGGCTCTGTTCCATTAACGTGTGCCAGCAAGTCATGCCAGTGAGACTGCATGGAAAGCAGTGCCCTGGAACTGGCCCACCTTAAAGGAATGCAGCCATTATTATTGCTGTTGTTATTAGTTATACCTGTCAAGTCAAAATGGGAGCTGTTAACAAGTACAACTGGCAATGAGCCTCTTTAGTGCTTTGTTAAGGGCAGATGCACTGAAAAAGTCAGCCTGTAATCTTATAAACAGTGCTGACCATTAGTAATAAAATCTGGGCCTTTCTTTTTTGATCTATGTCAATTCCAGTAAACTAATCTTATGTTATAATTATATAACATAAACTAAACTCTTGCTGAAACCAGTTTGGTTTTAGGACACTAACAAACAAAGATTCTCTTACAATGCAAGTCACACTTGATTTAACACACTGGCAACAACAGAGACTGTTCATTTTGAAGGACACACTGTCCAAGTCCCTCTCGTCCGAACTGGAAGATAATGAGAGGGACGCCTGCTGCTGTGTTATTCACTCATTTAGCCCGAAGTCTGTGTGTCTGAACTTAGTGAAGAGCAGCTAAACTGTCACTGCAACCGAGCAGAGCTGAACTGTCTCCCGTCTCTTCAGCTACTTCTCAAAGACAGGTACTTACTATTTAAAGCCTCAAGAGAGTTGGGAACTGCCTGAGTGACAGAGGGAGAGGGCATGACATTGTTGTTTCATCACCACACAAAAATGAGAGAAAAGCCAGCTTTCATCGCCATGGCAGCCAGTGTCTAGAAAGTTTGGCAACCACAGCTGAATCTCCAGTGGAGAGCAATGGAGCTTACTCAAGTTCTCCATCCATGGTTTTCTCATTAACATAAATTGCTCCCAAGTAATCCAGCCTGTCTTTCACTCTTAAGGGATTAGCTGTTAATGTGTAGACAGCAGGACACTCATGCATTATATGGATCCATGCGGAACAGGTTTTAGATGTCAGCAACGGAGGAGTTAATTAGATTAGCCAGGACTTAGCACCCAGAGCACATCGGATGATCTAGGTCTAGTCAGCACTAAGTCACCATGAGATGGCGAGAGGGGATTTCTCACGGACCCACCTGCCAGATGATCATGAACAGATAGACGCCCATGACGCGCTGTAAGGAGGACTTTGGGTCAAGCCAGCGTACGTAAGTCCAGCTTGCAGGGGTGAACTGTAACGCGGCTCGTTTGATCTTCCCTGTGGTGGTGTGGATGTCCCTGGATGGGAAGTATGGGATAGGAATTACAAAGACTTGCAGATAGATTTACAATAAGTATTATGTTAGTGCAGTAGACACAGCCAGATGAAAGTAATGCCATCACATTAATCATTCAGTCCACTCCTCCCTGATGAACACGTGGGATCATATTTCAAAACAATAATTTATGCACCTTAAGATGAATCTGAAAATATTTTCTGGAGTGGAACAGAATTTATTACTGTGTTACAAATTAGTAAAAGCAAATTAATTGTATTAGTGCATATTCAGCTGAATGTACACGGGCTTACTTACTCTGACTTTACACACATATTTTTATAATGTCTGAGGACACTCAGACCATAAACTAGGTGTATTGTTACTGAATCAGGGCTGCTAATGTGAAATAGGCTTATACCATAAACCCCACTCCTGGGCATATCTGAGTTGCCACTGTTCACACAGACCTAGGATCAACGCAGAACTGGATACGATTTTAACACAGTTGTAGTTCATTTCCAGACTGCAAGGTCATACTTAATACTGGCCCAGTGGTAGGTCCTCATCTCCAAAAAGCGACACACAGTCATGCCAAGCCAGATGCCCCCTCCGTTACACAGCAGAATATCCAGAATCACCTGGTCCCACCAGCACTCAGCAAAGTTAGGCAGCAGATGCATGAAGAACAGCTATGTAAACAGGAGAAGAGAAGAGTTGACCTTAAAAAAATCTCCATTATAAAGAGAAAGAGAGAGCTGGTGTGTGCCTCTGTACCTCAGTAAGCTCCCAGGTAATACTGATGGTCCAGCACAAGCCATAGCTTCGAATGAGCAGGGCTTTCATACCCCAGCCCCAGAAATGGCTGAATGCAAAGATGTCAAAATGGCTTAGGATTCTCTCCCAGGTGATGACATGGCAGTTCACAGCATATTCCTACAGAGAGCAACACAGGTAGTCTCATTAAAGTGATTGATAATCCTCTGGTAGTGAACCCAACCAGTGCATGTAAATCAATCTGAAAATTATTTTCTGTGTAAGCCTAAACCACTCACCATTATGTCTGCTTCTCTCTTGGCATAGCGCAGGTTTGGGTCCAACCAATACATTAGCTGCTTCACCTGCTGCCAGTTGAGGAAGATGATGAAAACCAGGAACAGGAAGTAGAGGACACTCAGACCTTAGCAGCAGAAGAACATGACATTAAGAAGGGAAATCTCAGGTCCGAACAACAGCAGCTTCACACTCAGTCACTTTCAGCAAATACTCACCAAAAACTATTCGCCATATTGCTGGATGTGGTCTGGTGAACGGGCCTACAAGGGGAAACATGATGTGAAAGATGTAACCAACAATAAGTTTTAAGATACACAGGTTACACATTATGCTAACCATCAAGCAAAACAACATCAAAACGAATCCGCTTTACTTTATATTATGTCACATACGCTATCATTCTAACCACAATAAATCATAATAACTTTGGACACTTTTCCAGAGTTACCGTCCCTGTGATGAGAATTGTACAAACAACAGGACTTTAATTATAAGTAAGATTATAAGCAACTGAGCTTCTACAGTCTTTGCTCCTTTAATTCCTCTCATAATGAGGTCATTATCCACTGAGGGTCTCCTTGAAAACTGGCCATCATTATTCACCGTGCTAAAACACGACTGTTTGTGAACTACCTTCAGGGTAACTATTGTTAAGCACTGTCCCCTTTTTTTTTCTTCTTACCATTAGGAAATGCCAAAACACTGATGACAAGGAAAAAGGAGATGACCAGGATGAGCCCCACCCAGAGATTACTGTCAGGGTTTCCATCATCTCTGTAGAAAGGGGGAAACAGAAATCAGAACCATCAACTGATACACATCTCTCTCTCTCTTTGTATATAAAAAAATATATATATACATCATATTTCATCATATATATCATATACATCATATTTATAGGGAAAAAATATGTGTTGTAAAGCAAATAATGGCTTTAAATGTAACGTTTTGAACCGTTTCCATGCTAGTTACATGGTTGTAGCTAATGTCATCACAGGAAACAGTGTTCATCACTGGACTAACATTATATATCACAACGCTTCTCTTTATCAGCTTAGGCTGGGGATAAACGACGGTGAAATATCGGTGGTTAAGACAGAGAAAGTCATCCCAGCGCCTACATGAGGGTGTAAAGTTACTTTCAGTGAGAAACGCCACTAAAGAGTCAGAGCATCACTGTGCTGTTAGCTCAATGCTAACCCCGCTAGCCTCCCCGAGCTAGCGTTAGCTGTGCACGACTTACCTGGTGAAGGCGAAATACATCAAACTGAGCACCGTGCATGTCAGCAGGGTTATCGTGTGCGGCCTGTAGAAAAACTCTATCGTGATATCTTCAACCTGCTGCTCGTTTATCATTCGGAAATGCATCCTGTAATTCACATCATCCTTGCTCAAGGTATGAGATCCGCTATACACAGACGCCATAGCAGGACGCAACCAGGAAAGGAGCAGCAGCAGCAACTACCACCCCGACCACCAGCAGCAGCAGCAGCAGCAGCACCGCAAACTTCTACAACAGACAGGAAACAGTGAAAGTGAATATATAAGTCACATATCCAGAAGAATAGCGACAACTGAGCAGGGTGAGCAGCAGAGGGTTAAACGAGGGGGAAGACGGCTGGAGAGAAATTGTTGACTTTTGATTTTGATTGGTGTACATGCTTCTTGGGGAGTGTCCCAAAGCGGAAAAGTCACCATGCCCTCCTTCATCATGTGCTGCTCTGATTGTTTTTAGCGTGACCTCCATGCAAAGACTTTAAAACCGTGACAAATGAACAGAGGCTGACTTATACATCCAGCCACTTCATCTCAAAGCAAAACCTCCACCCTCTAAACAAAGGCTTAAAAAAAAAAAAAACCCTGTCCGCCAATACTTTTTTGTGAACTTGAACACGCTGCCGTTTCTTTGAATGTCAAACGAATGTGTTCCCTAGAGTACATCTCTTTCTGAAAGGTATTTTTACTTGGCTTGGTGTGTGCTTATCTCCCTCCTGTGGCCGCGCACGGCCTCACAAGACACTGAAACCAAGGAGAAAAACACCCTCAGCTCACAGCAGGGGTCCCTATCGTTTTTCACAAAGAGCAGCAAGAAAGTCACGGCCCGATGGACAGCAATTTTCTGAAGGTATATTGTTTATGCTATTTCTGGTAGTTTAAGAGACAAGTGCAGAGAGATCCGCATAAGTATCACAACAGCAGCTTCTTTCCTGCCACAGTCAGGCTGATGGCAAACCTTTAGGATTAACACTGTTCTCGCCAACTACCACATGCAATAATCTAAAGTGTCTATCTGTGTGCAATACAACCTACGTGCAATAAGTACAGGCATCTGTGTAGACAGAGTGTATTTTTATGTAAATAGAGTGTGTTTTTTGTTTTATTTTATTTTATAGTGTGCAATTTTTAAATTTGTTCCACTTCTGCAGTATTTATTGAAGTTTTGTGTGCCCAGACTGAGTGTTTGTGTACAAATGGCAAATAAAGATCTTGATTCTTGATGAAAAGTTATTTTACACATAATATCCACATATAACATTTATATATTTGATTTGAACATTTTTAATTTATAGTTAGAAGAGAATGCACCACAATAAATATGTTTTTATCTTACTCATGTCAAACATAAATTCCCTGCTTTTCACATATTTCCAGTCTTAAAAGCAGGCATGTTTAATATGTTGAGTATTATTTTTGTTCAATAAAAGGACAAATTAGCCATAAATTTATTCATTCGCTTTATTTAGAGGTTCAAAACAAAGATAGAAAGTGTTTCACAAGTGAAAGAATAACAGGATGGATTAAAATTGAAAAAGTGACAGACTCTTGTCAGCTTGAGGGCACAGGAGTCCTCAACAAAAGCCTCACCTTTATTTTTAGATAAGAACAGTCCAAAATAACCCACTGATCCAAAGCTGAACGTAGAATCATTCAAGATTAAAGTTTGTACTAGAAGCCCAACTCTTACTACAATCAAAATCTAAAATCAGGTCTTAATGGTCATACATTTCAGCTGTCAAGGTGAGATTGAATTCACAGAAAACCCTTAATGTGTCACTGAAATTTTAAGACAAATCTAAATGTCATTGCATTTTTTTTTTTTTTTTTTTTGAAGAATTGTGTCGGGACAAGCTCCTAAACTCCTGAATGTTTGATATCTGTTAAACAGCCATGCAATCAAGCCAGCCGATCTACAGGCTATCATAACAATCAATAATCAGTCTAAAGTTATTAGTGATATGGAGAATCAGTGCAGCTTGTTGAAAACCATTGACAAAGGACAAAGATCTAACAACTGCTAGGAGTTGAGACTATACAGATTTCTGCATAAATCAACACTTAAAATAAAATCTTTACATGGATGAGACTGCTGTTATAAAGTTATGCAAAAAGGCAATATTAACAAGTACACAAGTAATGGCTAACACATTATATTCAAATGTAATACCACTCCGCATTCTTTGCATTGCAGATATTGAGGGACATACCAAACTGTCAGGCTGCTGTGCACATTTTATACAGTCAGGAAGTTTATGTACAAATATAGTTTGTTGGTTTGGTCTTTGGTTTGTTGAGCTCCATGAAGATTAGATTTTGTCTGCACGTTTCAGCAGTATGGTGGGCTGCAAGAAAGAGAACAACTGAAATATTGTGTTTGTGTTGTGTTTTTACACAATATTTTATTTATCTAACAGTATATGTAGCTGTAAAGAAAATAACATACCAAAGTGTTGAAGTGTTGTCTGCAAACAGCTTTACTCAGCCAGTAGATCAAGCATAGGGATACTAAATTTTCAACAATCAGCAGACTCATTACCAATCCATTGATTCCTTGCATCACCTATGGAAAAGTTGAGAGATCATTGGAAGTGAATACACATTTGTTTTGTGTTTCAGAGAGCAATTGCTTACTGCATTAGCAACTGGCTTATGCTGTTTTCCTTTACCGCCAAGTTGCTGTGGTCAGGCTTTATGACATGCAAGTGGATCACGCTGATAGACAATGCCCCAATTGACCAGAAGAAGCTGATAATGTCCAGAGAGAATGACAGCTTTGCCTGCAATAAGACATTATGTTACATTCAGCAGATATTTATGTCCACACAAACATCCATCCAGCAGGTGGGGGTTAATGCATTGCTGAATTAGGACTAAATCAGTGATCGAACAGCTGTGATCAGCAGCTGTACCACACATCTAACATTTCTCAGTGTAATTGAAAAGAGATTCTGTAATTCAAGTTTTGCAAACCAGGGTCAGAGTCATCTTGATATATTTCCTGCACTTGCTGCTTTTGCACTTCTGGTTAGATGCTAAACTGCATTTCGTTACCTTGTCCTTGTACATGTGTAATGACAATAAAGTTGAATCTAATCTAATCTAATTATTACTGTGTTTATTGTTTTCAAGTTACTATACTGACTCTCAATCTATCTATTTAAGAGCACTAAAGATTATTCTGATATTTCATATCAAAAGAACACCTTACTTCACAATTTGGGAGATGAGAGACCATGCCTAAATCTTGAGCTGAACTAAATTAATTCAGTAAGTTCTGTTAAAATACAATTTTCAAAGAAAATAAAACTTGTTTTCAAAATACTATCAGAAACATTAAAAAATATACAAATTTTGACATGATACTTTACAATAGTCAACGCATGCCATTTTAAAATTAAGGTGCAGTTATCAACTTTATGAACTAATCTAAAGTTTCACACATAGAGGGTTTTTCACTTCCAAGAAAAAATCTTTATTTTAAAATAGATTACTTACCACAGGCATGTGTGGAGTTTGTCCTGCGGCATAGGTCAGCACACCAGTGACCACAAACTAAAGTGATGATAAAACATTTAGTGTGTATTAACAAAGATAAAATGTGTTACAGCAGCAAAAGGAAGTATAAGCACAGATGAACAGTGTTCCTCATTTCTCAAGAAACAGTGACAGTAGAAATGTAACATAAAATTGTTGATTTGTAATTGTATTTTTATTCCTCATTCAAGTTCTGCAAAGAATCGTTCAGAACCGCAGTTTCTAGCTGTTTTTTTGAAACTGTATTTACCAGAACACTTGGCAGGGTGAAGATCATGGTGAGCGGTTCTCTCAAAATCAGACCAAGAGCACAGAGAAACACACCAGTGATGGCTTGGGCTGCCTTATTAGCAAGAGAGAAATAACACATAACATGCATAACAATGCTCCAACTTTTGAGTGTAGATTTATGCCAAAATAGAAACATAAACTATTTAAGAGTCTGTCTGCATGGTACCACACATGTCTACTTGTGAAAGAAACAATTCGACTTACTCCGAGAGGTTTAGGTTTTCCCTTAACAACAAAGACCTTGAAGGAATCTCTGAACACACAGTGGAAGTTTTCTGGCATCAGAGTGCTCTCTTCAGTGTCCCTGATATTCCCAATGGGAATAGTGATGATCATTGACTCATCACACACAAATGTCTTCTTCATTCTCCTGTGAACAGGATCAATGCAGTAGACGGTGAAGCAGATTTTTATCACTGGCGATCTGTTGTTGATGTGTTCAGTAACTTACCAACTTTTCTTCTCTTGATTTGGACTTGAGATTCTCTGCTTTGGCAAATAAGTTTGAAAAGGAAATGACCTGGTAAACTAACTGTCTCTGTTTCTCATTCTCTTTCTAGAACCCCCTCCCCCCCCCCCCCCCAACCCCCGCCCCTTCCCCCTCCACCACACACACGCACATGAATGCACAAAAACCCACGAAATAAATTCAAAACTGTAAAGATAAAATATTTTAACTTATTCATGTTCATACATTTTAAGAAAAATGTTTTTGTTGAATTAGAAATGGTGTAACATACAATGCAGGGTAATGACGCACGGGGGATTGAACATACAATAGATACCACTGGCATGGTGAGGAAGTTGAGGCGTGAGATGGCCTCACAGTATTTGCAGCAAAGTGAAAATGTGTGAAGAACAAGGCATTCGTTTGAGACAGATTCAGAGGGTGGAATAGACACAGCACAACCCAACCCAAAAGTGGTAAGAATACCAATCTAAGGTTTTTACTGTCTCGCACTAAAAATGTACTCTGTTGCTTTGTCGTACATATTTTCAGTACAAAATCTGAATTTGCAAACATTGTAAAGTCTGCATATGTATGTGTATATACAGGTTTTGTGCATGTATGTTAAATATGACACCTGAGACATATTACAATAAGATGAAGAATGAGGATTAGACGGTGCTGGTAATATTTTGTACTATATTATATTTTAGATAAAGTAGCCAAAAGCTATGACAAGAAAAGAAATGTGTGATACCTTATTACGTTATGCTAAAGTATGATTATTACCTATCCAGTTCATTTGATGAAAATCCCCTCTGTATGTTTAGTAATCATGAAAAGCCAGTGATGCACAATTCTAGACTTTGAAGTCAAGCTTGTTCTCCGAACTGCAAACGAATGAATCTTCAAACACCATCAGATATTTAAATCTCTAAACTCTCTTTTTCAACAATAATAATAATAATAATAATAATAATAAAACAATTACAACCTTAATATTTTTACTGAGAATGCAGATTTAATTTTGGGCATTTAATTTGTTTTTCCAAAGCTGTACTTTGTAGTGAATTTGTATTAGACTGCATAATAGTGTAAAGTATATCTAATATCTTGTCTGCCTTATTTCAGCATAGGGTGAAGAAAAACATCACATTTGAACAGGTTGTTACAGGAGTGTTATATGGTGTTATGTTATGTTATAACATGTAGGTTCACATTTTCTAGTCACTCTGTGTACCTTTTAAGGTTACTGCGGGGTTTGTCCCATGCGTAGGATTCACAGCACAAATGAAAGAATATATTATGATTTTTAAATCATTATCTTATTATAGCTCACAAGGAAAACCATACCCTCACAGATCACAGAAGAACCATGGCCTGTGCTGATACTGACATGGATATCTCTTGGGAAGATGAGAGGCTGCACAGCTCCAACAGAAGAGATCTGCCCGTGATACAACGTTACCAAGCTACAGAACTTGTACCAGACAGCAAAGGGTCACTGCATGACCTGCTGCAGACGCAACCTGCTGTGGTGGGGGTAAGAGTGTTAAAACAGCTCATCGAATACAAAAACGTGAACATTGTAAAATGTAATCTCATGTAATAGCCAAGAAATAAACAATGCAAAACAATGCTGAAACAGTGCAAATGCAACAAAAGCATGCACTCGCTCACCTATACACGCATACACAGATATTCACAGGCTGATGACATACGCTTCTTATCAGGAAGAGTTGAGGGGTTTCGAGTCTTGTTCAAGACTGTTTTAAACCAGCCCAGCCTGGATTTCTTCACAGTTTTTAAGTTGCAAATACCATTGTGCAAAGTCACACGAAGTCACAGTGGTTTAATTAAAAATATATACGACATTAATTCATGCAAAATGTCACAAACAGATAAGAGGTGTTGTAAACAGATGTGTCCAAAATAACATGTATCTGCTGTGCAGTAGCAAAAACAGGAAATGTTGAATGGACACATAGTCTTTTCTAATTTTGTGAAAATTACCCATTTTACAATTGCAATGCAAAACAAGTGTTGCATAGTTACTCAACAACACATATTAATTTACAACAACACTTGAAAAACAATTACAGTCCTCATGAAACCTTTTTTTAATGTGATAAATTGAAAATGATGACTGTCCGATATGAAGGCAGCGTTTTCAGATTAAGTTTATTTTTTCCAGGCCCAGGGTACTTATGTAGTAACACTTTTACAGTAATGACAGATACACTGCATCAATGTACTCAGCTCTAGCTTTTCAAAACTGAAGTGAAACTGTGGTAATGTCTTCCTCATAGTCTTCAGTCAAATGTATTACTGCTGCATTTAGGCAGTCACGTATGTACAGTTTCCTTCTGTATATGTCCTTCCTGCAAATATTGTTACTAAACACCCTTTGGTAGAATAGCCACAAAAGCCTTCAGCCAATCATTTGCTGTTGCTGCACAGATCTGCGCAACGGCTGAACGCGTCTCGTTTCTGTTAATTTTTTTGGAAATGAAGCTGAGTTGATAAATTAAGAGAAGATATTTATTGCAGATTTACTGTAACATTTGTCAGACTTTGCAGGTGCTGTGCGGTCTGCTCAGTGTTGGAGTGGGAGTTCTTTTTGCTGTAACCCAGGAGATGGCACAGTCCCTTTTCACTCTGTTCAGAGTTTCCCACCTGACCGGAGCACTCGTAAGTCTCCGCTCAAATAAGCACTAAATTCTAAAAATCATACACTAAGTAAAGCAGATAAAACTATAAGGTCTTCAAGAAATAAGAGTCAAACAATGTGAAAATGTGCTGATGTTTTAAGAGATGCTTTCCTCTCCTCTCTGCAGTTCATCATTGCTGGAGTTGTTTCCAACCTGCTGTTCAGATTTCCAGGGTTACTACCTGCAAGTACAACTCGACAGAAGTCTGACAAATAAGACATTATGACTGGTGAAGGCGACTGTAAATAAAGATTATCGAATGACTTTTGTTCCAGGTGTCCCTCGGGGTTAATTGTGGCTGTATTATTGTGGCTGTGGTTGCTGTCTGTCTGATAGGCGTTGACCTGTCTCAATGGAGACCAGAAAATGAAGAGTTCTTGAAGGTAAGAGTAACAATGGACTTGTTTGGCAATAAATGGTTTGTTATATTTGCAAATATGAAATGAATATACACTTGATGATCTTTATGTCTCTAACAGATGGAGCTGTTGGTACTTTGTGTGTTGGGGCTTGAGGCTTCCCTCTCTGGAATACTCTGCTTTTGGTTCTCCAGCAAGAAACGTACCAAATCCCCATGATCAAGCTGGTATTTATATATATACACACACAGTTGAACTGTTGTGCTTAAAAGAAGTAGAGCCACTGTATTAGCAAACTTCTTCATGTTTTTTGTTTTTGGTACGTCATGCATGGCTTCTCTCTGAAACCCATGCTGAAAAGCCTGGGCTGTGGTCTGTGTCTGATGTTTGAGTTGCACTGAGAACACAAGACTTGTGGTTCAGAAATGTCAGCTTTTTCTTGTTAAAAAAAAAAAGAAAAAAAACCCCACCACACTTCATCCTCCTCAACCTTTGCGTCCATTTGTGTAACGGTAGTAGCGGGTCTCATAGCGCAGCTCTGTCAATCTGCAAGGGTCTCTGTGAGTGTGGTTTTACACCCATGCTTTGTTATCATTGGAAATATCTGTTACTTTTTTTCAGGTGCACTCAAACCTTCAGCAGGTCTCACAAACAGAAACCTTAACTGAACTGTACAATATTTGTCTGATTTGTCTTTGTTTGCAAATAATACAGTCATTAGCCACGGCTGGAAATACTTAATTTCATGTTAATCATTACTGTGGCAAAGAAATGAATACAACAATATATTTTCAATATTTTAATCATCTGTACAAACTTGTCATAACTCAGAACTGGCGACAAAAGAAATATGACAGTACAACATTGTATGTGTGGATCTGCCTGCTATTTTGTTTTTTGTTGTTTTGTAAAATACATAATAAAAAAACGCATCTACAATATAAACACAGATTCATGCCTATTTCATTAAAACAAATGTACAGAACACTGATGTACCATCATGACAGTGCATATTATGTGTCAGTTTCCAATTTACAGTATTATAAAGAAATGTCATATAGTAGTTGAGCTTCATTAAAGTCTTAGTGCTCCGAAGTTGGACTTCTTTCCATCTCCTTGTCCTGATATGCAAACTGCTGTGGCATTAAGTTGGAGGACTTCACAGCTATGAAGAAAGAAAGTGAAAAAAAAAAACAGGAAAAAATTTTAGAAAAACAAATTTCAACACACTACACACTCCATGCAATATGAGGAACCATGCAATATCAAGAATGTCAGCCAAATAACGGGCCTTTTTAAACACTGTTTTAGGATGTAAATGGCATTACACAACATATTTTGAAGATTCTAGATTCTGTCAAACTAATTAATTCCCTTGATAGGGTTACCCTAAATTCCTAAAGGACAAAGAAACGTGTTATGAAGTTATTATATTAAACCTTAGACTTACTTTTAGATACTCTCGTTTTTCAGCACTAACTAAGGGGAAAACATAATGTATTTTCTTGAAGTCAAAACTGTGAGCATATATAGAGTCAGGTCCATAACAATGCTAGAACTTTTTACTGTATCATGACTTCATTACAGTGCTATTTACAAATAGAAAAATACAGAGAACGACTTTTACTTTTTACTGAGAAAGGGGTTAAAAATACATTAAGAAATACTTCTGCCTAAACCTTTACGAGAACATATGAAGGAGGATATGAACATCACATTTGCATTTTAGACTCTATTGTACCTCCTTATAGTTCTACTGGTTAAAGCAACAAATAAAGGTGGGATGTAATGAAAATGTAAATGTTTTATTGCCGTTTAGTTCGTAAAACTGATGAACACAATGAAGTTCTTACTTATTCCACATGCTTTCATTTTGCTTAAATATAACTACAGACGAGATTGTTCACTGCATATCTTCCACTATCCAGGTCATCCAATTTAATACTGCTACTTTGTACTAATACTTTGTGCATTTAATATTTAAGCATTTTTTGATTACGCAGTTGTATATCTGAAATTCATTTTTTTGCCCATTAAATACAAAAAAGGCTGAATATGAACATTTCAAATAAACAAAAATAACACAAAAGTCAGGTATCAACAAAAAAAAATTATTTCAGCCCAAAATGCATTGCAAACCACAAAACAAAAGCCATTACAGAACATGCGTGTGTTTAAACATACATAAAACTCTCAAGAACGTGATATTTTGTGACCCAAATTTCACCCTCATGTCAAAATGGATGCACAAAGGACAATGAGAGGATGAGAAAACCAACAGAAAAACATGAAGAAGCCAGAAGTTTAGAAAAACAAATCACCCATCAGGACGAGAGCCCTCTAAGCCCATCAGGACACACTGCCATGCAGCACACAGCAAAAGCATGAAAACACATCTTCACACGGATTAGTATGCAGAAGTTCAAACCTCACACTTGTTAATGAGGTCTGTAAAGGAAACAAAACAGATGCCCGCTCTCGTGACACCAGTTACTTACTGAGCTAAAACCCCCCAGCTCTCAGTCAGACCACAGTAGAGAGGCCTACTGCTACATGAGAGGTCTTGCTCTGGCAAAAACAAAACAGCAAAAAGGTTGTGAGTGAAACGGAAGGTGCAACTATTCTGTA
Organism: Toxotes lorentzi; assembly: GCA_037833715.1. Lineage (NCBI taxonomy): Eukaryota > Metazoa > Chordata > Actinopteri > Toxotidae > Toxotes > Toxotes lorentzi. The sequence continues at coordinate 12,250,729 of JBBMJY010000025.1, read as the reverse complement.
CCACTTTCCTTTAAATCCTCAGATTCTGAAATCCAATTTAAAACATACCAGTTAATTGAAATAATTAGTTCTCCTACACTGGCTACAATTTGCAATCTTAATTTTTTTTTAGCTGGATTTCATTATGCTGTGCGATGAGGAGCCGGTGTGCAAGCAGAAATGAAAGGCGATTAATGTGTGACTGAAAAAAAAACCAAACACTGTCATCTAAAGACATTTGCAGAGAACAGTCTTGTCCATGAAGTACAGCTTCACATTTACATTCATCCAGGTACCAAGTGCAAAGATCAAACGCGTTCAGTGTAACTGCAACAGCTTCGACTGTGAGACTTAAACCTAAAATAAAATTGGGGTTATAATCAGGCTTTAAAAATATGGTCTTGGCTTTAGGCTTGTTTAGACAAATAATTTACTTTTTTTTTTGTTTCTTAACTCTTGTGAAAAATCACTCTTCTCTCTGAACTCTACTGTCATTGTTTGTATATGAAGGCAACAATATCCAGAAAGTAGGATCAGTTTGGAATGATATGAGCGTAGATTTTTTTTTTTTTTTGTATGTTTCTGCATCAGCGTGTCTTCCTCACTCTTTAAAAAAGTGATAGCATTTTATACGTTATGTACTAATTTATCCAAACAGAATAAACAAGTGTGATAAATAGAAATAATAAAAATACATATATTTATACAAAATGTACAGTAAGACTTAAATATAGTTGCCAGTTTATTACGTACACCTAATAACTAAAACTAATGCAGTCTAATACAACAGGCCTGAAATTACTGTAGGACTCTTGTTTTACTAGAAGGGGTTAGGGGAACTCACAGGATCAACAGGAAAGAAGATAGTATATTATTATTTAAATTTAATCTCTTTATAAATAAATGTGAAAAATATCACAGGAGCAAAGAGGTGAGGGTACAAACATAACTACAATACATCTGTGTGTAGATTACATACTATCTTTCAATCTAAAATCAGACTAATGTAATCATCAAAAGAAAGGCACTTTGTGTGGTTAACCCATGGTCAATGAAATAGTACAAGTGGAAAAAATGCAAAATGCTCTAAAGTTAAGCAGACATACATATAATGTAGACATATAATGGTAGACCTAAGCTAAAACACAGGACTTCTGACAGTGAGCCACAAAATAATACCTCTCAAAATACACCCCCATACACTCCACAAAATACACCCTACCTCAGCTGTAGTACAACATCAGGTCATTTTGGTATAAGAAGATAATATAAGGAGGATAATGAAATACTCACTGCTGTTATGAACTTGGTGCCCTGGGGTTGGAGGTCTTCATCTTTCTGGAATATCGAAGGAGATATTACGGAGGAGGGAGGTGTGGAGGAGCAGAGGAAAGAGGAGGGCTCGTTGTTGTTGTTGTTGTAGGAGTCCATGACAATGCTGGAGTGCCCCGGTATGGTGAGGTTACTGAGCCCTGTCACACTGTCACCGGAGGTGCACTGGGAGGACGTCTCTGAGCTCTCAGTGACTGTGACACAACCGGGAGAGAGACACATGAGCACTGTAATACTGGGTCAAACAAAACAAAACTCCACTAAGAGTTCCATTAAGTGGGCAGTTACCACGTTTGCCAATGCTTTTATGTATTTTTACAGCTCTGACATGTAGGATTTAAAATGTTCACTTGGGCAACTCCTAGTGGTAGCAGCAAAAATATTATCTTATGTTTGCTTCTATGATGTGCTCTACTTTGCTTTGTTTATCTTCATCATTCAAACTAACTTGGAGGGGGTGCCTGCCTATGCAGACACATTTTGTATTTTATAATTGTAATTAATTCAGATAACTTTGAAGAGATCAAAGAGATCACTTGAATTTCATTTTGAAATTCAAGTAATCTTCTTCTATAGCTAAGCACCAAATTATTATATACTTTCACCCAGATTTGATTTCCCCACACATCCAAAAAGTTGTTGTTCACCGCTTTAAGATGACCCAGATTACATTAAATTACCTTCTTGTGCAGTACTAGTAGCTCAGAAAATACTTTCAGTAATTAAAAGTGAAGAAAAAAAAGGAGAAAGCATAAATGAGCTGCAGATTATGTGCCACAATACCCCCCAGAAAGTAAAAAGAAATTCACTCGTTAAACTACAGTGTTTATGATGAAAATGGAATTTTGTAAAATCTTATTTTCACGCACAACTTTTCTGCATCTAATGTTCACCCGTTTTTAATAATCAAAAATAAATACAGATATGATATTTAAACTTGTTAAGAAAACAACTGAAAATAGCCACTCACTCATGGAGGGCTGGCTCCCAGTGTCCTGCTCGAGCTCGTCCTCCTCTATGCAGTCATAGGGCCACTGGGCAAAGGAAGGAACACTGGTCACTGGGTATGGGTGTGTGTGGGGGTAAGAGGGTGAGGAGCACAGGTGGAGATTGAGTGAGCCCAGCAGGGAGGACGACGACTGGCTGCTGGAGGAGGAGGTGCTGCTGTTAGAGATGGTGGAGTGAGGTCTCTTGAACGAAGTGCAGTGTTCAAATGAAGGCACCGCGATGGAAGCTCTCGTCCTAGACTCTGTCAGCAGAGAGAAACACAGAGAGCTGTGAGATCATGTGAGGGAGGAAAGGTGACAGGAATGTATGGAAATTCCTGAGGTTTTTAATGGCGACAATTAAGATGTGGAATCGTGTTTTTTTTTGTTTTTTTTTTACAGCATCTCTGGCAAACCATGAAAGAGAGGTAACGTAAAAAAGTTTACTGTAGCTGTAATGATGCTTAAAATTCGGCATGGCTTAGATTACATCTGGGGCGTTTACTCAACAAAATCCTCAATATACAACTTGCATGAAAACACCTGTAAGCCAGAGCCAAGTTTTTGTGGTTTCAGCAAAGAAAAAATTTGCATGTCTGCATTATTATCTTATGAGGTAACTGAATCACTAACGCATGCGTTTTCCTTGAGAGAAACAAACCAGAGAGGGAAAAGGGGGTGGGGGGGTCAGACAGCTGGAAGGAATAAACACATATTCAGGCTTAAAATATAAAAAGAGTGTACAAGAATAGCTCACCTGACCCCTTCATTATATAGTCAATGGCTCTGTCACTGATAGCTGCATCACTCGGCTTGATGTCCATGAAAGGTTTGCTTCCAATCCCCATGGATACCATCTCCTGCATGCGCAACTCTGAAGCCCAAAAAAAACAAAAACAAAACATATATATATAAATCTTTATTGACAAATGTTTATGATACCCGGACAGAAAATAATTTTACAAGCTTGTGTAAAACTGTGTAATCCGATAGAGGAACACACCTCTGTTTCTGAGCGCCTGCCTCCACAGGATCTTGCCAATAATGGCCGTCCACACAGCCTTGACCTCTGCAGAGCTGGCTTGAAGTATAAACGTGTCCTGCGACTTCCTCCGACGGAACCAGATCTCAAAACGCAAGCCGCTGTCACCAACATTTTCAGTCATACCAATCTCCGCTGTCTAAACAGAATATAATTTATTTTAAACCCATTAAAAGTACTGTCATTTTGCAGGCAATGTAACAAAACAGACAAAAAAAAAATCCTCCGCAAACAATAAATTCTTACTTTGAAGGACTGTTTATAGATGTAAATGTCATATCCTCCCTCTATCTTCTTGGTCTTGCTGAAGAGGATGAGGTCTTCAAACAAGAAGACATGGCGGAGGTATTTCCTCCGTCCACACCAGACTATGAACTCATCCTGGCAGCGTAGTTGACCCTGTTCTTTTAGGCTCACCTAGAGAGGAAACACGACCGTTCGAATGCGTCAGAGAGAACAATACAATTCCTGACGGAGATCTGACCTCATGCTACTGTATACATAACATGATGACCTCAAAGTCCAAAACAGTTTGAATGACCTCTGTCTTGCCAGATTGCCTTAATAATAATGTTAATTTAAGTGGTGCTGGGCTTTTATACTGACATCAAAATATTCATCACAGCAGCACATGGCTCTCTGCCCACTTACATCACAGCCCCGAATGGCATCCATAGCCAGCAGGTCATTGCCATGGCGAAGCTGAAACTTGACCATCTCCTCTGCAGTGCGTAGGTCACTCAGCTCCTGCTCCTGGGACTGGCTGCACTCCTTAATCAGGTCTTTCAGCAACAGGGCATATTTACTCATCCTCTGAATGGGCTTCAGCAAGTAGGACGCCAGGTCCATCTTGTCCCCCAGCTCCATCTGTTTATTCTGAAGAGACACACAGTGAGGATTACTATCATGGTGTTAACAGATTAGTCTTTTGAAAGCTGGGCTATTTTTGCAAATGTCAAAAACGTGGTGAGCCGTGCCAACTGTGGGTCAATTCTGTCTTTATATGGTTTGCACTTGAGTTGAGGCCATGCAAAAATTTTAGACCAATATCATTATCTCTATTAAAAAGTTTTTTTTTATAAAAAAATCAAATAATAATATATAAGCTAACAGCACAATGGAACGTCGCTGTGTGAGGAATATAACCAGAGGCAGAGCTTCCAGACGCACCTTAAAGAATTCGTTCCCATGGCTGCTGAGCAGAGCGTCGGACTGGGGCTTATTCTTGCTGTACAGAGCATACATTCCAAACTGATCCTCCTGCACACAAGATTAGCAAGTTACAACACTGACATACAGTAAAAAGCATGCTGACATTACAGTATGCTTTGCCAAGCACTATAAATGATTTGGCTCAAAAAGAGATTGTAAATATAATTTTATGGGTTCTACCATCACTCATTATGCTGAGGCTGACACGTGACTTAAATACTTGGGTATACAAACTATAATGGAACAGTGGGACAGTGAAACCATGGCACTACACTGGAAACACACTGAGTTGTTTTAAGAGAAGTCAGTAAACACATCATTACAGTGACTGCTGATGAGACCCACCAGACCCGAGTGCTGTTTTTAAACTGTCAATGTGCTGCCTCAGGGCTGACTGAGTGGACTCACATGTCTCAGAAAACAGCTACTGATGGACAGAGGGGAGTGGGAGCATGACTCCAGCTCTTTCAGGAAGTACTGACTGTGGAAGTCCCACAGTTTCTCCACATTCCCAAAAATGATGCTCCGCTTCCCCCGCAGGTCCTGGGGCAAATCCAGGCGCTCCATCTCCGGGAAATAGTGCTCAATGATGTAGCTGAGAGACCGCACATACTCCCTCTCCGTGGAGATCATCTCATCCATGATGTGCTGCACTTTACTGGTGAATAGAAAGACGTAACAAGGAGGGCGTAAGACAAAGCATATTCTTATGCTCATATTCTTGATGATGTTTACGGTACATTAGTATCACTATTCATATAATATCAAACAATATTAGGTAATCAATAGAATATTAACAGTTCTGATGGTTTATTAATTTGCCAGACTAATTTAAACTAATTTAATCTTTAGCTAGTTTTCACATTTTGTATACTCAATGTTTAACTTATAAAAAAAAAAATTTTAACAGATTACCAGTAATCAGTAACCAAAGTAATTCTTAACTGCAGCATTAATTAGTATAAAGACTATATTACTATATGAACTTTGTCATAAGTCTGTAACTAACTTTGATGTACCAGAAAGTCGGGTAGACAAAATAACAGAAACAGCACAACACCATACTTGTCAGTGTTAAGCGTTTTTTTTTGCGAGCACTTTGTTAAAAACGTATTATAATTCATCACAACTAAGCAGGACTGAGGCTTTTCTTGAAGGCAAAGCGTGGTTACACTCCTAGGTTTTTTGTCCATGCCCTGTATCTATAAACACATTTTGTTTTTTTTCCTACATACACATAAAGGAATGCCACAGTTTATGTAATGTAGTTCCCTTCCTCACCTGCTCTGTTTCTTGCTGTCTCCATCACTGCGTCTGTTATGAATCCTGGAGGGCGTGGACATGCTGCGGCTCCGTCCCAAAGCAGGGCTCAACACACCAGGTCTCTGCAGCTTCTTCTCTGCAGACACATTATTTGCCACCTCCAAACCCTTGATGTACACACCCGTATAACCGTGAATGTGGCTGACATCTGAGTGACCATTATCTCTTGACGTCAGCTCATAGCTCATGGTCTTCTTCATGATCTTCTTCATCGGCTGCTTGCGGAGGCGGGCGGCCCCGGTGTAGACAGGCTCCGAGTGGCAGGAGATGGTGGAGTCGATGGTGCAGTCGCTGTCTGTGTCATCAAACATGGACGGACTGTGCCTCAATTTGCTGTCACAGTCGGGCGGGAACGTGAAGTGTGAGGAGGAGGAGACTGAACCGGAGGGGCTTTTGGAGTAAGGCCCAGCAGAATGAGGCTTATCCTCAAAAGTCAATGGTGTAACTGCCCCAGGTAAATGCAAACAACCATTAGCACCAAGCTGCTCTGTTGTGGCAATCTGACTTTCTGCAGTCTTTAAAGAAGCCACCGTATCAACGGCGGTGGAGTTCTGTGCTGCTGTCACGGTTCTGGCCAAAGTCTCTTCCAGCTGCTGTTTGGTCTGCTGGCATTTGTGCCACACGGTGTTCCACTGCTGCAGCTGCTGAGCACTATCCAGCGAGAGCACCATGTCATTGAGTCTGCTAAAGTTGTCCGTGGAGAACTTGGAGGCCTCTGTGCAGTAATCCTGCAGGATCTGCACCACAGATGGCGAAGGGCTGACACCCGTACTGTCCAGGCTGAGATGATGGAAATAATCCTGACAGTGGTTCATCCACTGGTTCGCCTACAGATTTGAAAGAGGGATACTTATAAACTAACACAGCACTATAGTATAATAAAATAAAAGTTAAGCCAACTAAAAGATCAGAGTCCAGATTTTAGTCCATATTCTTCAGGGTTTAAGATTTGTCTTTTGTGATACTGTAAAACGCTCTGGATTAAAGAACACGCTGAATCCTAGGCAGATTTTGTAAAATACTTACTGAGTCATAGAACTCATACAGGTTGGTTAGGATGTCGAGCTGGGCCTTCCTCTGCTCCACTCTGCTTAGGATGGAGCCTAGATGCTGCTTAAAGTCGAGGAAAACCGAGCCTGGAAGGGACTCCGGAGACTCTTTCACAAGCTGCAGGCCATGCCTCTGTTGGTGCTGTGAGGATAAAATCAATATAGCATTGATGGTCCTCTGAATAGGTTTTAAAAAAGGTTAAAAGGTTGTTGTGGAACCATATTGCGGCAACATTTACCACAGACTCCTCCAGAAACTGGTCCAGTCCCTCTCTCATCTCCTTAATTTTGGCCATAGATAGAGTTAATGATTCCAGAGGTGTGAGTTGCTTCTCTCCTTCTGCACTGAACCAGAGTTTGATCTGAAAAAAGAGAGAGGATTTTTGATGGATTCGTTATCCAGTTTTTTGCTCTGAGAGCAGAGAAACTTTGCAGCACAGCACAGATGACCATATCTGCAGAGAAATGAAACTTGAGCTCACCTGTTGTGTTTGCTCCTCAAACTTGCGCACCTCCAGCAGGCTCTCTAACTGTTTCTGAGACTTGTTGGACAAGATCACAAGCTTATGAACCTCTTCATCTACTTGGTTGTACAGTCCATTCAACATGTCTACAGCATCCCTGAATAAACAAAAAGAAAAAGGAAATGAAAAGCTGTTTTTTTTTTTTTTTTAATCATGATAGGAACTGCTTATTATGATGCTTGGTTTAGAGTCTGCAGTACCTGTAGTTTTCACTCTCACAGGCCTCTTCCTTCCTGATGCGGGCAAGGACAGTTCCTCCCTCTAGACGCAGTCTGTTTAGACGAGCGTCGTCTAACACACACTTCATGAGGTGCCTCTGCTGTTCCATCACCTCAGACACCTCCTGAATCGAACACGCACAAAGGCAAGCAAATTGTATAAATTAGTACATTTTCACAGTGGAATATCTGCTTTATTTTAAACTGAAAATAAAAGATTAGTGATCTCAACATGATAAAGATCATTAACCAGAAAAGAAAGTCCTCAATTGGTTGCTCCAGCTGGGAGCTACTGTGTGTCAGTAGAGACACATAAATCAGAAGTCTAGACTGCCTGTAGGAACTGGGTCTGACCTTAGAGGTCTTCAGGTTGCCGCTGTTGCTCAGTGTGCTGATAGACTCCTGAAGGGAGGTGATGGCTGCGCTACAACTGCTGGCAAATGGTTCAATTTTCTGTGAGAGAAAAACAGAGAAGAAGAAACGGAGGGAAATAATTCAAAGTGTTAAAACATGGCAAACTCATAAATTCTGCAGGTTGTTCTGGAGAAAATTAACAAATTGGCCCCGTGTCTTTGCCTGAAATGCAAGGGGATGAGTCAAGAAAAGTCATATCTGCATATCTTGACCTGATCATGTTTCAACTGGTCCACAAAAGCAATTTCTTGTAACTATACATAACCATGCCAAAACAGTAATTAATATAATTTATATCCCCCTACAAACAAAAAATCTAACAGGAAACTGAAAATACAATTCTTCAGAACGTTTCTCTACACTTGCCAGGCTCTTAAGTACGTTCACAAATACAGTATGTTTATAGTGATGGCTACAGTCCAGCCACCTCTGTCACACCCACCCGCCTGAAGTGGATCCAGTGGTTGTGGTCGTAGTGGAAGGTGCCCTCCAAGTCTCGTGTAAGCTGGGTTTGGTCGATGTGTTTCAGCAGGACCTTCAGAGATGACAGCGTCTCAGTCTGTGGCAAGACAAAGAAAAACATAAACACACACACAGGTCTCAGTTAGAGTGTGTCTCCTTTTTCTCCTTTAAAGCTACACTAACTTTATCTACCCAAAGGCCAATTCCTGCTCGTCTCCAATCTCTGTCATCACAGCCTATATCGATGAGATTGGACAGGGATTCATCAAATCTGAATCCACTGACAAACTGGCTTATTGAATCTGAATTCATGTGAATCCTTTATCAAATCTACTTGAATCTGGCATTCAACAACATAAATACATCACTTTATTTGAAATGCCTCTTATCCACCTGATAAGAGTCTTTCTTTCTTTACCTGCACATTGATGTCTCGTTCAGATTTAGCTGCTGCCTCCTTGTCCACCAGGAAGAGAACTGAGTAAAGTGCATTTGGTACTGAAGCCTGAAAAACCAAGCACATGTTATTTTTATTGTCTCTTGAAATGAAAAAAAAATAAATAAATAAAATTACAAGAACAGCTAAATACTGTGAAATATGGATTTGAAGCAACTTCTAATGTATGTGTTGTGGTTTACAGAATTATCAGCCTTACATCAGAGAGCAACTCATCATCATAACATGATGATATGTCTCTTGCGAGTCGGCTACAGCCAACCCGCGCCCAGTGCGTGGTTAAAAACAGACAAGTAAGCACAGGCTTCTCCACAAGAGCCCTGAGGCTAGCCTTTTCTTTTTTCACAAAAATGTCTTGGAAGTGCACTACAAATTAAAGGTGTGCCCTTTTTAAAAAAAAACAAAAAAAAAAAACTGTCAGAGGCTGAGCGGCAGAACAATACGAAATGTGTAATGAATGCCACGGTGTAGTAACGCTGACAGAGAGAGACAAAGTATTACAGCTCAGAAGACCACAGGGATTTAGCAGGGCCTGAAACCTCTTTGGGTGCGTTGGAGCGTAATTACATATTTTCCACTGCGGGCTCACCTGCAATTCAGACAGAGATGACAACAGAGCTGGGACAGGCTGCTGCCTCCTGCTGTCTATTACAACAGTTAGACCTTGATCACGCCTTTCTTTCCTGAAACCAGAGCATTAAAGTCAGTCTACTGCCTTTGTCAAACAGCAGATTGTGTGCAATACTATGTTTTGACAGCTAAAAAATTGATGAGGAAAACCTGAATAAGGGAGTATGTGACAGTTGGGGTAAAGAGACATTTATTTTGTGCAGCTCTGGTGAATGTAGCTATTATACTGCATGACAAAAAAAAAGTTTCCATACTATGCATTTTATTAAAACATTGAGTTTTTAGCGAAACTTTACTTAAAGTACCTTTTTAGCATTTATGAGCAGGTTATACGAGCACTGGATAAATGGTTTTATAACAGTGTAATGAGGCTGACAAGAAGGTGAAACACCGCTGTGATAAGATAAAAGATGTCTTCATAGGACACATGATAACTGCTGACAAATACAGTGCATTAATAAACACTTACGAATGAAATATATCAGCTTACCACTACATTACAGTGTGTTATAAACCATTTATTCTAGGTTTACATACATGCTTATTAGGGACATATAGGAGGACTATAAATGTTAAGCAGAAAAATTTAAACTGCATTAATAAATTCTGGATGGGTCAGTAGTTGCGGTCACCTCAGGGGTAAAAGACAGGTGTGAAATTTACTGGAGTTATTCTTAACACAGACAAAATAAAACCTAAGTATGTGCCACCTACCGCAGTGTGGAGTAGTAGTAGCCCAGTAAACAGGTGAGGTCACTGACCGTGCAACTCTCACCTGCCCACACCTGCGCTCTCGTGCACATCTGCAGCACTGCCCTCCCACTGCGATCTCTGTTTCCTGGAAGAGAGAGAAGAAATAAGCATCGGAAATAAGACTGAACACAGAAAAAAACAGTTTAGGATTTTTCCCACAGACCAAACACACTGCACTATTAACAAGAAATAAACAACTAACATTAGAAAAACTCAAGATTCACAGAAACCAACAGTGGAAAAGACGTGTTGGACATGTGTTGTATGATGATTTCAAAGGAATTTTTAATTTATAAAAGTGACAAGTTAATAAGTAATGCAGATGTGTTATTTCATTGTTCAGTGATCTCGAAAAGAACCAATATGTGTCTAAAAATGAGAACAAGAGGACGAGGAAACTTTCCTACATCCATGTCAGAGTTGAACACATTTTTAAAAGAGTAGATTTAAGATTTTGTGAAAATGTAATGGACATATGAGACTATTTAATGACTTCAGCAGTTCTAATGTGGATACAATAAATATAGAACAAGCTGATGGGTGGAAATGAAAGCAGCTAAAATCAGGTGTATCCCCTAATTGTTCGTCCCTTACCTGGCAAGATCACGGCACCCGATGTGAGCAGCTCTTGATTGACCTCTGACACCAGTTTGGGGAGGGCTGAGTAACTGTCATATGAAGAGCATGATACTGAGGCCAGCCGGATGGCGCTCCCATTGGCAGCTTTAGGACTGTGTGACTCTTCTCCACTCTGCCTGTGCCGCCTGCTCTCACCGCTGATGCCGTGATCATGCTGTCCTGTGGAGATAATTATAAGTAGTGAGCGCAGATCTGACGGACTGTCTAAGTGATATTTACTGTACAAAAATACAGGACAGTCAACAGAGATTAGAAGTTTCCTTTCACCTCAGGGTTTTCTTAGCTCACCGTAATACCTCATGAAGCAAGTGTTTACTAGCGGTAACATAGGTGTGCTCTAGTAGTGAGTTCACACTGACTCATCGTGGAGACCAGGTGTTTAGTCAGCCTGAGTCATGTGTGGTGTTACTGGACTCATATCTTCACCTCCTCCTCTTCAGCCCTCCATACCTCCAGGCTCTGTTTACAGGAATGCCGCTCCTGACATTCCCAAGTGGTACCACAGTTTTTAGACTCGATCCTATTCCTGAGGCAGCAAAACAGACTGCAAGTCTTCACACAGAGTACACTATCTGCATATACTCTACTGGATACTGAGCTGCAACAGTTCACTGATTTGTTGATCAACAGAACAGTAATTCACAATTTTGGTCATATTTTTTTTTTCAGGCTAAAAATCATGTCTAATGTGAGGCTTTACTGTTTTTCTGTATCTCATTTGATGTTAAATTGAATATTTGGGGTTTTGAACTGTTAATCAGACAAAGAGCAAAATCTAAACACATCACTTTGGACACTGGGAAATCATAATTCACAATAAAGATTACATTAAAAAAAACTTGATTTGTGGTGCTTTTCATAAAAATAGGCTGGGCCTGAAGGCAGCTCTAACAGTGGCATGGTACACATCTTGGTCTGGTCCCCCCTGTGTTTATAAGGCCAGAGTACAGCAGCAAAATCTGGTCTGTCCAAAGACCCCTTAGTTCTAGCTTCTGGCTTTTGTGGGGCAAAAACTCTCAGTCACAGCTGAGTCATTTACCACTGATATCAGAGACCTGACTTACTCTTTTATTTGGACATTTTAACTAATTTGTTTTAAATACATTTACTTAATTGTTGATTATACTTGCATGTCTCCCATCCTTCTCCCAGTCTAAGAGCCGGGTTGAGACAAAAGTTGACACTAATATTTTACGACAACTGAATGTACCGTCTAAAAAGAGGGGACAGGACAGTCATTAGCAAGGCCAAAGCAACAGTCAAGCATCAGTCGTATTAACAGGCCTAAAACTTGACATAAAACCTGGCTGGTTGGCTGTGGTTCTACCAACTCTGCCGAATGATTTGTGTCTGATGGACACCTGTAGTGTGTTGTCTTTTTTTAAACAGTTTGAGGCCTCTTGCATTGTCCTGCTCTGTTCTGTGACAGTAAACCCTCCCAGCTCAGCCTCTATTGTCTTCAAACAGTCAGTGCATTTCCTGTGTGACTGTGTGGCCAGGCTTGTGTTTGCTGCATGTTTCCTAAATTGCTTTGTTTTCAGAGGAAGTGACAGAAGTAGAGTAAAGCCTCCTGGGTATTGTCCTGTGTGAAAGTCTGTTTTTTTGTGTACTCTTCTGGATGCAAAGCCATGACAGGGGCTAAACGTGCACGGGTTGATGCTTTGACCCACTGGTCACATCAGTAAAAAAACGATGTGTTGTGAAACTGAGGAGTTTACTTGTGGAGTTTTTTTTTTCCAGAGTTTTGTGAGTCAGTGCAAGTTAGGTCTCATGTTTCTGATGTGAATGGACTCTCCAAAGACATAGGCACAGTTTGAAAGCCTTTTTCCCCCATGGATCCCCAGTGGCTGATTGGTTCACAAAGGAAACTTTTGTAAATGAGGGAACCCATCTGGGATCAGTGCAGCCCCCAGCCCCCAATAACACTGTAGGGTCATCTCATTGTGGGATGCTGGGGTCCCTGTGGTTAGTTTACAGGGTTTACAGGATCCTTTGTTGCCTTTGAAAGGTTGTTGTGGGAAACCTGCTTTGCAATAGCTGAAATACATTCCCCTCTGAGGTAATCTCAGCAACAGTGATGTGTTTAACTACTGCATTTTTTCTGAGTGGTGGTGTAGTGTCCTTTTTAATATATTTAAATAAGATGATTAAATTATATGATTTATTGAAAGCAAAAAATAGCCTAGTCACACCCTAACCCTGGACAGTGCCAGCTATGAGATTGAAATAAATTCAGTTTTCACCTCACATTTCAATTCACGGAAGAAGCTGTGTTTTCTAAAAACAGCACGATTCCCTTGGTGGTATTCTCTCATTGCTGCTTTCCTGAGCTACTCAGTATGAACCAGCACAAAACAAAACAGACTGACAGTGGTAAAGAAAACACAGGGTTGTGACTAAAGTTCTGTTTCCAGGGTAGGGCAATACCTGCCTTCTGAATGTGCCAAGAAACACAGAATGTGGGCTTTGAAAAGCAATCTGTCACCAATGACAGTGTTAAAGCTCCAGAGATGTGAGCTGTCTCAGCTCAGACTCCAGCGCCAGCCACCTGGTAAACTGCTGTAAACAGTCCTGCTGCAGGGTATGATTACACACCCTGGCGAGGAACCACCATTACCTCGCTATTAAGAGTGAAACTTGGTTTTCACGCCCTCAGGACGCATTATTTGATAAGCAATAAATGATGAGCTGTGGACTGATGATTCATCCACTGGAGAAAATGAAACTTGTCAACACTGATGTTTAAGGTTATGTGAAGCAACATATTACTAAAACAAAACTGCTTTGTTTGAAGACAAAGGCGCTATTCTATATTTTTGTTATTGTCCCATGTAAAAACCAAAACGAACAATAGTCCATCTGTCAATACTTCCAACTCCCCTACCCAGCGGCACTCAGCCTCATTTGTTCTATTGATGACATAAATCTTTAAAAACAGATCACAAATATATACTTTCACTTTTAATAAATATCGGTTATTATGATCAGTGTCTTGTTGATTTTGGTGTTTTCAAAGGATTTTTGACAGTAAAAAAAAATTGAATACTGTGAGCCTTATCCTTAAGTAAAAATACCAATGCCATAAGTGTACAATGTTCATACCAAATTATTATAGGTAAAATGTACTCTGAGGAAATTAAATAATATACACACACTGTATAACAGGACTACTGAGCAAATGCACTTGAGCATGTTTTACGGCAGGTAAAACAAATAAACAAGGTGTTTGTAATATGATTAACTGTCACTTCACCATGATTTTTTTTTTTTTGTATATTTTGACAAGGCGTTGAACGGAGCAATATCACACACCTGGCTCCTCTTTGCTGCTTCTCCTCTCAGAACCAGGAAAAACTGCCTCTACATCCAGCTTCCCAAAACGAAGAGCGTAGCCGTTCATCAGCTTTTTGGGTGAGATACTGGCTGAGCCTCCAGAGGAGGATCGTTCCCGGTGGCCTTTAACCTGGCCTGCCTTGTTAGTCCTCTCCAGTGATTTTGAACGGCGTTCTGCACGTCTTTCTGCACTCCGTAACCCCCTCTGAAAGTAAAGCAATGGTGTGCTGGGCCTGGAGTCGTCACTACTGAGCCAACCCCGGCTACCCAACCTTCGAGATAAGTGTTCTCTGGAAGAGGTCCGAGTTTCTGGGCTGCTGCCTGTTGTCACTGTTCTCTCTCTTAGGCCAGCACTGTGCTCCGGACTTTCCTCCAGGATGGACTCAGAGCTGGACCCAAGGCTCATGGGGTTCTGCAAGGCCTCCATGTAAGATTTTCTGAAAAGTCTCCTGCTCTCGAAGGCTACAGAGTCCCTTTGGAGGCGACGTCGAGGGCCTGGGTTGCTGAGGTCTGTACTAAAAGAGAGCATCTTGGACCCTGGCCCTCTTTCTCTCCCACCATTGTCCTCACCCCCCTGTCCTATCCCACACTCTTCAGTTGGTCTTTCGATCTTAAGAATGGGTGTAGCAGTGTCTGCTGCACTGATGTTGTGGTTCTCACCGATGGAGTCCGGGTGGTTTCTGCTCGGTGTTGTGGGCTCAGAGAAGATGGAGTCAGTTCCCTGAGAGTGCAGCGACTCTCTGGAGCTGCGGTGGCTGTCCAGAGTCCCTGTGGATCCGCTGGTGCTGCAGGTGCTGAGATGGCCGCGGAAGCCACCTCTGCTGCAGCGTGCTTGCATGATGGCGTCCGAAGTGCTGTTGACAAACAGAGGGTTGACCACGTTCTTCCACGGCGTCCTGTACACAGAGCTACCAGTGGCGAGCAGGCAGTTCTGTAGCGGGTGCAGGTTTCGGTCACGCGTTACATTCTGCAAGAACTCAGATGTAAAGACGCTGCCATACATGCTATCTGCGATGGGGATTTCTGCAATGGCCTGCCCACTGGCTGACAAACATTTTATCACTAGCTTGACAGTCTTGCGGCCTAATGGAACTATCTGTAGGTAGAAGTCTCCTTGCTTTAGTCGGACTTTGTGCAGAGGGGCGAGCTGCAGGACGACTTTCTCGTGGATGCAGAGAGGCCACCCCTCATGATAGAACAACAGGCCTCTGAACCTCACCTGGGAGAAAACAGAGAAGTCAGTTAGTATCCACTCTCATAAAACATTATTATCATCTCTGTGCCATGGCTCAGCTGCCTTGCATCATTTGAACTGACATCTGCAAAGCTCTGTCCAAACACATGTTTAACTTTAATGGAGAGGAGCGACGTTTTCATGATATGAATCACTGTCAGCGATCATCTGACTAAAGAGGAAAACCTGTCTCATCAGGCCTGGTTTCGCAGCAACCGCAACACAAATCTGCACTGTGACAACATAAAGACACAGACCCTACGAGGGAGAAAAGACATAGTGCTCAAGGGTTGGCTTTTTTCATCTCTTATGAATGTCAAGGCAAAGACTGAGGATGTGATCTTCCACTGAAGCCTCTCATATTGCCTGCAATACAAAGACTCTCATGCACAGCAGGCTGTTCTCAGGGGCTAAGCTTAGGTGAAACTATTGCTCTGTGGCTATCGTCACAGTGTAATCACCAGAGAGATGAATACAGAGGAATAACGTTTCAGTGCTTTGGTCATAGAGCCCTAACCCACAGCAGTGAAAGCTTTTGAGAGAGAATATTGAGTTTCACTTTGGACACAAGAGTCCATGACAGTCTCTCAAACAGACCACAGTTTCCCTCTGTTTCCCTGTTCAGAGAAGGATGGCTGCTTTTCAGCTTGTTTTCAGAACAATAATCAACTCTGTCTCAGTCTAGCATTCCCCCTTCCCACTCTGCAAAGATATTCACACTCAGCAGAGCTGTTTTCACATTCTTTTTGCACAAATATTTTGTGTTATCCCTCCAGTCGCTTATCTTTCAAGGTGCGTATTATTCCATGTTTGAGGTGTTTTTGATGGTGCTTTTATTGTATTTTCTCCACATCCTCCTCATCTGAGCCAAACCTCTCCAAAAAGTCCTGCAGGAAATCACCTCTGTTAGTTGCAGGTAAATCTCAGACCCAACAAGGAATTCAGAAACAAATCATAGTAAGCATTCTTGGATTCCTCCATTTGACCTCAGGTCAGTGATATCAGATACTCACAGAGGTTTCTTGTTGGATGATCTGCAGAATCCTCTTGGCAGGAAGCAAGAAGTCGATGAGGCAGCGGAGGCCGTCTCCTCGGTACTGCCTCTCCACCACGCTGAAGAGCTGCCACAGGACGGTGGCGGCGGTGGCAGTGAAGGGGCGGTACAGGGCCGACAAGGTGCCCTGGATGCAGTTGTCCAAAGACTCAGCGTCCTGAGGAAAGAGAGAGACAATTTAGGATGGACATATTTAATCACGTCAAGCTTGTGTGACAATAAAAATAACATATAACCAAAGTCAGTGTCAAAATTTGCGAGTTTTTCCCTGTGCTAAAGTTTGTCATAGTAGGAGCAACTGCATTAAAGAAACAATCTAATTGATATGGGTATTCCAACCCCTTTGTGCTTTTTTAAACAAAACAAAGCAGCATCTACTTGTGAGTCCTCATCACAGGTTATGGCCTTGATGTGGACACAGACCATAAGAAGGCCAAACAGAGAGTGATTTTTCTTCGTCAGATTGTTTCATTTGAAGGTTTTCAGATGTATGAAGTAAAAGTATCTGACATTTCACAGGAGTAAAGGTAAAAAAAAGGGTTGCCCCCAGGTTAGCAACCACTGATTTAAGTAAACGCAGGTTACACTTTCAAAACTATGATCAAATTACAATTCCTCTGCTCGTCCTGTCGGATAAACATGCATTGGCATATGCACACGATTTACAGAGAATGATCCCACTTAGCCAGATAGTCAGGAAGTTTAAACATGACAGGAAACATGACATGTCGGCCATGATGGTTTTTCCATCAGAGAGAGGGGAAACACCTGGTAAGAGTGACGTCACCGTCAGCAGACACAAACAGCTGAACTGGAAAGTCCAGCCTGGACTCCAGTTTTGGCCAGGATGATGCGATGTTACCCTCTAATAACAACCATATCATATTGACCCCTACATGACCTGAGCAACCACAGTGGTCCCCAAGCAGAACAGATGACATGTCGATACTGTTAGTTACAACTTGTCTATGAATGAGACGGGGGGCATTTGGGATTACAGCAGTCCTGGATTAGGTTGACCTGTTCTTGTAGTTATGTTCATGGTTCAGGCTACGACCTTCCTCTCAGCGGTGATAGCCAAGGCCAAACATCCCTTCGCTATCTGTCCTTCCCGAATGGAACACAACAGTGTACTAGAGACATCTGTCTCCAATGATAACCACACAGACAGCAATGCCAGGAAAAGTCCCACACTATGACAACTGTGTACCATGCTGAAGAACGTGGGATGATCAGGGGTTGATGGTAGAGCTCCTCACAACTCGCACTTGACTGTCTACGCTGCATTTACATGATAATACAAGTGTGTAAAAAAACGACGCATGGAAATCAAGAGATGTGTCTGTGCTCCGGTGAATTCGGCCTGTCAGACAGCCCATGTTTCACCCTTTGTAGGATCTGTCCTGTTGATCTAAGCAGCTCAGGACCATCAATTAGAGGCGAGTGAGTACAGTTCAGCGCATTGGTACACATGCCACCACTCTACTACAAGGCGCTCATTGTGCACTCCGCCTCTCTAAGTGGTATGTGCAGTACAGTGTTGGTGCCCTGAAACAAAACGCCCACCTCCAATAGCAGTCAGCCTGCTTTTAGTGAAACAAAAATGTCTCTGGGCATTAGTCACTGTTGCACCCGGGAGGAGAAGAATAACATGGTGTTTTATTGGAGGAAAGCTAACAATGGGAGGAAAGCCCTCACTACATAGTTAGGACAGAGCAGCAAGTTTCTCTTCAGGTTCCCAAGGCAGAAAAAAAAAAACAGTGGTAATGACAGAAGCAGGACAATTACTCAGGGAAGCAGCTACTTGAGTGTAGTGATAAATAAAATGCTATTCAACCTGTTGCACAGGAGTGGCTGTCCATGTAACCCAATGCTATAACATGAGCACAAAAACGGCACTTATCTGAACAATAGGTGCATAATACTGTTTACATTCAGAGCTGTGGCAAATAAGAATTACATCATCACCAGGGTGATGATGTAATTCTTGTAATGTAATGTAATGCTTCCCATTGTCAGGAAGCCTTTGAAACCTTTCAGAAAGTGTCACCTGGCGAGTGGGAGACATGCTGTATCTGCATGTCTCAGCAGAGTGAC
This sequence comes from Toxotes lorentzi, assembly GCA_037833715.1. Lineage (NCBI taxonomy): Eukaryota > Metazoa > Chordata > Actinopteri > Toxotidae > Toxotes > Toxotes lorentzi. Next base: position 12,231,991 of record JBBMJY010000025.1, on the reverse strand, counting down.
TGGGCTAAGCCGCCAGAGCTGACTGAGCTTCCCATCCGCTCTGAGCCAGAGAGGAATGCGGTGCGTATGGCTGTGTATGTCTAGCCTCAGACCCTCAGCCAGGACACGAGTTGAGTGGGAAGTCCCACCCTTTCTGATGCCAGGTCTTTGTAAGCGGCTGCCTGTGCGATGTAGGACTGAGGTGGTAATTAATGGCTTTGTGCTATAAGTGCGACATTTTTGTCTGTGCCATTGGTAAACCAGCTGTTCAAGAGGTGCACAGGGCGAGCAAGTAGGTTAAATGATGGGGGTGGGTTGTCTCTCAATGAAACAGGCAAAATGAGAGGATGAATGCTGGTTGAAAACTGAGAGTTGAGAGCAAATCTTGCAGTGTATAAGAGACATCAAACATCGTAAAACGCTGTGTTAGTCGGTGATTTTAAAAGTATGAGAACAAAATGGAAAAACAAGAAAGAGTTGGGAGGGGGTAAATAACAGAGAAAGAAAGAGTGAGAGACGCACAGAGACAGAAAGAGAGTGAACGCGAAGTGGTCACTGACACATTTAGTGGGTCAGGGACACAAAAGGCGCTGCCTACCAGGCCTCCAGTGGACCATGAAGCCACCAGGGGAGTGTAACAGGAGAGCCCTGGAGCCCCCATACAGGCTGCTCACTAACCAATCTGCTAACAGCCTCAAAGGCAGCGGTGCTGACAAAGGCCACAGGTTGCACAGACCTGCCCCGCTGCCAGGTGCCAGGACGCCAACAAAGGAGCCTAGTGAGACCTCACTATAGAGTCTGCAGTTTGATTCAGCTTTTGATCTGTAACAGTAGAAATCCTATCTTATGAGAGGAGGAGGGGGGCAGACAAAATACCTGCACTCTGTACTAATAATTCCCAATAAATCTAAGAACAACCTTAACCCTTATTACTTACAGACAGAGAGAGAAAACCAAGTAAAGTTGCTTAACAATGCCAAAGATCCCTGTTAAATAAAAACATTGTTCTGTTTAACTGAATTTACTGGGGGTAAACAGTGGAGTTTGTAGACCTTTTGTCTGAATTCAGCTTTTCTTTTTTTAAAAAAGTGCCTTATCTTAAGACACCCACCTACGTATCAAGCTGTTCTGTCCTTGAACACACACACACAAACGTATCACAGATACATTATACACAAAAAACCTACTTTGTTTCTGTCTATAGACATTAGAGCTCACACTCTTCCGCGGACAACAGCACAATATTAGAATGGCATTGTAAAAAGACACCTCTGTAAATGTTATAATGTTATCTCAGCAGATAAACTTTAACCTTGAGAGGCACACACTGATTGTGTGACACAGCAGCTCGGTCTGTCGGGTGACAGCGAGATCAACAATAATGGAAGTCTGGAGGTGATAAACTGGCCCACCCACTTGTGTAAAGCAAAACTTACTATTTTTAATTTTCCTACAATTTATATGTACATTCCTATGACCTGCCTACAAGATTAGATACAGAGCAGTAGTAGTATTTTCTTTCTTTCTTTTTTAATAAGACCAAAGAAAACTATAAAACTATACTGTAGCCTAATGGAGACGTGGGGGATTTTTTTTTTTTACTTTTTACAAATTCCCACATTAGTTATCAGAAAGATTTGATTTATGTCATCAGTAGGCGCCTAGTGACTTTGTCCTACAGGATGTAAACAACACTGACAGGATACTGTTCCTGAGCAGCCCTGACAGACTTCACAGACCCTATAGAGAGATGTTCATGCACTTAATAACACACACATTCACATTTTTGTTTTGGCCTTTGCATAAAAGAAATCCCACCAAGAAGGTAAAAAGTGAATGGAGGTCCTTCAACCAATCAGAGCAGTGATGAGCGGTGACAGCAGAGACAAAGGAGACTAACAAAGTCTGTTGATACCTCTGCAGGGTAAATATAGAATGGATACCAAAACAAGTGGGAAGATGATAAAGAAGCCTGCCATATCAGAGAGAAAACAAATTTGTTTATTTGACTGACCCCCAGAAATGATAAATAGCACCCCCCCACACACACACACACACATCGTACTCCCTTCTCCCTCACTTTATGCATGTGTAAAGAGCTGCCAGCTATGTTTTGGCTGCGGAGCGAGAAGTCAAAATATCAGCTGTCTACAAGCTGAAGCATTAAAAACATCCAGCCTTTGAAAGTACACAATAACACACACAACACAGTTCCTGGAGAAGCCAGGACTACAGCCAGAAAAAGTTAAAACACAACACAATGCGCTTAATCGCACAGGAAAAAAGCACAAGACAGCAACTTCCAAAAAGTCAAAGTAAAACATTAATGGTGAGAAATTCAAAGCATGTTTCAAGATCATACCTTTATACTCAGGTAGTTGTCACAACTCCGGGACTTTGCTCTGGAGTGCATTTTGCCCAGTGACAGCATTTAGACACCCGTGGGAAAAAAAAACCCCCAAACTTCAGAAAATAAATAAGTCTCATCAACTCCAAGTGCTAGAATCCAGTGTATGATCCACTCTGTAAGTGCTGTAAATCATTCATTGCTGTGATATCAACAGGTCCAGTGCCATTTCTCTGCCCTCTCTCCGACTCTCTCTCCGTCTGCTGTGGTGTTGGCAGCTGGAGCAGATTAAGCTGCGTGAGAGAGGCAGTGCGCTGGCTTCCTCGTCACTCATCCTCCCTCCCTCACTCCAACATAACCTCCCCCGCCCTGCTGCTGCTCTGCTACTGAAGCCTCTTCCAGCTGGATAAATGCACACTGCTGCAACTTCAGGCTCATCATTCAGAAAAACACACACATACACTACCTGACTTGCACACCCCCATCACTCTGAGTCCCAACACTCTACCCAGCTGGGGTCAGACTCTGACTAAGTCCCCTCTGCCCCCCCTGACCCCTAACACCCCTACCTCCACCGGCAGCTCCCCTCCACCCCTCCTGCCACAATGGTCTCTCTTTGTCCTGACAATACAAATGGACTAGGGTTTCAGCTTATTCTGCTGCTTTTCAAAAGGAAAAAGAAAGGAAGACATCAGCATAGGATTGGTGGCTCAGGTCACTCCCTACAATGGCGTTCCCCTTATATATTGTCAGGGGAATACCCAATCCTTTAACCGGCCCTTACAAACCACTGACATATGTGGAACATCCTCCTGTTATGGACAAAGACAGACATGTCATGTTCAGAACAGACTAACTCTAAAAAGAACTGTAAATTGTTATTTATTAAAACTTTTCATGAGAGGATGTGACATCTGACAGGCATCACAAGAAACCCCTCAATAAGACACAAAAACACCAGAGAGGTGAGCATGTCTTTACTGCTGGAATGAACGCATGCTTTGTGTGAAAATGTGAAGTTCGTGTTAAGCCGACTTGTGTAAACAGAGGGGACAGTGAAGATAGTTAATTAGGTTGGGATATATTTAGAGAGAGGCACTAGATTCTTGTCAGACGTCATTAAAGCCAAACATCACAATGATCCAACAGAGACAAGAGGACACACTGTCATTGGCTGCAGCCACACAACACTGGTGTGCTGGCTCACACAGATACACTGGAGTTGCTGTCTTGTTGACGAAAGTACTGAGGGAAATTCAGACTTTGATGTAGTGAACTTCTGGGAAGCAAAAAGAAGCAGAGACATTGCTGTAAACTCAGAAGTGACAATGTAAATCACTAACTGCCCGTATTGTTATATACACAGTGGATCTACATTTAGTCTCATGTATATGTCTACTGTATAATCTGCTATATAAACAGATGGACACATACCTCACATATGCACCATGCAAATATACACTCCTCTTCTCTCTCCAACTCATAACGGTTGTGCCATGGTTGACCCTATAATTTCTGCTGCCCTTGCCTTTTCCACTAGGCTGGTTTCACTGTCAGCGAGGGCTGATTTTCTTCTTTTATGTTTCCTCCATTTTCCCCTTTTTTCCTCTTTTTCCTTCTTTTTAATTCTTACTTATCTAATTGGGTTGAAATTACTGCACATGAGCACAAAAAATTATTTTTTTTTAAATGGGTCAAGCTGAAGTCAACAAAGATCCCAGGTCGGCACACATCCAAGATGCAGACGCGTCGGCCAACTGAGCCAGCAGGATGCCTGCTGAAGCAGATTTTAGTGCCTCCTGTATAATTTTGGTCAAGGAAGTGAGGCTGCAGCCATGTAAGTCATGGCCACATAGTGACTGGTTGTGCTTTTTTTAAGAATCTTAAGCGCAGTTTATGTATTTATTCCCAAGTTGACAGTACAGAGATGACAGGAAGTGAATGGGAATGACAAGCAACAGAAATCCCATGAAGCTCCCATACTGGGAACAATTTGGTCCATGGTTGATCTTGAACTAAACTTAACTGTGCTCTAAAACCGTACAGCCTCAGATTTTATTATTGACGATTGTCTTTTTTGAGATTATAAAACAATGGTTTCAAAGCAAAGGGACATTAGAGTGGTCAACTGCTCCAATATTTGTATGACTGCAATAAAACTATATGCTTGTACAGTATATGTATTCATTGATGATACCATTGTCTAAATCTAAATGACTGTATCAGGTAGGGCACATCTCAAGAGTAGATCAGAGTTATGATACTGAAACCATCTGCATAATATAATACAGCCCTTTATGTTCTATTCTTAGCAATGCAATACAGGGTCTTTGTCCAGGCGATTAAAAGCTGCAGTGTGTGATTCAGATTCTCGACCGCTGACGTGTCCAAATTATTTTTTCTACTTTTAAATCTACTTTTCCCAGTAGCCACAGCACTACTGCTCAGTGTACAGTTGTAGGTCTGTACCATAAATGTCTCCTATTCTGTACCATATATACAATATGAAGTATATTTATCAATCCCTTCTATAATCGTCAATTTAAACCGTTTAGGCATTAACTGGGGGATTACTGCTGGGTTGAAAGAAATCTATGTGTAAGGCAATGGCATATACTATCTGTAATCCAGTAACAGAACCATAAAAACTCATTCAGAAAGGATTTTTGGTTAATAAGATGAACACCAACTCCTTCCATATATATTTTCTCTTCTTCATATGTCCCATTTAGGAAAGTAGACAAGTCGTTCCTCTGTGGCCACTAGAGGTGGCTTCTGTGTGTGTTTGATTTAGATCAGGAGCATGCCCTGCTCCACTGGGATAGACAGTAAACAACAGTGTGTCCTGGAGCCAAGACTTATGTTTTGAATTCACGGTGATTTATTCCACAGGGCTGATGTCCCTGTGCTAAAGACTCAAATAAATCCATCGGTGGGCTTCATACGCCATTTTCTACAGTGTGTTTTGATTCCAATCAAGACAGCAGTGAAGTTCTGGACAGTAGGACATCAGCTCCGTTTACAATAATATGTTTGTACAACTACAAGAATTAAACCTTTCCTGTTGTTTTTCCCATGAGCAACTATAAGGTTTAAAATAGCCCCATTTACGCAGGCTTCTGGTAAACAACATTTATGTGATCTGAAAAAACAGATAGGGTAGTCTCAGGGGGGGGAACGGCATCAGATAAATCTATCAAGGGAACAAATTAGTCAGATGACAGGAGAGCTGCAGTTTCATCATTTTTCATTGTCATATCTTACCGTAACTGTACAGATAAAAATATAAGACAGACTTGAGGGGGAAGATGGACCCAGTAGTTGCTTAGATTAAGAAAGATTTTTGCAGTTAGTGTGTGCACACACTCACGCAAACGCACACACATGAACACATGCAAACACACACACACACACACACACTCAACCAAACTTTACCCAGAAAATTAAGGAATTAACTGGAGGAACTGCATTTTAAATTTAAGCAAATTTAGATCAAGTACATCCTCTGTTGTATATAGATGGTGGTCTGACTGATCAACTGAAACACATACACACAGACGCGCGAGCACACCAAACTGTGGAATGTAACACCTTGGTTCAACCTCACTTCGTACCAACCTCACAGTGCCACACAGGCCACCCAACAACAGTTGTTATGAAAACTTTAGACTTCACCCCTTTTATATTTTAAAGTAGATCCATTTAAATGCATATATATCTTCACGTGTTGTGGGGTCATTACTTTGCAGTGGCATCAGCAAATGTCTTGTTTTGTCTGATCATCAGCCTAACACTCTAAAATATTCAATGTACTATAATGAAAGATTTAGAAAGGAAGTGAATTCTCATATGTGAGAGCCTGACACCATCAAATGTTTGGCATATTTGCTTGTAAAATTAATTGTTGCAGGTCATCACTGACACTCCATTTGATGGTGTGAGGTACATACTTTCTTGCTAACAAGACTTTTTTAAAAAGATAACGCAACCTGGAAATCACACTGTGGCTACAAACAATCCAAAATGGAAGGAACTTCATCAGTCAGTATGAGAAATGTTTACTTACAGTTCAGTTATGGACTGTATGGTGGAGAAGCTGAGTCCACGCAGAGGACAGAGTGATCATCATTCCCCTTCTGTCGGCCTCACACAGCCTTGAGAGTTCACATCCCATCACCATCCAGGCTCACTCAGTCTGAGCTACTGCCCCCTCTGCCCCTTCCCAACCAGTCCCAGCAGGCGGGTAAAAACCAGCCACTGGGGTCTCTGACTGAACCGTTCCTCCTCTCACACACAGACAGACTCTGTGGTGCTGTTGCACGACTCAGCCTCCAAGACTCAGATTGATTACCTCGCAACACAAACCCACACAGCTACACAAACACTCACATGTATACACTGTACTTAGAATCCCATCCCCCAGTTTCCCCCTGCCACGCAAGAGTGCATTTAAAACTGAGACCCAAATCTGTATGCGTACACTGCACCGATGTATTTAAAAAAAGGAATGCATCTTAAATCAAACATCCAGTGTAGTCGCGCTATTTTTCTGATGTCTTTGTCAGGCAGAAGACTTACCCCCATCTACATGGCACTGTTTTGCAGCTGTTCCACCAACAGCCCGACCATACTCATGCTCTTTAGCCCTGGAAGAGCACGCCACCTGTCATAGCCCCCTAATGTACCTTAGCCCCCTGCTGTGGGGACGTCTCACTCCAACACAAAAGCCAGTGTTTTCTCTGGGCACGCGAGCACAGGTGGCTGGAGGAGGCAAGGCTGAGTTACAGTGTTGGCTCTCACAGTTCAAATCATCAAGGAGAGAACACACACAGTCTGACCAGAAACACATATACCACAGTATGTACTGTGAACATTTGGTAAATACACTGAGGTATGATGTACTCCTGATTATAAAGGGCATAGATATAGTTATTTAAAGTAATCCCTGTAGTCCAACCACAGTAATCGAGCTTCCTCTCTTTAAAGTCTATTCTAATCTAACTGAATCAAATCTAATCTCTGCTGCAAGGAAGAAGAAGAACAGGTCGGTCATGAAAAAACTCTTTACTACATTAAACACACTGATGTTAGATTTTACTATTACTTGCACAGACTTGCCTTGGTACCCACTCGCCCATAAATCTGTTTCAACAAGAATGTAAAGGGTACACTGACTACATGGTGTAGCCTGATTTACCATTATCATTTTGGCTGCAACTCATTGCACTTCTTTTATAATTTTTTTACCAGTCAAAGATGCACAGTTCAGCATAAGTATTTCATAAGAATGGTTTAACCACTTCTATAAATTAATAACCCAGACATGTGACAGGTTATTAAACGGGCCAAAAATACCACTGCTGTTTAGTAGCTGGGCATAATTTACATCTCTGCTTTAATAGTATCAAAATTCACTTTAAAATGTCAAAAAATCTCAACACTATAAACGGTAAACAATGACCGTCACGCTCTACATGAAACACTGCACAGCAATAATGTTTATCCTGGCTATGCTCTCAGATTAAGTGAAATTAACAATGGTTCCTGCTCAAGCCCTTCCTTAAATGAAGCACAAGCTGGTTGCATTCTGAAAACAAACAATACACCACCAGAGACAGAACAATGCCTCAGAGATCTGACAGCAATTAATAAATCCAAAAGACCAACAAGCGCAACTTGAATCAACAACCCAACACCGAATCCCAATTAATCCCAGCCAAAGATGTTCAGTTGGTTTGAAAATCAGCACTCACCTCACTCTGCTCTGCTGCTCTAAAGTCTCCAACAACACATGGAGGAGTCGCTGGCACTCTGGGCTCTGAGGGGCTGACAGCTGTCTAACCAGACGACAGGACCAGCCCCCAAGTCCTGGAGGAACCTGACATGTTCCATCAAACGCACTGCTTTGTTGACTGAGGAGAAATCACAATATTAAGGCTAGCCAGGCAGAAAGTTTCCCAGCCCCGGAGGCATCCCAATTCCTCGGCGGGGCGTAACCCAGCCGTTTTATCTGCACCCATCTCCCTCCTGTGTGTACACTGCGAGGGGAACCGAGAGCAGTGCAGCTCAACTGACCCGTCATGTCAACAAAGTCTAGACAACTGCACTCTACCTGTGCTTTCTGATCTCTTTGGTGCTGTTTATGGAGTCAAAAGTTTTGACTGAAGGCGATATTCATTTCACACATCATTTCTATAATGTCACATTGTCACATAATCACATTTTCTGCTAATTTAAAAGATTATAATCATCTCAAAACCCTTTGAACTCTCTATTCTTCTGTCAGTGATAAAAAAAAATAAAAGGTAAATGTAACAATAAAGATATCAACAGCATGACACACATTGATCTACAGACAATGCAGAGCCTGATAGGGTGCAAACTGCCTCTAGTACTTCTAATGGCACCAGATGTCAGCCTGCATTGTTATATGGATTACTCGAGCCCCTCAGCAAACACCTCCGGGTGTGCATTCCACACCAAGAAGGGGAAAGGTGGGAGCCGCTCCTCTGAATCAATAAAAAAAACGCTGACTTTTCTTTCGCTTGAACTCTGCGTGTGTCTAAGCAGAAGGAGACAAGGAGACACTACTGGAAACTGGGTTAAGGGCTGGTGTACCCATTTTAATGGAGAGTCAAGAGAAGATTACCTGCTCCAAAAAAAATGTGATCTGTTCACCTTAACAGAGGTGGAGAATGGTGCACAGCAGCTCCTTTATGTGGTCTAAGGAGAAGGGAAGTGCGATGGGTGGCTAATCTTTGGTCTGAACTGTACACCTGGTCTCTGCAGGGTCTCTAATCTGTTGGAGGAAGGAGCAGAAATTAGAGGCCCTCTCCCATGTCCCTCACATTGGATGAAACCACCAGGGGCGTGTAAACATTCACCACAAATGAATCACTGGCAGTCAAAGCTGAAGCACCGTGATGCAAGTCAAGGTGAAGAGTTTAGGAGGATTAGGGTTCAGACAGCAAATGATATGCAATATTTGAGCCTGTCTGACATTGTGACGACAGTAATATGAATAGAAATAAACATGTCAACTTCTCTCACATTTATTATATTTGCCACAGCAAGACAATTAATGCAGAAACAAAGGGTCAATTATTTGATTAGTCCTTCATCAAATCATAAAACCAAACACTCTGTGGTAACAGCTTCTAAAATGTGAGGGTTGGTTGGTGTTTCTCTTTTTCATATCTACGTAAATTAAATGTCTTTGGGGTTTTTTCTGGCAGCTGGTCAAAATAAGCGATCAACTTCAAGACACTGCTTTATTAATGGTAATTTTTCAATAGTATATGGACTAAAAGAAATCTACTATCTGCTGTATAATGACAATATCTGTGAGTATTCTTTACAAACAGGCAGACAGATGATGGCCGGCAACTGTCCACACTGAACATGCAGCTTGTTCATTTCTTTCGGGCAGAAAAAAAAAAAATCAAGGCACAAACCACATCCTCATTTCCAGCAAAACCTAAGGACGTAAGACAAAGTGATAACCATCAGAGGACTCATTATAGACCTTACTCAATGTCCCTGCACCTGATAATTTCTACAAAAAAAATGCAGAGGGGGGAGAGAGAGAGAGACAAGGAGGCAGGGAAAGGGGGGAGAGAACGATAGGGAGGGCGAGGTGTTTCCTGTTTCCATAGCTCTGATTATACCCGTCCCTTGAGGACTGGGCCAATCAGGAAGAGGAATTTTGTCATTGAGGAACTCCTCAATGACAAAATGCCGAGTTTCTATAGTATCTATGTGTTTCTATATTTTGTTAAGCGGTGGAAGAAATATTCAGATTTTTTTTTTATACCACAATAATCAATCAGTCATGCATTCAAAATCCTACTTAGGTATGGGTACAGTATTACCAGCAACATATACTTAAAGTACCAAATGTAAAAGTACTTTCATCATCACCTCTGTAGTTGGTTGAGGTGGATAAATTACTCTATACTCTATATACAGCTGAGCAATTTAAAATGGCAAACCCTCAATATCATAAAGACATTCATCTGCATAATTATGTCCATATATATATAAAAGAAAATTTCGTGACATTTCGTGCACTGGAGAATGTATCATGTTTTGGAAGTGGATCATGTTTTTCATATGAAATTTCATCTATTAAAATTTCTTATGCTGCAAAGTGAAAAAACTCCAGCTGTCAGATAAATCTAGAAAAATAGAAAATAATCTAGAAAATAAAAACTATAATATTTGCATTTGAAATGTAGTTGATCTGTAAAAAGTAGTATAAAATGGAAATACTGGAAGTACCTAAGTAAATGGTTATTTTATAATTTCAGTATTTAAAACTTTCCAATGCATATTTACATGGGACAATGATTTAACTGACTTTGAAGGAATCATGTCGCTCTTTCCTTTTCTTCAGTCAGTTCTGAGAGATATTCTTTATTCCTCATTTTAAAAAAACAAACAGCAAATTTCAATGCTTATTATACTGATGTGGTATTTTGCCCACTGTTAGTGCATTTGTCTCCTTTTGCAATTGAGAGCGTCTGTTTTTATATAAACTGAACACTCGCTCTGAGTTGTTGTCAGAGTAATGATTCCTTCCTGTTTAGAGATGCAGCAGAGATAGGCTCCTGAAATTATGAGGCTTTAGAAAGATGCTCAGTGTTGGGACAAAATGTTTGTAGCTCCCAGAGACATTTCACTAATGTTTTATCAGGGCACATAACAGCAAACAGAGTTAAGAGCAAGACTTCCACTAGTCTGGGTTTACTGCTCCTGAACAGAACTTGCACACTGGTCTCCTCTAGTGGCCGACACAAAGACATTTACAAACCTAACTATCACGCAGAAAACAACAGAGCTAATCCATGTACCAGACAATAACTGGAGACTGGTAGACTTTCTGTCTGCTGTATTTCACAGTGAATTAGGCAAACCTATAAATACAACAAAGAACAATAGCAGAGTGGGTTCCCATAAACTTTCTGTCACTGTAAAGTGAAGAATATTAATAATCAGTTTGACAGCCCTGGTTTGTAATCAGCCTTTGCTTCATCTATTAGTATGCAGAAGAGGAGAGACAGGCTGAGAGGAGAGGTGGGGGGTTGCAGAAAGACAGAAAGAGATGGAGAGAGAAGCCTGAGGGAGAAAGAGAGTCATCTGAGCAGCCTTCATCCAGCAGCTCACATTGCCTGGCAACCTCAAGACCAGACCGAGAATGCGTACAGTTGTCTGCAGGCCGCTTCTGCTTACTCTCACCAACAGAGATAATGGCTTGCAAATAGTGTAAAACCTATAGGTAATTACAGATTTCAGCACTTTACTCTGTGGCTTGTGAGAGCTGGAAGATATCTGAGCTCGCCGTATCACAGGAAGGTCTGTAACAGCAACAAAAACAGCCACTGAAAGAGTTTGTCTTTGGCTTTTACATCACTCTCTGAAAATCTGTGTGCACCTCAAAATAAACGTTTAGGCATTTTAGTGTTGGTTCCTGAAGCATGATAACACATGCTTGATAATGAACACTAATGTGGTCCATGACTTTCTGTTGGCAAGTGCATTATACCTACATAACATAGCATTCCAGAGCTGCAAGGATTAGCTGACTGATAAATCAACAGAAAATGAATCAGCAACTTTTTCAAATATGACGCTTTTACATTATAGCTACAATGAATGTCTGTAGAGTTTTCTTATGTTTTGTAAATCAAATGATTCATTGAAGAAAAGAAGAAGTAGACTGATGGATAATGGAAATAATGATTACTAGAAGACCTACAATGTCCTGATGCAAAGAACTACAAAGGAAATAACACCCAGTATGCACCAACAGGTTTAGGCATCCTAATGATGTAATCTTTCTTGTTCTAGAAGGAGGTCTGTTTCCACAGTCAGCACATATTCACACAGCAACATAAAGATGTTTATATCTTTATATAAACATATCTTTATATAATATGTGCTAAACACACAGCTGACATGACAGATTGTGTTGCTGCATCAGACAATGCACTGGAAAGGAATTATCTTTAACTGACTGAAAATATTTGTGAAAAATGAAGTTTTGTCTCTGTTTTCTGTCACTTCTTCCCCCCTCACATCTACCAGGTGGTTGGTCTGGTCCGTCTATATATACGTCCACCAATATGGGTTTCAACATGTCAGAGAGAACTGTTGTCAGCTTACTGAACCAGACTCAAATTAGAGCAGAGAGAACAGTCGTCTTCTTTTGTGTCAGACTTGAGAGAGTCAGAATTAGTGAACCATTTTCCCTCCAGATTCAGCTCTGCTCAGTTTAGGGCTTAATCAAGTGGAAATTGGGAATAGGGGGTTGTGGGGGTGGTAAGGGTTGGGGTGCAGGGGTAGAATGGAGCAATTGTTCAGATAAAGGCCTCATGTTGAGCCCCGCTTTGATGTTTCTCCGGGGGGATATGCTGGGGATTTTACAGTAGCATTTCACTCCATTACTTTCTGCTCACCGCTGACGAAAAATGCAGGCTGGAGGAATGATGCAAAGCGGGGCTAAGACTGTATTTATCTGTGCTTTTCTTTTTTTCATCCAAAATATTTACGTATATATATTACATATGCCAGAGGGACAATCTAACATTTTTGGGGGGAATTTAATATTTCTCCAAAAAAAAACGCTGTCTGCTTCACTCACATGGACACCCAACAATATCAATATTCAAGTGAGAGTCCCCTCAGTTTGCCCCTCGCCTATACAAGCAGACAGGCTCCCACTGACCTATTATGTTGCAAAGCCTTTCTCATGCATGTCTTGAATGAAAGCCAGCGTATCGATGGTCTGAGGATAATCACGTTTCCCTGAGACAGACTTAGCTGCACTAAATAAGCCGCACAGGAAAAAAAAAAAAAAAAGAAAAAAAAAGGTGGGTCGAACAAAACTGTTGTATATTGGGAGAAAAGTTTCCCCGGAAAGCTTCGTAAACACAAATGAAAAGTGGTGCAAAAGAAAGCAAAAAGCAGAAGGGGTTGAAATCACTGTTGAATGTTAAAACGGCGAAAAAAAAGGTCTTAAAGGAGAGAATTTAGGAAGTAGTTTTTTTTTCTTCGCCATGTTGCATTTGTATGTGGACACCATGCCTTTCCTACCTGTCTTTTGTCCTTCAGCAGGTGCACTTCAGTGATGCTGCAGCGTCCAGTCTCCAGAAACCGTCTCCTCTCCGCTGGTTGTCACCACGGAAGTTCCCCACTTGTTGCTGAATCACTGAAGCCTCCATGTAGGAACTTTAACAAGCAAGTTTGTGCACACAAAGCGACAATATACTGGGGAAAAAAAGAAGTATAAAACAGCTTTAAGGTCAGCGTCTGCAGCTCTTACTCACTTTGGGTGGAAGTTGGTAGTTGACAGTGTTTGGTGCAGGTTCTCCAGGGCGCACAAAGTGGATATTTGCATTAGGCCGACCCCTCCCCTCGCCTTTCATAGCTGCCATTGTTTGTCGCAGTCGGGGCTCGGATTCAGTCCTTCCCTAAATCCCTGACGACCGGAGCAGGGAATGCTGCTTTCTCTGAGCTGAACTGGCAATTAACAAAAGCGCGTTGATATGAAGCGCCACAAAGAAACTATTATACCAGCAGTTAGATTTATGTATAACATTTTAAATAAACGCATGTCCAAAGAGGCTGAGAACCAGCTCAGCATTTTACTGCAGATTCATCTCTAAGTTTTACTTAAATGACAGGTAGGCAGGTAAACACTAATGCACCCACGTGATCACGTGAGACAGGCATGCTCAGCAAGGTGACAGGCTCACGTTGACCTACTCTGGTGATGGAAATACCTGAAGAAGCTGTAATAGCTGAATTCCGTTTCAATAGTTCTTGATCCTCCATTTTCCAGAGGAAGTAAACAGAATCTGTTTTATTAAATATTTTTCCCTGCTTGTGTAATTGAAGAGTCTTATAGAGACTTATAGATTAAAACAAACTTGTTACAGCTGATCATGGGTCAAAATCATAGACTAGCCAAGGTTTGAAGTGCATTCTTGGCCTTGGACAGGGCAGTTGACAAAACAATCTCATCAAATTAGTAGCTGTTTTGGAGATTTTTGTTTTCCCAGCTGCTGATAAAAGATTATGTTAAATGATCAAATGGCCCAGTAAAGCCACAAAATGGACAGATTATTCAAGTCAAGAATTAACTTTTAAGCCAGAATGGACAAAACCAGTCATTTCAGAAGAGGCAGCATGTTTCCTGTGTTTGGCAGGAGGAGGAGCAACTCTTTTATTTACATGTGGATCAGACACTGTGTCATTACCTTTACTTATACAGAGTAGATATGGGCTGGGCATGCATGCTTTAGATGTTGCTCTGTTTATGCTCACTTAATGATTGCAACAGATCTACCTTTGGGCTGTGGCCCTGCTGAATCTCATAGTATCTCAAAGAACATTTTTGAGCATTTATGTCCCTCCTGTTTCCCCTTTTGTTCCATGTCTGATCCAAGAAGCAGCTAAACGTTCCATATTATATCAGTATCAAGTGTCATTTAATATTAAGCAATAGTGAACTCCTCATTCGCCAAATCAGTGGGCCAACATCAACACCATCCTCATTAATGCTTTTCTACTTTGTATTAAATGCATCCTTTTGATAGCCATCTGTTGCCACCTAGTGGCTGACTCAGATTGAGGCAACAGGTGACCAGCTTTAGAGCCCGAGGTTCATGGCGAGACAACTCATTTGTGCAGCCTTCTTCAGGAAGAGCATCGCTGTTAAATAGTGGAATGAAATAATTGCTGTATTCCTGGGTCAAAATCTATTTCACTTTGTATTGTGCATACATGGTGCATGCAGCTCAGTCTCTAATCTAATTACCACAAACTAATTGAGACACAAGGGGCCAGATGCTGCTTGCACTTGAGCTAATAGCAGCTTGTAAACACTACCATGTGGCATAAGACTATTCCCTGGGCTTCACTCTAATGCACATGGCAAACTGAACCACCATAGAGACGGCTATTAGTCTAAAGTGTGAACCCTTTTGGGAAATTTGGCACAGCAATGTATTATGTTTCGCTTCAGGTCAGGTAGATTTGTGTTTGGATCTTTTACCAACTCAGCTGTTC
Organism: Toxotes lorentzi; assembly: GCA_037833715.1. Classification (NCBI taxonomy): domain Eukaryota; kingdom Metazoa; phylum Chordata; class Actinopteri; family Toxotidae; genus Toxotes; species Toxotes lorentzi. The sequence continues at coordinate 12,216,594 of JBBMJY010000025.1, read as the reverse complement.
ACACTTAACTCTCGGGCAGTGAGGGAAGAAGTGCAAACAGAAAGAGACACCATGCACTTCTGCTTTCAAAAATAAGACCTTTCTGTTTCAGTCAACTTTGTGGCCACACAATCACAAACACACTTACACATCTTGTAACTGTAAAAACACTAAATTTGGTTGAGTATTACTGGTTGAGAGTTGCTGCTGTTCCCACAGAATAATCGAATGTAGCTTCTAGTGATGCAGAGCTTTTCTTTTGCTGCTGATGAAAAACCAACTGGCACCTTAGTAGGCGAATCACATTTATGCCCCGATAGAATTCATTTAAATCCTTCATCTGCAAAGTGTCAACCTTGATTCCTATTTATTCCCATTAATTTAAAATGACCAGAAAACTAGACATGTGTTATCTACTCTGAAACTACAGAGTAGATAACACATGTCTAGTTTTGAGTTAGGTGTTAGTTATTTATTCTCAAGCCTCCGAATCATTTGAGTTTTAGTTTTTCAAGTTTGAGTCTCAACATATCATGCTGAGTGGTTTGTGCAGTTGTTGTTCTCTTTCTATCTACACAGTGACAGCAGACACGCCCTTATTGAGTGTGTCAGACAGAAATAAACAAACTGTAGCTGCAATAATATAAATGTACTATATAACGTTTATTAAAATATATAAAAGACAAAATACATATATGCATAATTATATCCATGATGAAATATGCATATACAGTATAATAATTATACAATAAAATGTGTTTACATATATAGATTTTTTTTATACATATAGCAAGATATTTTTGCATTAAAACTGGCAGTGGTGATTTTATTCTCCCTCCCCAAACAGGAAACCCCTCAGTCCACATCAGGCCTCCCAGAGGAGGAAGCCTCCGTGAAAAGCTTGAGAGCAGCAGCACCTTTACACCTGAGATCCATGTTTTGGAAAGGTCTCACACAGAACAACACACCTACTCTGATATATAGCTTCCTGGGACTTCAACCAGCAGCATCAAGAGGGAAAGGATGTTAGGTCAAAAGTCCTTTGATCTGTTTCTTTCTGGTACCTGTACCCTTACTGAAAACTGGGTAACGATCGCAGCAGTCCCAGCAGAAAATGGACAAAAACGTCAAAGCTGTGCCACACATCTTTTGTTATTACACAATAACTTCAGAAAAACATCCTTCCGGTCCAATGTCATCTGCCATCACACTACACCATTCCTCAGTACATCTAATCTCAGGATATATCTGTATAGCTTGCAAGAGAATAAAAGGATCCTGGACAGAGTGTAAGACAGTCCCGTGGGATGACATTAAGTCCTTCAGACTGGTGTGGTTTGGTTGTGGTTGGTCCTGTACAGTTTCAGTCACTGCACACTGAGGGCGGTCATGTCTGGTGGTAATGGTGGTAGTGGTGGTGGTGGTGGTGTTCGTGATGATGGTGGTGCTCGTGGCGCTGGACCACAGGAACCACAAACCCTGGGCTCCCAGGAGGCCCAGAGGCCTGCTCTCTCTCCAGGCTTGGCAGTACAGAGGGCACAGGGGGTTGCTGCTGGGGGTGGGACTGAGGGGACAGTGGGGTTTTGGATGGGGACAGGGCTTCTCTGGCTTTGGCCCTCAGGCGTTTGCTGTGACTGTATTGCAAAGGGTGCTGGTGGTGGCCCGAGGGTTGGGCTTGGTGCGGCAAGTGGTACACATCCTGACCTCCGTGGCCCGCTGCGCTGCCACTGTGCAGCATAGTTTGCAGAGGGGGGTGGTAGCCGTGACATTTGGTGGACTTGCCACCTCCGCTGCCCCCGTTATTCCCTCCGCTTCCCTTGTAGTTTCCTTTGGGTGATTTGAGGAACTGTGTACCCTTGCTTCGAAACTCTGTGGGGTTGTAGCTATCGCTGATGATCTGCGAGCGGCGCTGATGAATAACTTGGGTTTCTGGTTCCTGGGAGCGGGATCGGCTCTGGCTTTGGGAGCTCCGACCATGAGGCTCCTGGGGAGGGAAGGCAGGGGTTGTTCCTAATGGACAGCGCAGAGACAGCAGGTCAGTGATTTCTCCTTTCAGCTTTCCATTGTAAGATAATTAACTGGATTTTGATATTGTACATTCTGTAAGTTCACAACAGCAAACAGGCTGTAAAATATACTGAAAAGATTCTTACCTTCAAATCTAGAGGTGTAGTTCTCTATGCCAGCCAGGTCCAGGTAGTGATTCCTCCTCTCTGTGTTCTCATCCACACAGTAATGCTGACCCTCAGGGGCCGGTGCCTCATTGCTCTGCCCTCTGCTGCTAAAAATACGCAAAAATGATGAGTTGCCAAATGAGAATTCTGAGAAGATGATCAGTAGTTTACAAATTTGATCTGCAAGCCTCTAAGCAAAATATCCCTGGTGGCTACTGACCTGATGTATGACGACAGCCGTTTGTCAGCTGAGCGCCCCTCCTCCTGATGACTGCGATCTGAAGAGTGAAAGTAGCAACATCCAGAATAACAGACTGAAGCACTGAGTTTTTGTCTTTTACATTCAATAACTGTTTTATACACTATCTGCTTTAAATAATCAGGTTGGCCTCAAGGGAACTTGTCATCTTTCAGTAAGTATCTGGCAGATCTGGGTTTCAGAACAAAGACTATCCCCCAAATCTACAATTCTATAAGTAGTAGTAGTCTCATCACATATCGGGATCATAAATAATGTCTGTTGTAAATTACTGTTTTAATTTTCATTTACCTGTCCCTGTTTCTCTTCTGTGGCACCTTGGCTCTGGGGTGACAGTCAGTTTGACACGCAGAGTCTTGCTCTTGTTATGGCAGGAGTGGTTCACAGAGGCATCCACTACATCGTAGATGGTGTGCATGAGACTGGACATGTCCTGTAGTGGTGGGAAGAACACAGTTTGTACTGTTGGCCTACATTTGTCACATGACACTTGAATGGGACGGGCTGTCATTATTAGTTGCAGTACTCTGTCATATACGCTACACCAAGAAGCACAGATAGAGAAAAAAAAGACAGGGAGTGTAAGGACAGCTGAAACATACACACCTCCTTTGTAACTTTCCCACTGTTGTCAAAGTCATAAAGAGTGAAGATCCACTCCTGGCGGTTGTCGTCCTCCACGGACACATCACACTCCAAGTCCTATGAATACAAACACATGTTCTGAAAAGCTATAATATTCCACATACACAAAAACAATATAAAATTGTCTATGTGCACATTTTTGCTGTGCTTACACAGATTGCATTCCAAAGACCAAACACAGAATTATTTATGACAACAGGGGGTCGGCAAAGTACATCAGATTCAGTCATCACAGCCGAGGCCTTCAGCATGATTCGTTAAGATTCTTTTAAGAGGGAATGATTAAGGGAGTTCTTATTTTAACACCACAACCTGCTGCTAACAAGAGGATTTCATAACACCAACCCCTATGATGTGAATTCAAATCAAATCGTGAATGAGTATTGTCTGCTGGTAGCTTTAAAGTCTGCTTTACAAAGCAAAAAATAAACAACAGCAAGAACTGAAATCCATGTGAAGAAAGGTAGGGAGTTTTAAAAAAAAAATCACATTTTTGTATGAATTCATACATCCTGACTGGTGTTTGGTGTCAGGTTTTCAACATGTAAACAAATCATTTTTCAACAAATTCCATTCAGCAGCTTTCTTTCAGCATGTGTGTATGCGTGGGGAGGTGGGGGTACGAGTACAACCATTACTCAGTTACAAATTTTTGGCAAAAAAGTTGTTTCAGATGTATCTTGTAACATGGCCATAATTGGAAAAATAAACATCTGGAATATAGGCCGTGCTGCATGCATGGTGGAGAGCTGACACTGTGTGAAAGGCGGTGTGCATTTACAAGGGGAGGAGACCCCAGGAAGAGAAACAGCTCTTTATGGTTCTATAATATCTCCTCAGCTCACATAACCAGCAGTGATCACCAAAGGGCAGATCTAAGCACATCTTTAAAACATGCAAGTCTAAACATTACAATCTATTTATTCTATTTATTGGTCCCTAAATTCAATCAAGATATGGTCTGGAGCAGTGTCAACACACATACATATGTTCTGTGCACAGGGCGAGGGCATGCAGCGGTGGCTAGGATAGAGGTTACTCGCCATGCATTTATTTTCTAACCTATGTTTAAATAACTTTCACTCACAGAAACACAAAACTGTTTCAGCACTCTTGGCTCTTAGCGCAAGGCTCAGGAGAGACCTTTTTCTGACCTGAAAGATCCTGTCTGTGAAGCAACACTAGTTCACTGTTGCAAGTCCTGATTTAATTTATTGTCTCTTCTTTCACACTGCTTGTGCCTCTTCCAGTGTTGAAATATAATGTCCACATCCTCAATCCATCACAGTCCCAACATGGAGAGATAGGCACTCACGCTCCCCTTAATAATTGTTGTCGCAGTCCAATTGAGCTGTAATTTTTTTTTAGATTGAGAAGCATTTAGGGAAATCCTAACATTGATTGATTCTTTCAGAATGGAACTGGGCTGGTGATTGAACTCTGAACCTTCTCGCTACAAGTCGTGCCCCTGAGCTGTGTCTCTGTTGAACACAGCTCACGTAATACACTTGTGAAGTGTGGTGTAATTGAAAACTCATTCACATCACAGAATAGCAGTATTGGCCAGGTCATGTGACTACTTACATCCAGACTGATTCGTTTCTTCCCGGGGGCTTTGGTGGCATCTCTAAGAATCTCTCGCTCTCCGTCCTCGGAGTGCAGGTGCTGCAGGTAGCTTTCACAGCCCTCGGCTTTCTCAGGAGGAAGAACCACTAGTAACGCAAGAGGACACATTTAAGTTAGAAACTACACTTCCAGGGAAAATCTCAAGGCCTCACAAAACCATAAACTTTACTTAGATCTTGATTGTTCCCTTGCTTATAAATGTGGTATCCAAACATGACAGCCTATTCATTCCAAAGAAAACTTCTCACCAGATGCTCACAGTTCTTTTTGTGCCTGCAACACATGTGCATTAGAGGCTCTCTTTGGATCTCCATTTATTCTAGCCCACAAAACCAAAGCAATATCTTGATATTAAACTTTGTGACTGTTAATTGAGATTTTTAAATGTGCCGGTGATGCCCAGGAAATGTTCCTCATACTTATTACGGCATGTCATTTTAGTATTGGGTATCATCCTCTCATGAAAGCTTTGTTAAACCAAAATGATCTGCCATATAGCTTTTGCACAGTAAACATCAAATTAAAGACTATAATCTTGTGATAACATAACAGCTATATAGATAACAAACTATCTTTTTTTTTCATACTTCATCATGCTAGATTGCACATAAACATCTTCAACTAATCAATGCATGCTTTGATATCATACAGTATATCTTAGCAGTAAGTGAAAAGGCATCCTTCTCCACCTACCCTCTAGGGGACAGTGTTGATCTGAGAGTCCTTCCTTCAGCTCACCATTTGGAAACTCCTGGGACAAGGAAAGACATGAAGAGAGAGGAAGAGAGAGAGAGAGAGAGAGGGTGGGGGTAGAGGGGGAAGGGGGTCAGAGATGTAAGTGAATCTACAGTTCAGACCACAGACACAGAGAAAACAAACAGTTCCAGCTAAAGCATTTCCTATTCAGATGAGAGGGAGAGGGCTGGAGGCTCCAGCGCGGCCAAACACTTTGAACATCTGCACGCTTATTGTGTTTCACTGTCTGGGACACAGCGAGCGCAGCCACAGCCAAGCTTTCAAGATTTCTCCAAGCCCTTCAAATGGACCCCTCGCATCCATCAAAAAACCCATAATGCACTTCATCATCTGAGCCCCCCCCCTTCTCTCTCTCTCTCTCTCTCTCTCTCTCTCTCTCTCTCTCAGCCAACCTGTTTATTCTCATGCTGCTTGACATGGAAACCCACTGAGAAGCGTTTCATGGAAGGAGCCCAGAGTTTAGGAAAAAAGTTTTGTTGTATTTCTCATTGAAAACTTGACTCTGAGAAGTTTGGTTTATGTAAAACAAACCTCACAATGAGCTCTCAGCAACATGCGCGTATTTATTTTGAATGGAGAATAATTGCCAGATGGAAATTTCCATGCAGACAGGATGGGACTGATTAAATACACAATTCCATAGCCATAAAACAAAAGTGGGACAAAGGGGTGGAAGGGAAAAAGGCTCTGCTGTCATATGTGAATGATCTATATCCTACATAAAACAGAACCACAATGTATTCATAACCATCCCACACACATGTGCTAATGCAGAGGCACACTGAGGCAAAGGCAACAGGGTCACCATGCACCCGAGCACAGTCATGGGGCATTCTTTAATTACAACTGGATTGTGGAAACAATGAAAATTAAGTGCAGCACAGGCCCTAAACCACAAATATTTAAACAACAAATGATTCATCTTATTTACGTCATTCTCAGTCCTCTAAGCTACTCCACACACACTTTGAAATAAAATCTCACCAGATTGAATCAAGGAGGCCCACTGAAACGAGACAAATAAAAAACAGATAGATGCTAGAAAACAAAAGAACTCCATGTACCTTCAACAGAGCCGAGGCTCAAGTGAGAGGTTCTCAACATCTGCATGCGTTTAGGTGAACGAAACCCCCCCCCCCCTTCCCCTTCCCCTCTTTCTCAGAGTAATGACAGCGCCAGGGCCTGTGGTTCTATTTAACGATCTCATAGCCCATGATTATTCCTCACTTCAGAGGATGATACCTCCAGCCTGTAATTCGGCCCTGACCTTCACCGCTGAAGTGGGGGGAGCCGGTTGATTCTCAGGGTCAAGGCTCGGACACCCCTTGCAAATTGGCCACCGGAGACATTGAGAGAACACAGCAAAAGAATGGGAGTTGAGTCTTGGGGGGAGGAGGGGAGGGAAACAGGATAGGGGCAGGAAGTAAGCGGGAGGAATAAAGAAGAAAGAAAGGAGCAGAGGAAAGAGGGCACAAGGAGGGAAGGAAACATAATATGAACAAAGATGTGAGAAGAGAAATGCAGATAAGAGTAGAGGCAGAGGAGGATGCAGTTTGTTGTTGAAACAAGATAGGGCCTATCTATTGCTTACTCCAGTTCCTGTGAGCTCAGAGGGAGAGATGGAGGTGGGTTTTTACAGTCTCTGGAAGGCTTCAGGGAGAGGTGGAGACTACTAATACCACTCCCTGTGCCCCAAACAAGCAGCATTCTTAACAAAAAGACCAAATACACACACTAGACATGAGAAGAGTGTATGTTCATCCCTACACATCTGGATTGTGCAGTTTCTGCAGCCAAGTTGTTGTTTCCTCTCTGCGCTGGATGCTTTTATCTCCCCTCTTTGTACCGCAGTCCCTTAATGAAGGGCAGTATGTAAGGAAGAGGGAGTTCACACAGACACACTGTTCTGCAGCTCAGAGGAACATCAAAGACAACCATTGATTCTTCTCATCCTTGCTCCCATGAGGATGCAGAGCAAGGTATAAGCGCCTTTAAATGAAAGACAGGATTCAGCGTTAAATATAATGAAATGAATCAATCAACCAACTGCCACAAATGAATCTTGTCTCTAATTAAAATTCAGCTATCAGGAGACGTCTTGCTGAGCGCAAAAGGAGGGGACCAGCAGGGCTTGTGTTGAACACATGGCTCCCACCCCCCACCTCCATTACATCCATTGGGGGAGCTAATGAGAGAGCAGGCTGGGTCTGACCGCAGTCTGCAGTTTAACGTCTAAACACATGGCATCTCCATCCACATCGCCCACGGTGTCGGGCTCAAATCTGCCCACCACATGTGTAATTAACTGCGTTCTGGCATCTAGCAGCTCTCATTCTTTCGCTATCAGATCACAAACTGCTCTGTAGGCAACGCAAATGTGTTAGCATTTTGGGGCAAAGTGTTGTTTGTTTTCCACCATTGGTGTACACCTGAAACCCATGATATATATATATATATATATATATATATATATACCCAGTGTGTGATATCAGGTATAGGGAAGACTGATGAAAAATCGCATGTGTGGGACAGACGCTTCTACCAGAATGACAAGGAGATGATAAGGTAATAGATCTCTGTTGTCTTAAAAAACAGTGCATTGGAAATGTGCACTGACAGTGTTCCATGTAAACAGGTTCTGTCTCCCAGACGTCTTGACATTAAGAGACAGACAGAGAGTTGTGTGATGTTTGTTCCTGTTTAATGCAGCAGTTCTGCCAAGCTTCCCTAAAACCTCAGCCTACTGCCAGACTTTTATGTGGGATAGGGTAACCAGGAGAAGCTTTCATAGCTCCCTACCAGGTGACATCAGACATCCCCCAGCGGTTTCTCTCTCTCTGCCTGCCTCCCACCCATCCTCCCACTGGAAAACACTGCACATCTTTGTTCTCTCACCCCCCCCCCACTGGCCATTAATTGGGGATAATTGTGGGGTTCCCCAGTGATGAAAATGAGGATCGAATAGTATCAATATAAAGAAAGGAACACCAGTTCGTAAACAAACTGCATACTCTTCACCACAGAATGAAACTGGAGAGGGAGCGGGGCCATTGAGAAATAAAAGCCCTCCATTCCAAAAGAAACCAACCTGGCCTTGACTCAAAACCAGATGTGAGCGGTTATACTGAAGAGAGGCAGAGGAAAAGAGAGGGAGACGAGGGGTGGGGTGGGGGGTGGTCTGGGGCTTAAAATATGGGGAGCTAAAGAGAGAAGGCCAGTTGCACAACTTCTGTCTCTTCTCTTGCAAGACAGCAAAAGAACAATATGTTGGTCTCTTGACGGCTGAACTGAAAGCCCCCTCTCCTTTTAGTTCGTCAGGCCTCAGCTTTCATTCCAAGTCAGGGTAATTATGGTGCTCAGGGTCAACAGAGCACACTGGCCTCAGCTAGTGGTGAATAGCAACATTAAAGCAAACAGTACTGAACATACTGCTGGATTAGCCTGCCTAATAATGTTAATTGTAATCAAAATATAAACACAAGCTAAAAGCGTGTTTTTATGATTCAGTTTATAACTGTGCGCTGTTATCATGACTGAGCCAAGGACCCTCAGTAAGGGTTTGGAGCTTTTTCAGGTTCAGCCTTAACCTTGCCTTTTCAATGCTTGTCATTACTATACAACAGAAAGTCTGCCTTTGTACACTAATTAAGGTATTTTATCTATGTATCAGTGTGCCATGACATGTCTTTCTATGAATGGAAATGAGATCAGAGCAGAATTCCATCCTGTTATTTGGACTGGCCCCATGTGGCCAAGATGGCCCAGATATGGCCCTTTCGGGGTAGTGGGACTCACTCTGAGGTCAAACAGGAGGCAAAGCCTCTCCCTTGGCAGGACATAAATCACTGGGGCGAAGCCTTTTCTGTCCCAGTATTTCTACAGCTGTGGGGAGAGATGAGCATGCTTGCCTGTCTATGTAAGAGCAGCACGTAAACCGCTGAAAGTCACCCGCTCACCCTTCAATCAGGAAAGACTATCTCTTAAACTCTGCACGCCCCTCCTCGCCATATCACTGCTATTTCTCTCACTTTGATTATGACCTGCTGGATGGCATAAACAAAGATTAGCATCACTGGCTGACCACCCTGCATCTGTCACCGGTGCTGTAATCAGCTTGCCTTCATTAAAGTGGGCTTTGATAGGAGTCTGATGTAATGGAGTGCCCTCCTGTCAGCTGTCACACAGGCAGCTACTGTAGGGACTTGGAAACCATGTGCCTCATACCAGTGACTGGAATCACACTCATGAATCTGGGTTAGGCAAATGTATTAAATTATAGACATAGCAGATCACAACACATAATGTACTTGATCAGTTACTGCAGAGGGAAAAACACAAAGTGGCTCTCATGGTTCAATGTATCTGAAACACAAAACTCTGCATGGACTTTTACATGACTAATGCTATGTGTAATATGCACTCAAACATTTAATGATCTACTTGAACAAAAGTATAGTAAAATGGGATCTTTAAACAGCCTCAAGTGACACCATCTTTTCATTTTATGGTCAAGTAGTGTTTTCAAAAGGTGAAGTCGACAGTAGGTCAAGTCTCACAGCAGTCCATGCCTGATGCTAAGGTATACAAGGTAGGTAGGTATTAATAACTAAAAGTATTTTAACTTACAATATTTAATAAATGCAAAAAAACTCTATCTGTCAGTTATTTTTTCCAATTACCTGACTAATCAGTAAGCCCATCAAGCATCACAAAATAGAAAGATGCCTATGACAACTTGCCCTAGCCCAAGGTGACTTCTTTTTTTGTTTTTTTTTTGGCCTCTCAACAGCCGAAATCCCAAACAAAGAGAAGCAGCAAATCCTCACATTTGAGAAGCTGGAACCCGAGCATGTTTCATAATATCAATGACCTCGATAATCAAAAATTGTTGCAGCTCAACCTTCTTTCAAATAATTCAAATAATCTTTTCAGCACTAAAGTTCCCATATTGCACCACCAGATGTTGAGAATTCAAGTCAGATACACGAGAATCTGTGTACTAAACAGTACAGTGATTATAGACAGGAGACACACAGAACATATTTTGAGCATGCATGCACACCCTGTCAAACAAAAAAAAGAGGCGAGTGCAAAAGGCAACGGCATTTCAAAGCCAGTGTGGGACAGGCGGTTAGACTCAAACAGGATATTCCTCTGTTTCTGGCCTCCATGTGAAATTCTGTAAGCTCCCGCGCAGGCCCCTGTCTCTTAAGCCCGGCCAATGGGGAGCGCACTCAGGCTGATAAAGCTGAGGGGATTTGTTCCACATTCCACAGGCCCTTTAAAAAACACAGCGGATCTGAGAATGCCAGGTTGTGGGTGAGGTGACTCAGACGCCAATCCCATTACCGTCCGAAGCAACGTCACCTCTCACGCAGTCATGAAGGTGCTCTCCACAAGTGTACAGCTGAGCAGAACTTTTAAGTCATCAGCTGCAATCATGTCATGTGATTTAGTATAAACGGACTCTTCAGACTGGTTGTCTGTCAGCTACAGTCACCTCTCCGCCTTGTCTGTTCCTGCTGGGTGGAAACCATTCAAACACAATCACTCTCACATGTAAGGGCTCTTTTTGTGTACTGTAGTTAGTGTCAGGTTTCCAGCTGTCTGTCTATTATTGAGATGTCAGTTTTAATTGCTCTCACCTGTGAGATAACCACCAACACCACTGTTTTCACTTCTCGTTTTGTTAAGCTACAAGGGATTTGAGTCACCGCTTTGAAAACCCAGCCTGGCAGTTCATAGGGGTGGGGCTCTGTGGCTGGAGGCTGGCGGAGCTGCAGGCGTTACAGTGCTCCTGTGGGTGACTGAGAAATGTAAACAAACCATGTTGGAGAAGGACAGCTGCATGCCAGAGTGGAAGAGCAACAAAGTTGCCTGAGCTTTACATGTTATGTGTGACTAGTTCCCAACCGTTTTTGTCTGATGTGCCCCCAAAGCGCTATCAGATGAGCTCAAGTACTCACTCATCAATGCTACCTGTCAAATTACAATTCCTGTTTGCTTCTGTAGTTTATCTCGGTTGGCTAAGTTTTCCGCATACTTCCTGGTAAAAGCAGAAGCACCCCGTGGTGTACAAGTGCCTCCGGTTGGGAATCACTTGCATACACACACTTGAATGATGCTGTCTGTCTAATCTACAATGACTTTTTTGGGCTGCTCACTTAACTCTGAGGCACTCCTGCTGTTAAAAGGCTTGTGGGTTGGTGGATGAGCTGCCCTGCTGGTTTCCTGAACATGTCTTCCAACAAGATAAAAACAGGTTCGGGGTCAAAACCAAAGCATTGGTTACTGCTCCCTATGGGTAACTTGTTCAGAGAGGTACAGATCCATATGACTGACCATGATAAGAGGAGCTTGTGCAGCCGTGACCAATCAGCCAGTAATGTAGCATGAACTCTCAACACATCCATCTGGGAGGCATATTGGGCAAACAGAGACGGACGGCTGTTGTACTGTACTATGATTGCCTTCGGCCCTCAGGGGGGAATCGGGCTTGCTGGTTAGAGACAGCCAAAATACAGAGTTCAGTGCAGCAGGATGCAACAAATAACCAAGGTAGACAGGCAAAGCCTCTAATAACTCATATGACCATGGCCTAACTATTCTCAGTGACACTTGCCAAACCTCAGGTCCTAGGAGACACTACTTGTTTGCATAATTGGTACTGTTATTCCTTACTATGAAATATTTAAGGCTTTAGGCCATCCTGCCAACATAGTTTGGGTAAAAAAATGTCTTGGCTTTCCAGACTGCTGCACCATTTTTGGCGCACAATATCTTAAATCTGACACACAGAGAAAAAGAGGTGGCTGTGCTTCTTTTATCTTCTGTCTCGCTCTCTTTGTTGTTATGTTAGTCTCCCTGACAGTCCAGTACCTTCGTCTCTGCCAGCTGGTAAGGATTGCCAGTCTCAAAGACCACGAGAATTCTTGACACTGCAAGAACCTGCTTAATTCCAAGCTGTGAAGTTCCTCACAGGCCTGGAACTGGACAGGGGGTCATCCCAGGGTCAACATCAAGTGTTTTCCTGAGGATTCCTAAAAATACACTCCTGCTGGGAGCAGGAAGCAGAGGAGACTCCGCGATCTTCAGACGATGAGAAGGAAGCCTGGATATGTAAAATGGACCGTTGCCAAAGGGCCACTGGCTGTAATGCTTTGGCATATGAAACGCAACTTCCCATGAAAAAGAGGACAAAGTTGAAAGCTGAAGAGATGAGGTGTAGAAAAAAGACAGCAGCACATGGACCAATTACTGATGCACTGAAATCATGCGAAACTCATTCATATTTCCACTGAATTATTCTCAAAGAAAATTACTGGTCAAAAAAATGAAAAGGATATGAGGGCGTGCATGTGATGAATTAATTCTGAAATTGTAGCTACAAGACAAGAATTTTAAAGCCTTGTGGTGCAAACCATGAATTATAATTTTTATTTGTGACACACCACAGACAGATGCCAAGTAGAGATTTTGAGGCCACAGTGGGCGAGACTCTTAACATCTGTGCTTCTTCCTGTTGGACTGAAGTTGCCATGTGTGCACTTTAGTGACCTGACAGACTAGCTGTGTGTGTCTGAAGCACAGTTCCTCAGTGTGAAATTCTGGAACGTAATTCATCCATGGCACAAGCAGAGATCAAAAGGCTATGGTGCAGAGGGCAGCTCAGCTCAGCTCCACCTCCTTCTCCGGCTCAGTTTTTGCAACAGAGCGCACAGAGAGCTGCTGCTTTCACAGCCATAATTACTGGAAACCGGGGCTGTGAGGCCATGAAAGGAGTCTGCACTTAAACATGAGCTGCGTTAGCTTAGCTTAGCTGCTCGTGTACTCTTATCTTATCTCAGGTGTAAGGCTACAAGCCTGATGGAGCCTTGCTCTCTATCACACACAAGTCTGGAGGCAGGCCACTTAAAAGCACTAAGTGTGACACTTAATATTTGATAAAAGTTCTCGAAGGTGGATTTATGCTTCAAAAGGCAGACGGTACTGATGTGCAATGACACCTTAAAAGCTATGAGATAATCAGGTGCTACCAGGATGGAGCGGTTCTCAAAGCTGAGCACATGGGACTGGGGGTAAAAGTTCAGATATTCTGATACACTGGCATTCTTGAAGTGATAAGATCAGTCAGCCCCTATCAACACAAAGAAGTAGGAGCTGGTTAGAGAGAAAGACCTTGCAGAGCTACTATATGGGAGAATTTTGCTGTATTCATTTACTGCCGCCGCCAACTCCCAAAACCAGATTTCCTATGAGCTTAAGATATTTGTTTCTTACTTTTAAACAGATTTTGGTACACTGTAAGCTGAGAGCTCTTTTTATAAAAGCATACACCGCAGAAGTTGCTCTGCAGAGATATCATGAAATAAAATCCAGATTTAGAAGAGTGCGTTGTCTTTATGAAGCACCTCCTATGAGCAGATGGTGTCTCTGAAAGGTTCTCAGTGAGGGGGGCAGGCGTCGCAGAGAGAACTGCTGTTTATTTGAAATGAGCCTTTAGGTAAACATGTTACATGGCACACAGGGCCAGGTCAGCTTTTGAAGTGGACGGGCTCAGGAAAGAAATGGGTGGGGGAAGAAAAGAAGGCTGCCTTCAGAGGAAATGAGAACAGTGGCCTCTTTCAGCACTGTTTCATCCTCTCCCTCCCTTTCTGTCACATATAGAAAGAGCACAAAAGGTGTTAGGGTTTATAAATACACCGACGCAGAATGTGAGAACCGCTGAGCTCTTATTTCTTCAGAGCACATAAGAAGAATCATTCTGAAACCATCATTTCCTAAATTGAATTCCCCTGAAAAATTACAACCCATGACAAAAATAAACCGCTTCCTTTTAATGGAGACCCATTGAGGGTTCTGATGACGGGAACAGGTTTGTGTAACAAAAGCAAGTTTGCAGCCATTCCCCATTGGAGAGGAATGTGATGTGCAGAAGGAGGGCCAGGCCTGTGCTGTCTGCAGAGCCTGGATCCAAGCTTTGAAGCTGCTAGTGTGTTTCAACAGCTAACCACTTTCAGATGGGACTGTGGCGTTTTATGAGCTGAGTAATAGCGATACCCACACATGTGCAGGCTTGGGGTCCCAAAGAGGGGGAGGTTCAGCTCAGAGCAGAGAAAAAGATGCCTAACTCCTCGGGGGTTCTGGGTTTTGGGTGTGTTTGATAAATCTTGCGCTATGGCATTTTGTATATGAAACCGGATGGCATGAAGATGGATACTGTGTAAAGTGTGTTCACCTATGAGCACAGCTCTGCTATAAATTCCACCTTTTTTTCAAGGTTACCTTGAACATCAAATGAAGTTTGAAGGCTATCGACTCCTTGTATGGAATAAACGCTTGAAATCATGGCAATACATCTAGAGTGTATAACACTGAGCACAACGCCCTGTGACAATGCCTGATTTATATGTAAAGAACACTTCGAAAAGAAGCAGAGGCTGTGCTTCAAGTAGCACAGCATCACAACAACCAGTGACAACTCCAGCAGCTCTGGGTACCCTCCACTGGGCTTTTTTTTTTTTTTTTTTTTGTAGCATACCGGAAGCCAGGGTTTGTGGTGTGTGTGTGGTGCTCCACTCCCCAGCCTCAAACCTAACAGGGCGTGAGGTTTAGGAATGTGGAGCAAGGATGAAGTTTCGAAGCATTCAGGGGTGACTCTGAGGGCTTTTCGTACGCAGAAAGTGAATGTAACCTACCAAAGAGTCACCATTGGGGGTGTACATTACATCAAACAGCATTGATGGGTAGTTCAAAAACACACAGCTGGATGGCCTGACTAAATTTTACCTAGAGTTTAGTGATCCTTGTTCTGTTCTGTCCTTCTGTGTTCGATTTTTTTCTCAGGCAAACAAAAAAATGTGGGGGTATTCATGTCTAAGATTTATAGCTATCAGCGTATTGTGCCGCATGCCGCTATTTAGTTTCCCCAGTGCTTGTATTGTGGAATATTTGTCAGCGTCCGACCTTTGTGGATACAATCTCAAGTTTCCACTGGCTGAATTCATAACAAACCCATGTCCAAAAGAGGAATCCCCTGTCCTCTTTAAGCAAACAAGCAAAACCTCAGTCTCCTTTTCAATCTGCAAATATTTAAAGAAACAAAATATTGAACAAAAATAGATCTACAATGTCTCTTCTAATAATGTTTAAGTGTCCTGTGCCCTCCCTGAGCTCATCATATGCACTACACTCACTGAAGATATAATTCAAACAATGTAATCAATTAACAATGGCTATAATGACAGCATATAATAACACCACCAACAACCATAACTGAAAAAATAGAATATTCCCCTGGCTGCTCTAAGGCTTGCGAAATGAAGTCCACTTGGAAAAGAGCTAAAGCTTTCTAAGGGGGAACAGGGGTTTATGTGGAAACATACCTTACACACTAAAATGTAATAACCTTTGAGTCTCCCGGTGTTTTACTTGGCTGGGAGAAGCACAAGATCAAACACAGACTTGGATCCAGCATCCTTTGCCAAAAATGTCAGCGCTAAGCACTGGGCTCCAGCTTCAGGTATTTTCTTTCCCCTGGCAGGGAGCGAAAGCAAAGACATAGACCAGTGTTAACCCTCGGTGGGGCTGCCCCGAACAGCCACCAGCACACTAATCATGAGGAGGAAGTGAGGTCTCCCTGCAGTCATAGTGACCATGCATGTCTAGGTCTAGGTTGAAAACCTGGGATGGGGTACATTCGGGAAGTTCGGATATTCACATATGATTGCATAGATGATGACTTCAGTCCGTTCCTGTAAAGCTATACAGATCTCTCGGAAGTGCGCAAACGGATATCTCATGAATATCATGAAAAGCAACGTGACAAGTGACTTCAAAGTGACAATGACGGGACTGAGATATCTCTAAAGGCGACAGAGCTTCATTCCATATGTCTGCAGATAAGCGCTCCAACAATGGAGGAAGTGGAGCGACTGTTGTTCCTCTTGTCTAAATATATACTATTCTCCTCTGAGCTGAAGGAGAAATTTAGCTCATTATGCATGCGATCAAATACAACCACCGATTTGGAATGTCTGCCGATGAAATGCTCTATACTATAGTAACGACGTTCTATAAAATCAAAGAGCCAGTCTACAAGCTGTAGTTGCATATATTTATTTTGATGGATGACGTTGCGTTCTCTGTGTGATGAATTTGATTACAGTAATTGCAAATTTGTTAAAAAAAAAAAAAGTAAAATACACCACTAAAGCACAATATAACCCAAATTATTAAGGGACTTAATGTGGCTCCAGCACTTACCCAATCTTAAGGACTTGTCTTGAAGAGGGGCCCTGTGTAATATTCCAGTTTTGACTCAAAAATTGAGGATGGGGGTTTAACAGGGGCCCATAGCTCATTTTTCCCAAGGTTAATTCAGCCTCTGATTTGTGCCAAAGGCTTGTGAAGCAATGTGTGATGGCTCTTTGATTCCTCCTGATGGCCAAAGAGAGAGCTTGCTCTCTTCATGAGCACAGATCACAGGGGAATTAGGGTGAAAGTGAGCAAACCGCTTCAAAGTATTTCAGACAGTATAAATATCCTCAGAAAAATAAACACTACAACACTGCAGTGTTCTAATGTCTTTTCTCCATTAGGCACAGGCCACACAAACCACCCTTTGCCACTCACTCACTCATTCACTCACAAACACACAGACAGAGAGTGAGAAAGGGACTCGACCTCTGACTCACAGGCGAAGCCATGTGGTGATACGCACTTTAACACTGGCACATGAAAGGATGGCTAAAACAAGCACCTCACACTTGTGATGAGTGTTGAAGTCAACCAGGTGATGACATTTACACTGCTCAGGACAAACTGCAACCAACACAGAGAAAAAAACTGTCTCAAGAAGGTGGTGTGATTTGCATGTTTAACAACTGTTTGAAGTTAATATAGAAGGTAAGGTGAGATCAACGGTCACCTCCTGCCCAAACAATGCAGTGGACAAGGCAGATGAGGCTCTCCCTTACTCCCCTTCCCCCACTACCTTTAAAGCCCCTCAAATATCTCCCCCAAGAAAAAAAAAAAAAAACCTTAAACCCACCACTCCTCCTCCTCCTCTTTTCCTACTCCCCGCCACCCTCTCCCACCCCCTTCCCACCACAGCCCCTCTCCCTGCTCCAGGATTTTGCTGTACAAACCAGGAACAGATGTCTGCCGGGGCCGTGCTGAAAGACCCCGCTGTTCTGGATGCCAGCCACATGCTTTTCATTCAGAGATGAAGGCTCACAGCTCGCCTTCTTGTGAAGCCAATTTCAAAAAAAAAAAAAAAAGAGGGGTGGAAAAAAACAAACGCTCCAAATGCCTTCAAGTCCCTTCAAAAGCAGTACATATATGAGCACACCTTTTTGTCTCCTCTCCACCACATATCACTCCCTGGTACTGCTGTAGCAGGGACAGGCTTTTTTTTGTCATTTGTGGTTGTAAGAGAGGCAGAAAAGAAAAGTCTTGAGATGTTGCTGATGAAAATATTTCTTGAAAGAAGTCCTGAAGTGCTTGAAGACCTCAGGAGCTGCACAATTATATCCACTACACACACACACACACATACACATCTCAAAAAAGAATTGAGATCAGTTTTAAACTAGTGGCTGTGTACTGAAAAATAAAATGCCGTTTAGAACCATGGCTTTAAGATTACACAGATATCCCAGCCCCAGATCCAAATCAAATACTGCTAACTCAAAATGAACATGGTGACTAGAAGATATACCCAAATGCCCAGAATTGTCCAAACAAAACATCCATTTTGAGCGAGATCGCCAAATGAGGACTTTTATATAAGGGGAAAATCTTATTCACAGATTCCAAATGAATGTTAAAAAAACATTAGCTTACAATTAGTTTAGTGAGCTGCTTGGGAACTCTGCTCTTAAACCTAATTTCTTATTGAGGGGTGAGTGGTATGTAACTCTCCATAAGTCAAAATAAATTTGCGTCTTGGAGCTTTTGGCACACTCGCTCTTCACAGGCCACGTCTGTGAGAAGTTTTGAGACAAAGGATGGTGCTGAAAGGTTGAATTAGGCTGTCATTATTTGGGCATCCAAGCATGTCTGTTTGAAGCTCCAAAATGAAGCACTGAAGCTGCGCGTGTGAGGGTCTGGACTGTTGATGTGTTGATGTTTCCAGAGGTGAAACACAGTGAACCTTCACAGAGCTCTTCCACTAATGAACACAGGTTTGGATAAGTAGAGGGTCTGAAGTTTTCTGCATTCTAACATATTCAATAACAACAGACTAAGCTCATTTTTTGGGGGCAAGGTGGGTGACTACACCTTGGACTGCCACTTTGATCACACCTGTGATACATCTACATTACACCAGGTGCTTGGACAGGGATGACTTGTCTTGAACACCTGCAAAGAAGTGTCAAAACCTTGATGACTGTAGCCAGGATGAGCCAAGTCATCCTGCTGAATCACACTTGCTTTTGTTCACTCTCATCACACTTTATAAGGAGGTTTTAGGATTACTTTTTGGGGGCAACCTGCCAGCTGCAATCTTGGATTATGGTTTGAAGCAATATCAGTATTTAAACAGGTCTTTGCATCCTTTGATCTTTTGTTATTTCTTGCTAAAGCGCAGCAAAGCATTCACAATATGTATGAATAGGAAGGATTATTTCATTGAGGAGATTTATGGTTTACACAGAACGATGCTGGGCATGGGTTCTGTTAGCGCTTGTTTCTGTTTTTGTTTTTTTTTTCCCCAGTAGTACTCCATCCCTAAGCCCATCCCCCAGGTCAGGGCAGGGGGATAGAGGGGTGAGGGTACGGAGGCTGCACTGATATCAGAGCCCTTTTATAACTCGCAGCTCTGCACTTTGAAGTCACAGCCAGACAGCTCAGGAATCCTACTCCCCCATCTGACAATGAGGAGGGGGATGGTCAGAGCTAAATAGTGTGTTAGGCCAATCTCCCCCTATATGAAATCATAAGTGATCTTAACTGTCCCTGCAGCTCATCAACCAGGACTAAGAGGCGAAACTACTGTCTGCTGAAATGCTCAGGAGGAGAAAATGTGGCTGAAACTGATCTAAAAACTTTAAATCCCCTAAAAACAATTATAATCATCATTTCTTTCTGACTTGAACTTGTTCTAAGTCTACAAGCCCGTCATCCAATAATTACATGCTATTAGTTTTACAGCAGAGATAAATTATATCTGTGCTGAAACTGTCTGTTAGAAACGGCATGAAAAACACCCCCCGAGGACATCGGGGGATATCTTTATGTTAAGGTAGATATGGGCTCATTTCAAACAGCATGAATAGAGCTGTCACTGCATAAAAGCAGGCAGATTATATTGAGTTTGCAGTACAATAGTGAGCACATATGCATCATATCCTAAAAAATATCAATTTCATTCATGATAATGGCTTTTGTGGCACTTGATACTCTGCATTAGGGCTACAACTCATCAATCAATATTTTCATTATCACTTAATGTGTAGAAAAAGATATTCGGTTTCCGATCACATGAAATCGAGAAAAGCAGCAACATTGGTGATCTCTCATACGTATAGAAGAAATCCCCCCAAAAAGTAAGTGGAAACGCATGAAAATTATAGTTTCCATGTTACTTTCTGAACAGAAAAAGCTTATTTAACCTCAATAATTTAGCATTAAGACAGATAAAGACCAATATATGCAATAACAGATGTTACTGCATCGCGTTCTTTCCACCTCCTGCTCAACCAATCCTGAAACAGTTTCAAGGAAATCCAGAAAAAGGAGCTGGTTAGTTAAATGGTGATGGTTATCCAGTTCTGGTCTGTGAACCAGCCTCTAATGTAACCAACTAATGACACAATATAAATCAGGAGCATGACTTTGATAGAAGTGAGGGTGGAACCCACCTACTAATGAGTGCCAAGCTTATGCCTTTGGTGGTTTCCCTTCAGGGGAGTGTGAACTCAGACTCTGAAGCAGAGTAAAGTCCCCCTTTAATTTGCCATGAGTGGGCGGTTTATAGCCCTGATATAATCCATAATTCTTCCACTACTACAACCACCCACCTCACAGATTGTCAGTACCTCCGTGTGAACCTCTCACACTTTCTGTCTGCGAGCTCGGGACTCTCGTACCCCTCAAAAACGACACGTTAATTGAAGTGATGTAATGTTATGCCACAGAGGGCTGCCCACTGGGAGCAGCACTAGAATGGGAGGCATTGAGGAAAAAGACACAGCCCTGAGTCATGATGCCAGCAGCCACAAGAGCAAACTTTATATCCCTAAGTCTGAGAAATGACTACCTTTCCATCCTGCCTGTGTGTGTGTGTGTGTGTGTGTGTGTGTGTGTGTGTGTGTGTGTGTGTGTGTGTGTGTGTGTGTGTGTG
>JBBMJY010000025.1:12096041-12195706 GCA_037833715.1 Toxotes lorentzi | reverse complement strand
GTGTGTGTGTGTGTGTGTGTGTGTGTGTGTGTGTGTGTGTGTGTGTGTGTGTGTGTGTGTGTGTGTGTGTGTTGCCAAGCCGCTTCACACACAGGGCTCATAGCTGTCATAACCCATCCAACGATGCTGCCAGGGGAATAACCGCTGCAGTGTTGTGCTGGAGCCAGACATGAGAACGAACAACAACCTACAACTTTGCAAAGACATCAGCGTGTCTTCACACATGCTTGTGAATACAGTTTGCTTCCCCTTAAGTCAAGAAGCTCTCAGCTCATCTTTCAGGAAAAGGGAATGTAACAGCTTCAGCCAGACAGCTTTGAAGTGCTCGACAGATCCATCCCATCAGCAAATGCACACACACCCAGCACACTTTTCTTTTTCCTGATAATGAGTTTTGTTCATGAAAATCTGTTAAACAAACATGAATTATGCACACGCAGAATAACAGGAGGGAATGAAATGATCATTTAAACTTGAACAGTTCTATATTTGATCATTTCTGCAGCATATAGGATTATTTAAAAAGCCATATTTGCATAAATAAATCAGAGAATCTCTTTGATTTTCATTTAATTCCTATTTTTCTTTACGTGGTCTGTCATTAAAACTTGTTTCCACAAGGTCTTAAAAATTAGTAAAGGGAGAACTTATAGGCTGGAGAGCTTACCGCGTAATTTCCATCAAACCAGGGGATCAAAACAAGCTGCTGCTTTTTTTTGTTTGTTTTTGTTTTGATTTGGCTCGATATCAGCAGGAAGAAGAAGAAAATACATATGAAATTTAAGAGAAAAAACAAAACAAAACAAAAAGCCTCATACCTGCATGTTCTTCAACTTGTGATCGGTCGCGCTGTACCTCTCACACTCCTCCATCCCTCTCCGGAGGAAAGCGTTCACAACGAAACTGTCTCCTGTGACATGAGGAAAACACGCCGGTCAGCAGTGTGGAAATCCCAGCCTCTGGTTTATTAGATCCATCATCATTTATAAAACCTTCAATAAACAAAATGATCTGTCCTCACCTTCAGGGTTTTCCCTGCGCTTACACGCTTTAGAGCCCGTCATCAGAGACAAGGATGCAAAACAGACAAACGTTAGTTTTTGAGATATTATAATCGAAATAGTTCAGAATGTTGTCATTCAGTGCTTTCAGTCACATCGCATCTTACCATGTTTTGACTGAAGTTTGCCCATTCTTCAGTCCCTCTTCCCTGGATCAATAAACGGTACTCCGAAATCCGACAAGGATAAAAAACAGTCAGTGGTTTAACGTGGTCACATTGTGTTTGTTTCGCAAGAAGAAAAGTCCAACTTCACCCAGAGACGGGTCGGTAAATCGCGTCTTCATTGAAGCATCAGTTGTCTGTGCGCAGAAACAAAATAAGTGTGTAAAACGGTCAATGGGAGGACAAGGCGCCCTCGCTGCCTGTCTGCAGACTTCACTTCAGTCCAACTGAAAGTGGGAGCGCTTTGAACACAGCACACACCGAGGAGCGTGCGTCAAGACGCGCAAAACGTGCGCGGTGCTTCCGGTTCAGGCTTTAAAAATAAAACACCTGCTTGATGAAAGTGTTGCAATCAGCTTATGAGTAGTAAAACGAGCCAAAATGTGGCGAGGGGTGTGTCAGATATTTATAGGATAAAAATAGCTGACATAAACTGATAAATACACAGGTTCAGTTTGAAAGTGGGATTCTGCCTGCCACGTCCATCTCCTGATACTAAGTTAAAGTTTTTCTAAAATATAGTATTAATACTTTACTGATTAATATAGGTCAATCGATTGTATTTATGAACTGATTATTCCCTTGAGCTTTAAAGATTGTAAAATATGACCAGTATTTATAACAAGTTGGAATATAGACCAAACTGATTTCTTAAAATGGCCCATGCTGTTTAAGAGCAAATAACAGCTGAACACACTGACTGATTTGCAGCCTTTAATTGTGCATCTGTTAGCACTACTAAATTATAGTGCAAATCAGTCAGTGAGCGCCAGCCTTTTTCCACTCTCATGTTTGTTGTCCTTGATATGAGAAGTGAGTAATTCACCTGCACAAAACAGTAATCAATATCGTTTGATCTAATGATAAATTATTATTTAAATCTTTCTTTGGTTTGTAATCAGTTTTGTGTTGGCCAACTAAGCTCATTTGGGTAGTATTTTATTTTTAAAAAAATATTGGAAGCACTGAATAGAAACATATATTTTTAGTTCTTGTTCCTGTACACGTATGTAATATTATTTTGAAAAGCACATTCATTTGTGTTCCGGTTTCATTTACGTTTCCTTCAGTACAGAACAGTGGCTTGGCAGCTGTGTTTGTAGTTGAACGTAAAACCGCGTCCTCTGTTGGTGTAATTTTCAACTCCATTCATGTTTTTTTTTCTAAAGCAGATTTAGATTTACAACGAAAACGCTTTTATGATTTTATTACTCATTTGATAATTATATTAATCACTTTAGCTTGTCAGCACATTTATATCTCAGGTTTCTCTTAGTTAAAACTAGTCTAAAAACCAAAAGGTAAAGGTTTATTACTAAAGTAATTAAACAAAAAACACACAAAAGGTCTATGATCATATCATTTATGCAAGACTGCTTCATCCCCAATGACATTTTGGTTTGCTAAAGAAATGAGTTTTCACAACACTTCTTGTGTGTTGGAATAAACACACAAGGTGCAATTAATGATAACAACATTCTTAATAAATTGACTGACAAGGCTTCTGTCTGTAGGCTGCCCATTATACAGTCATTTCCATTATTTGCTTTTTGGTATGTACACAACATACGCTAAAGATAAACCGTTTGTTTAGAAAAAAGAGAATCAGGAAGAACATGCTGTACTTCAACCCACCAGACATCAAAAGCTCTTCAGCAGTTTTACAGTTTGTTTCTTTTGGCAGGCTGTTAAAACAGGACTGGGCTGCAGGACACATGCCAAGAGTTATGAATATTCTCAGGCAACCTTTTGTTAACTATGAAAACATGGATGTGATAGTGTTTTGTAAATATTACACTCCTGTGCAGACTGCGTTCAAAACTAGAAGAGATGTTACTTTGATCTGTGCATGTTATCGAGGCATTAACTTTTATTACACGCCTGGTGTCAATCGCTCCCTTGTTCACTCACTGCTCCAAAGTGCTGCTGTCATTTAAGAAATTACAGCCCCTGCATGCAGCCCATCTTTATTATTTATTACCTAAACCGTGGAGCTCTGCCTGGAAGAACACAAGAGAAAATGTTTGTTCTCTGTGCTTCTGGAAGAACATCTTATTTTCTTTGAGAACGGTACTATATCGCTGTGTCCCAGTTTCACTACCATACCTTGATGAATTTGGAGTGCAGCTATACAGCTCTTCCTGTCAATTTGTCTGCCATTTGACTCCTCGCAGACACAAGACTCTCAGATCACTGTCTGTGGCTGACAGGATGAGCCGACATTTGCATTGCTCACTGATGGCAGCTTTCTTTGATCCTACTTACCGTTCCTAATTATCACCATTTCTTCATGTAGGCTGGCTCTCAGGATTCTGCCTCTTTACAAGGTGTCTGCTCCCTCGTCCTCTTCTTCCTACTCCTTCTAACATCTTGCTTAAACAGATGACAAACACATGGGACGCAGAAACGTCTGAAGCAGAAACAACTGTTCATGCAGTTTCTGACAGGATAGTTCAGACTGAGAACAGAGAGCTGTCATGTAGATGAGGAGCAGAGAAGCCCTGACAGCTTAAGTTTAACGGGCTCGTGTTATGAATTCATACTGAGGATGTGAATCATTATACTGCCAAAAGTGCAGGATGTTTCTAAGGTTTGTCAATCAATACAGTATCACACTTAAAAAAAAACATTAATGTAAATCATAACCTCTTTAAAACTTAACTTTAATCTTTATGCTCAGATGAATTTGTGATAGTTTCCGTGGTTTTCGTGTGCAGCTCTGTTCAGTTTCCTCTTAAAGCACCTATAAGTATGCGTGTAAGTTAAGCCCCTCGCTATGTGAATCACCATTGGCACATACAGTCATGTTCCATTGCTCTCAGCCATGTACCTGAACAACGGTTGAGAGGATAAACATCAGACTGTTTGTTTTGTTTGGAGTTTTCTGACATTTTCAAACAGCTTGAAACGGTGATAAAAAACCCTGCAACAATAAGGCTTTTGACTTTTCTTCCTTCTCCATCTTGATTGCCTTTTAACAGCTGCCTGGTTTTGGACCAACTACAGTCAAAAGAAAAAGAGGCCTCCAGACAGAACAATTATGGTTTTATTTACAATGCCCGTTCCTACAACTTTCCTTTTCTCTATTTGCCTTTTTTTTTTCTCTCCACCTTGTGATCATCGATCAGATTAGAGAAATGCAGAGCTTCCTTATGCGATTCATCTCACATAAAAACTTGACTGGCAAATGATAATTGCGAGCACCAAACAATTAGGTGTAAAAGATACTGTGGCATTAAAGGGATCATTCACACAAACATCAATTAAGTCTCCTCAATGAAATGAGGGCTTCATGCACCAGGGGAAATCCATTCTGGGTTTGTTTTTTTTTTGTGAAACCTTGTACTTAAGAAAAATTGATAAGAGTATAAAGAGGATATAAATCTTTTTGTTTGATCTTAACGATAGACTGCTGCAGGTAAAGTCCAACCCACCAAAATTTCGTGTGAAATGTGCTCAATAAAACGCCCAACAGAGGGCATTTTAAAAGGTGACAGTGATATGATTGAGTAGGTATGAAGCGTGTGAATAAAGATGAACTCAATGTTTGCTTTCCTTTTACGTTCAGGACCAGCCTTACAGAATCCACCTTTGAAGTGGTGGAGTGAAAAAGCTGTTGCCCAACAACAAACAAAGGGCACATTGTCTGAACCCGGCAGCTGACATGCAAAGCAGCAGAGCATTCACAGAATGCAAAACATGTTCATACGAACAATGGAGCCACTGATCTGTTCATGTAAACTGTGCGCACGACTGATACATTTCAAAACCAAATCTTCTTTCAACAGTTTTGTTCTTAGGTCACATTGGTGGCAATGACACCCAAACACACGCTGTCAGGCATTATAACCATTGATCACTTTCACTCCTCATGCAGGGACTTGTCTCATAAAGGAAGACTATGGTGTTGGCTGCAAAAGTTCCCTCTTTACTCCCAGATTTGCACACTTACATTTTATGTTTGTGGGGCTGGTTTTACTCAGCAAAAATTTAGATAGCATTATTGTTCTGTTACAAGAGACAAGCTCAAGATCAACTGCAATCTGTTTTTATTGCTGTGAGCCTTTTCACTTACTGCCCTTATTGTGATTATCATGTATCTCATAAAATACACCATATAAATTCAGTCTTTCCATGTGTAAAACGACAGCATCTGTGCGCCACCAAGTGGTGGCCCAAAGGATTTGTTGAAATCTCCAAAATGTATCTGCTTCAGCTGCAGCATGTCTACAACACACGCAAATATAAACAATATTGTTTATTACAATACAATATACAAAATAAAGTCGTAATGAGCACATGAATCTGGAGTTTAAAGAGGATTTGTTATTAGCATAAATATAGAACTGATAATGAACAATTAACATTTTCTTTGAACTAAGAGAGATGGCCCTTTTTAAAACACATGAACACATGCACAGTGTACAAAAAAAATATATACATGTTAAAGGGACAGTTCACATTTTTTGACATAAGCTGGTGTCCTGCATGGACATTAGCTCAGTCTGCAGACGCATGTAGAGCCAGCAGAAAGAAAGAAGCAGTGCTAAATGGGGCAAGTTAACAAAAAAAAAAAAATCCACAACATAGCACTCAAAAATGTTAACCGTCCATAACAAACCGCATTATACTTTCTGTATTTCTGATTTTCCATTGCCCACAGAGGCCTCAGACCCATTATGGAACTGCTGTTCATTTCTCTCTGACAAGCTGCCCCTTCAGTGGGATATCAACAACTAAACTATCCACAAACTGAGCCAATGTCTGTGTTAATGCCAATAAATATACAGACTATCCCTTTAACATGGGAATAAAAAAAAAAAAAAAAAAAAAAAAAAAAAACCCAGCCGGCACTGTTAAGGATAAAGCTGCACGTTACATAAAAAACATCAAACACTTCGAAAAGGAGAAAAGAGTAAACACTGAACAGCACGTAGAAAATTCAAGTAACTGCCGTTACTAAAGGTAGTAGCACCAACAAAATTACCTGAATAAAGGTGTAATGTTATAGAAAGCATTTGTTAAAACAATATTACTTGCCAGTATATTTAACATGGTGCAGCCAGATGAGCTGATTAAGCTTTATAAAAAAGATGAAAGGGTTGTAGTTTTCTCAGCTACAAACAAACAGGGCATGGGACTGAGAGCCCACGAACAATCACGTGTCAGCCTTTGGCCATTGTAATAAGTTCAAACGCCATTGACCAGGTTAGCTTTCTCCTCCCTCTGTTTATCCACCGCTCGGTCCATAGCCTCCAGAAACCTCTCAAGAGTCACTGTCGGTGACTGCAGGCAAACAAACTACATTAAAACACAATATCTTTTTTTCTTTTTTTTTTTAATCTACACTCTGTGGAACACAATCAAATACTTACCTTCACAAACAGTGCATGGGCTAGAAATGGTAACTTCCTGAGTGCTCTTCCACTCAAACCTCTGCTTTTTCTGGAAATGAAAAGAAAAACAAAACAGTAGCCTCTGGCTGTTTCAGTTCTTCACTGACGCTCGACGTAACGAGCGCGGCACAGACAGTGTGATCTGGGTGCATTATTGCATTACGGGAGGCTGTACTCACAGAGCAATGTTCCTCAGGTTCAGACTGTGTTCAGACACCTCACTTTTCGCAAACCCCATCGTCTCGAGCTCAAACATGGTAAACAGCTGCTGCCTGGGGTAGATGATCTGGCACTGCACATAATCACACGTTGTGAGGCACAGACAGCCTATTGAATTAAAAGTTTTACTTCTGCGCTGTTGTTGCTCATAACTGTTTTTTGACACACGCTGAAAATAAAGGTATACGTCGCTATTTTCTTGTGACACATATTGCATAATTTATATTTTCCCCTGTACACATACTGCAAAAAGTACTATATCAATCTTAACTGGGAAATAAGTTAATTATTGAGTCCAAAAGTCATATTTCATGCAAACAAGCGGGAAAAAAACCCATCAGCCAAGGTGGTTAGCTTTTGTTGTGTTTCAGTACATATCAATCAATCAATTTTCAGGAAACAAAAGGCCACACCACTTCCTTCTTTCACCAAGTGTGTAGCAAAATTACCACAGCTACTTTAGTGGTGTTTTTTCCCCTAAAGTTTGAACATGAGAAAACATTACTTGTCGGGAAGACAAATGTGTTTTGCATTATAATTGATGAATAACTTGTAAATAATGAAAAATGCTGCTGGACAGTTTGGTCACCTTCATCAGCTCCTCGAGGCAGGAGAGGTAGATGTTGTAGATGCCTTTCTCAGACGGGAGTCCAATGTACTGCTTGATGTCAGCTCTGTCCACAAACGCCAGGTCAATCTTTTCTGTCACATTGGAGGTCGTCAGGATCACAACATTTGAATGTCTGAAAAATAAGCCAGAGAGTTATTACAAAATAAAACTGCGTAAACGCAACAAAATAAAAGCTTGGTTGCAGGACTTTACAATGAAAACAGTAATGAAGAGTGATTGTAAGAACGTAAAATGAAGGGTTCTACTCTTGTATGTACTGGAAAAGAGATCTGAATGTTGTACACATGCTTTGCTTTC
Organism: Toxotes lorentzi; assembly: GCA_037833715.1. Lineage (NCBI taxonomy): Eukaryota > Metazoa > Chordata > Actinopteri > Toxotidae > Toxotes > Toxotes lorentzi. Next base: position 12,187,938 of record JBBMJY010000025.1, on the reverse strand, counting down.
TGACCGTTTGATCTGATCCAGCTGAGTGAGAACAGAGTTGACCACTCGAATGGCGTCGGACGGCTCTGTTCCCGCCTGGCATGCCTTCCTAGCTGCTGTCAGACTCTCCACCTATTTATGATAAAATAAGTTTTGAAAGTGGAACAGCCTCACTCACAGCAGAAACACTCCTGAACAAGGAATAACTAACATATAACAATTTAACAAGAAAGTTTTATGTTATTCTTGTGAATATGGAAGCAAATCAACAGACTTGCACTGGATAAATTAATTTCTGAAGCTCACACTAGACCAATTTCAGTTTCAAGGTAGTTTCCAACAAGTGGACTTTTTACCTCATCAATCAGAACGAACACAAGAGCATCTTTATCATCAATCAGTTGTTGGATCTTTTGAAACATCTTTGTGACCAGCTTGCCGCTCTGTAACCAAGAGGCATGATTAGAAGACCCTCAAATTAAACAATTAAACAATTTAACCATAAAAAAAAAAAACCAGCCCGGGTGTACCTCGGAGAACCACTTTGAGAACAAGCTGTGGCTGTTTATCTCGACAAATTGGCCATAAGAATACCTGCAGGGAGAGGAGTGTATGGTGAAATTAACAGAGCAGGTGTATTTACTGCTGAAGCCGTTTCTCTAAAATGAGGACTGCCTCACCGACTCGACAGTCTGACTGACAGCTTCTGGGCAAGAGCTTTGCACAGTGAGGTTTTTCCTGTGCCCGGGGGTCCTGAATGAAGCCAAGCGAAAAGTGATAAATAAGTTATTTTACGCACATCATCTCTGACACGACGTCAATCAATAAAAAAATTACTCTTAGCAGTTATTCACCGTGAAGCAGCACAACACGGTTCCACGATACCAGGTTGCTGTCGACGTTTTTGTCTGAGAAGTAAATTGTTGTGGTGACATAATCCAGGAGCTGGAAGAAAATGTGAAGTTTAGCAGTATGTGTGTAATTCTCATCTCTCAGCTGCTGTTATAGATATATATAAATATATATATATATATATATTTTTAACCTGGGTTTTGACTCCGCTCTCATATACCAGGCTCTCCCAAAGCCCATGGAACTCAGCTTTAAAAAAAAAAAAAAAAACAAGAAACAGAGATTTTTGGAGAAATATTCAGATAACAGCTTCTGCTACATAATACATGTTTCCAGGGTCAATACATAATTCTTCATAAGTCCCAAACACATGGTTTTACCACAAGGTGTGCATGATACAGAAGCAGTGTGTTTAGCCTTATTTGGGTGAAAATATGACCAGTGAATATCACATTAACTCATAGAGAACAATATTCTGCATGTCTACGTGATAACTCACTGGTTTAAACTGTAGAATGATCTCTTTCTGTATTAAGTCTTACCTCACTCTCTGACTTCACCCGGAAAGACATCAAATTATGAAAGCAAGATTCTTTTCAACATGCTGTTCTATTCGGTGCACTATCTTCCACAATGATCACTGTTACCTGCTGGCAACAACCAGTGATTTGCTGCTGAAAGCTCTTCGTCATCTTCTAAACTGAGCGTGCTGGGTCCATCCTCATTCAGAGTGAAGATGTGAACAGAGACAGAGCAGCTTTTCAAATCAAGGGGCTGAATGGGGAAATAAATTTCATTTAAAAAATAAAATAAATAAATAAACATGTGCAAAGCATTACTTCTTCTTGAAAAAATAAGTTACAAATGATTAAAAACACTGACAAAAGAGACAGAAATAACAGACCTGTGTTACCATTTCCTCTATATCAGCTATAGCAACAGACTCCACATGTTTCCTGAGAAAATCTTCATCAAACTCGGTCCATCTGTAGTTTCCAAAAACCATGCTGTGGCGATTCAGTAGAGCCAGAACATGCATCCTCACATCAGACAGTTTAGCTGTGCTGAAACATGGACAAGGACAGAAACATACAATGCACAAGAAAGTATGGATGTTGACCCAAATGACCTCTCTTGAAGCTTGTAGTCAACTAAACTGCATGTATGCCTGTGTGTGTCTGTTTTGCCTCTTTTGGATCTGTGGTTTGATCTGGATTCATGGCTAAATCACCCCTCTAGGGGAACAAAAAAAATTCTTGTTGGGGCCCCCGTTGACCCCCACCCTACATGGCAGTTTCATTATTCCCTAGACACGCAAGAAACCAAACACTCCAAAGCTAACATGGTTAGTTGATCAAACAGTCAGTAATATGAGAGAACATTAATTGGTAACAAGTCATTTTTTTAATATTTAAAATATTCACTGGTACCAGCTTCTCAAACATGAATATTTGCTAGTTTCATAATTTCTATGACAGAAAACTGTTAGTATTTTTTTAAACTATTTGAATATGTATAAATAATGATGGGCCTTTTCACTATGTTCTAACTTATTATTGACTGAACAATCAATCAGTTATTAAAGAAAATAATTAACAGACCTATTGATAATGAAAATAACTATCAGTTGCAGCTTTACAGTTCACCTGTGATGATTTGTGTGTGTAAATTACTTGACACACTGAACTGAAGGGGCAAAATATAAACTGAAACAACTGAGATCTTTAAACCAGGCGAATGGAGGAGTCGTAAGGTTCCTCGTTGAGGGAGCCCTGGGCAGTAGCTCTCTCTGCCCGCCTGGCAGACCAGTCTTGCCTGGGCTCTCTAGCCATGTATGTATGTATGTATGTATGTATGTATGTATGAGACATTGAACTAGCGAGCTAACCCACCTGTGAGATTTAACATGGACCTCCACGTCGATGTTTTGTTTCTGGTTTCCCACCTCCATTCCTGTAAAACTGTGGACACCGGAGCAACATTCAGAGCTTTAACAGCAGCACATCTGTCAGTCTTAGACTCAACGAATAAATTCTCTCAAAAAAGCTCTTTTTCATTTCGTTAGCTGAGTAAGACAGTGGCAATGTTGTAGCTGGCTAACATAGCTGGCTAACGTCAGGCCTGCATCAATAAAACATCAATAAAACAGAAACCATACCTTACAACTTCCACGTTATCAAGCTGATTAGTTGCATCAACCAACGTTGTGATACTCATTAAAACAACCGGTGGTCACTCCGTGCTGTCAGAGAGCCGACGGAGCGAACAGTCTGTTGAATTCAGCGCGCTGATTCGTGACACCGGATATAGATCATTTGTTCCGGGGAATTACATCCGCTTGCCGCTAGCTTTCTTGTTTGCTAAGATTTGTTACTGCCAAAGCGACGGTAGCGACCGTTGTCAACATTATTGCAGTAAACATACGATTTCGGATATAAATACGGAGGCATGGGGAAAAAGCACAAGAAACATAAACCGGAGTGGAGAACAGTTGATGGTACCGGAGTGCTCCTTTAATTATTAGATTTTTAATCTCACCCCTTTTGTTCCAGCTAGCTTTATGTTAGCTATCTTAGCCTAACCAGTTTCTATAATGTTCTGCTAAAATCCTGAATTAATAATGTCTTTGTTATAATTTAAGATATTTGGTATTTTTTGTTTGTTTGTTTTCTGGCTATGCCTGTAAGTTACAGTTTGCATTGACGTTAGTCAGGTTATATCTGATTTTCACGTTTGTGTCATCTTTTTGAAAATCAGACTTTCTTTGGTTAATGTGTAATAACATAACCAACCACGAATACTTGCTATGGGATTACCTTCAACAAGACATCGCAGTAGAGCACAACCCAATTACACAACTTACAGTAGAACATTTTCTACAGACAGAGGAGCTACAGCTCAATAAGTCAACTCTTTAACTACAATATACAACCTATTTGGCATCTGAAGTAACAAAACAAAACCTACAATACTCATACCATACTAATGCCAACATCATCCTACATGCTCACCTACTCCTGATACCATAAAAGCTATTTCAACTATCATATCCATCTTGTTTGTTTTGATTGCAGACTATGAGGACAAGGCTCTTGAGAAGCCCCTAAAGCTTGTGCTCAAAGTCGGAGGAAGTGAAGTGACAGAGCTCTCCGGTTCGGGCCATGACTCCAGCTACTATGATGACAGATCAGACCACGAGCGAGAACGCCACAAAGAGAAAAAGAAGAAGAAGAAGAAAAAGTCGGAAAAGGATAAAGACAAGTACGTGGACGATGAGGAGAGACGACGGCGAAAGGTTTGTTGACAGCATCACGTTTATCTACCTGATAAATGCAGTGTTTGGTGCTATTAGCTAAAAATGATCTTTCACCACACAGGAGGAAAAGAGGAAGAAGAGAGAGCGAGAGCAGAATGAATCAGAGGCAGCTGCAGCTGCCACTTCTGGCAGTGCAGGTGTGCCGGTTGAACCTTTCACATTGTCAAAAAGTATAAGTATCGGATTAGAGGTGAGTAAACTTAATTTAAGACGGAAAATATCACTATTAAAGTCTTACTGGTTGCTTTGAAAAAAAGTCACTTCCATCATATGTGTTTCTCATCAGCCTGAAGAGAAGAAAAAAAAGAAAGAGAGGTTTGAAATAGAGTCTGAAGTGGAGGAGTTTCACCCCAGTGTGAAGGTGGAAGTAGAGCAGCAAGGAGACAGACCGGTCAGAGCATGCAGGACACAACAAGGTAAGGCAGCCTGTCTACTGGAAAACATTACATTTTATATGAACAATTATTCATTTGCAAATGTCTTTATAAATATCTGCATATTTGTGCTTGTCTACTTCAGAGAATGAGTCTACTCCTCGTCAGCAATTGCTGGAGCACTTCTTACGTCAGCTGCAGAGGTGAGGAACATTAATTCTCCATCCTCTTGTAATGTTGGCCCTCTGTCGTTTTTAGTGCCACAGCGCTGCTCCTGAAGTATTTTAACTAGTTCAGATTCATAAACAGCCTTAAATTTGCATTTGTTGTCAATAGGCTTCCAGTCCATAGTCTGTTTCACTTTGAGTCCTGCTGTGGTTGGAAACTTGCTCATGAATGAAACCATTGACTGAAAAAAAGTGAAAATGTGAATAAGCCCATGTTATTATTTGGTCTTGTGCTTCGAATCCCAGTGTGAGCAAGATCTATTCATAGGCTGTTTCTGTATTGAATAACATTTACAGTCCTTCGCTTCTTTTTTCAGGAAAGACCCCCATGGATTCTTCTCATTTCCAGTAACCGATGCGATTGCTCCTGGTTACTCAGTGATCATCAAACATCCTATGGACTTCAGCACTATGAAAGACAAGATTAGAAACAATGAGTACAACACAGTAACGGAATTCAAGGTGAGGATAGTTGTCAACACATTCTGATCTTGAGGTCGAGTAGCTGGGATGGTGAATATTTATTTCTTTTGGGAGTATCCTAAAGATTGAGATAGCAGTGTACGTAAACAACGTCGGCCTTCATGCCTGTTTGAAAACTTTTTTTGTCTTCAGGCGGACTTTAAACTGATGTGTGACAATGCAATGGTGTACAACCGACCAGAAACTGTCTACTATAAGGCTGCCAAGAAACTGCTCCATACAGGGTTCAAGATGATGAGCAAGGTAATTAGATAATATGGGCTAAAGACATAAACACATTTTTCATACTATAATATATATAATATTATAGCCCTTATTTTCCCTTTACGCCTTCCATGTAATCATCAGCAACAACTTCCTACTCTCCTTTACATTCCATTTCCTTTCTTATCCATACATTATCAGTCAGGCAGATTAAGTGTTGCTCCTGTTTTTTTCCTGCTCTGTGTACAGGAGCGTCTTTTGGCTCTGAAGCGCAGCATGTCTTTCATGCAAGACATGGATTTCACCCAGCAGGCAGCCATTTTGGGAGATGAAGACCTTGTGGCTGATGTAACTCCTCCAGAGATAATCCCCATCCCAGTGGAATCAGCAAAGAAGTCCAGAAAACAACCAGTGAAAGACATGAAAGAAGTCATCAGGTATACCTTGTTTGTAACATCTCAATTATAAATGTGTTTTTGTGTGTGTGTGTGTGTGTGTGTGTGTGTGTGTGTGTGTGTGTCTGTAGACTTAAGGATTGAAACATAGTCAGAAAGGCCAGTAGGAAAGTAAAGAACACTTGATTCTTTGTGATACAGAACACCGTCAGTATAATAATCCGGTAACATTGTCACTTCTCTTATCTCAGCTACCTGTATGAACCAGAGGGAAATGCTTGTAGCTTGACTGACAGTACAGCAGAGGAACATGTTCTGGCCCTGGTCGAACACTCTGCAGATGAAGCTCGGGATCGCATCAGCCGATACATGCCAAACTCCAAGGTTTACCACCTTACTTATTGTTCCATTTGTTATATATAATGTTTCCACCACCTATGGGCATACTTCATGACATAAATGACAAAGTGGTAGTAAGGCTTCCACACTGAGATATGACAAGGAATAATTTTCCAGATTTTGACCAAGACATGTTGTTTCTCTTGTCTGTGTTCCAGATGGGCTACTTGCGTAAAGAATCAGATGGTTCCCTTGTATATAATGTCGTAAATCAGGCTGATCCTGATGCTGAAGGTTTGCTATCACTACACTGCCTTTCAAACATCTTTCAAAACCCAACGTTCTCACAAGATTTGCATGGTACTAGTATAATTTGTAAGAAGCTTTGTTTTTCTTCCTTTTCTTTTTTTTGCAGAAGAGGAGACACATAAGGTGGACCTGAGTTCTCTGTCAAATAAGCTTCTGCCTGGATTAACAACCTTGGGTTTCAAAGACGACAGGAGACACAAAGGTATGTCGCAAAGTTCAGTTTTTTTGATCTAACTCATATTAGTAATTTTAACTGTCTCATCCAATTCACAATAAATATTGCCACAAAGTCTATGTCTGATGGTTCTGCTTTTGTCTTGGTCTGTGTAGTGACCTTCCTGAGCAGTGCCTACAACATCCAGAGCCTTCAGAAGAACTCCGTCTTTCCAGACCTGCTGCCTGATGAGGTGGACATGCTTTATTCAGCCTATGGGGAAGACACAGGGGTACAGTGTGCTTTGAGGTAGGGGATTTTCTTTTGCCTTATTTAAAACTGAGACCTTAAATTCTTTAGTGATAAAATGGGCTTCAATTTCAGCTTGTCATCTTTTCTTTTTTTTTTATCATCCTAAGTATACAGGAGTTTGTCAAGGGCTGTGGAAGTGTCACCAAGCGCTGGGTTGATGGTCTTCTGGACAAGATGACCGCAGGCGATCACACGAAAGCTGTCAATCAGATCCGACAGGTATATGATTTGTGCTTAAGCAGTTTATGCACATTATCTGGATCAGATTTTCACACGTGTTGTTTCCTGTGATGTAGGTCTGGTGTCTGTAAATCATACATTTACATTTCAGAAAAGAAACATGATGCTCAAACCTGATGAAACCAAGTCCAACATTTGTGACATACAGGTATACCGTAGCTTATAAAAGATGATTCTGCACTAAAATAGTTTTGTAAAATAACGTTGTGCTTGTCTGCTCGGCTGTGTGACTCACGCTGTGTGTTTTCCTTCAGATGGCAGATAGCACTGGTTTGGGGGAGAGTGGCTCAGTCCTGGACTTTATGTCAATGAAGAACTATCCTGATATGTCTCTGGATATTTCCATGCTTAACTCTTTAGGTGATTATCTTCTATCAACACTCTGGGCTGCATTTATATCTACACCAATAATCCAGTCATAACGTAGTTAAGCTAGCAATGCAGTGATGCTAATAGTCGCAGTAAGCTGACGAGTAGTTAAATGTTTTGGTGCTGCAGCAATAAAATACATAATAGCCATGTAAACACTTGCCTCCAGCAGTGTTTTTACTACATCTTTTTCTGGGAAAATATCTTTGTAATGCTTTACTATCCTAAAGCTAAACAGAACAGCTCAAAACACAACTGTATCACAATTATGTGTCATGATGGTGCTCTAGTACACCATTGTGACCGTCTCGTGGCTGTGGCAAATCTTTGTTATGTACCATTAGTGTTGTTAGTGTTGACATTTCCCATTTTTTTTCTCTTGATGTGTACCTGTACCAACCCAGGAAAGAAAGAATTGGTTTGCTTTTTTTCCCTTTAGTTCTTCATTCAGCTCAATTCCCACAGTGATCTCTCCTTTACCTCTTTCTTTATTAGGTAAAGCGGTGAAAAAAGAGCCTGGGAATGAGGAGGGCCAGCAGCATTTTGACGATGCAGATAAACTCCTGCAGGAGTTCCAGGAGGCTCAGGTTGACAGAGTTGGCTCCAGGCCATCGTCCAACTTGTCCTCCCTCTCTAATGCCTCAGAAAGGGACCAGCATCACCTAGGTATAGGAGCAAGACTAAAAAAATTAGGTGCTCACAAAGGAGCACTGCTAATACTTTTAAGTTACAGTACGTTTTCTGTTTCATTAAACATCAGATGATTGTCATCAGTATGCTAACAAGCCATGATACTATGTTGCTCAGCTCCTTGGTAAATATCAAATGTTACACCTCCACTTTTCTGCAACATTTTCATTGCTTTCCACATAAGAAGCATGTTTTCTTTAATCCACAGGGAGCCCATCACACCTGGGTGTTGGGGACCAGTCGGAAATGGTTCACGATCCCTACGAGTTCCTGCAATCTCCGGAGCCAGAGAACACAGCCAACAGCTGACCACACACACTGCCGTTTTGTTATCCTGGTGTTAACAGCACTGGGTTCCCTGTTGGACTGTTTAAACACTGTGGAGACAGCAGGAGTCTCTGACCTGTTTAAAAAGACTGCATATGATTGTACAGACTGTTTGTAGTGTAATTGTATGGTTTTGTATGAGTGCAACACAAATAAATGCTTGCACCTGTGTTTATAAATGCGTGTGGTTCAGTAAGCAAATGAAAAAACATTACCAGCTGCATTATATATTGCTGTGGGTGCAGCTGTAAACGCAGGAACTGTCTGCCAGTAATACTCATCCAAATTTAGTGCATTTGTAGGGAAAGGATGTTGCAAGACCGTCCAGCTGCACTGAGGACGAAGGCTCCTCAGATTTCACAGTGTTTGAAGACAAAACAAGGAAGTGAAAATAAAGCCGTATGCATGCGGCTGAATTATACATTCAGGATAATGTCATATGAGAAACTATACTTTATGTATAACATACAGGCATTTAAAAGCAGAAGTGAAATGTGTCTGCAGTTGTCGCTGAATCACATGCTTTTGAGGCGTTTATATTCTTCAGGGCTTAAAAGCGTGAAGAAGCATCGCCAGGCATGAGTTTGACAGGAAAGCAGCGTGCGTGTTGACTCAGTCCGTGGAGGGCCGCGGTAGAAAAAGCTGAGTATGTGCAGCAGGGCTTTAGTACACATGCGCGGCAGGACAGTTTCCATAGCGCTGCTCCGACCTGCTGAGTTGATTCTTGAACTTCTGACTCGCGTCCTTCGGAGACAGAAACCCAAGGACACTGCACCGATTTCAGCCATGTTTACAGGCGGCTCTTTTTTCTTTTCTTTCTTTCTTTTTTTTTATTGTTTCGCGTTGTCCGGCCCCTTTTTGTTTCTTCACTATGTAAATTTTGACTTTTTAAAGGCACCTGTCCGGCTGACAAACTAATCATGGGATGTCAGGCGGTGGAAATCTCCATCTGTATATGAACAGTAGCTTTTTTTTTTTTTTTTTTTAATTTAATCAAATTTAATTTTTATTTTATGGTCGCTCTGTTTCACCGGGAAAAGTAAGTAATCCATCGTCGTTTAAACTATATACAAACACAATGCCCTTTAGGTTGTTGTTGTTGTTGTTGTTGGCATGAGTTTATTGTTTATTTCACACCGGCTGTTTGTGAATTAAACACACAATGCGGGGTGGGCTGCTAAAGCAGAAAACCTTTGACTTCGTAGCTCGTAGCTTTTAGTTGTTAAGCAAAACAGAGACAACAAAACCATCGGTCGGTAACAGCCAGAGAGGTTTTATTGCCGTTTTTTTTTTTTTTTTAACTTGGCATCTAACGTTAAATTGTACTCATAGGCCTCATGCAGTGATGAGCAAAAAAAAAAAATAAAAGCTCTAAAATGATTTACCATCAGCTCAAGTGGTTGTCAGACACAAGGCCAAGAGCAAAACATGTGATTACAGGGCCTTTTTTTTTTTTTTACAAAGAAGGGGATGCTGCACTTTGTGTTATTCCTTTACCCTGGATGAGCTGTTTCCTATTTGACAATAGTCTCTGTGTTGTTTATATGCAGAGGCGCCTTTATCGTTTCTGAAGATGAATAAGACACCTTCCACTATCTTTATCGTTATATACACTCACTTGCCGAATTAATAGGTACACCCACCTTAAAAAAAAAAATAATGCCGTCAAGTGCAAAAGCCTGCTGTCTTCATGGTGCATGGTGAAACAGGTGTTCATTCAACATTTATGATCTTTTTTTTGGGGAGGGGGGGGTAGTTTGTTCCGCTGTTGAACTGTATTCCTGAAAGGTGTTTCTGATTTTTCAGATTCTGTTTATACCAACGGAGTTAGAGTAAAGCTGTCTCTTCAGTTGCCCAAGAAAGGTACACCTAGCTAAAACTAATGCAGTAATTGTGTAATGCAATTCCATTGGAGGGTGAACAGTCGCCGTCATTGTGCTCAACTCATTTTCCTAACTCATTTCCCCAACAAATGTGGCCACACACTCTGCTGGAGTTTGACTCGTATGTGTGTGTGTAATAATGCCTGGATGGATGATGCCCTAGAGGACGGTCCCTCTACAGACTGTGTCTATTCTGTTCTTGTAGATGAATTGCTTCAGTCAAAGGCTGAGACGCACATCTCCCATGCGGGGCAGCAGCAGAAATGAGCTGGTCCCCTCCAAACCTCCCAGGATGAACGGATGGTCGTGGCCCCCGCAAGCCTTCCAAGTGGTCGGCTGGTTGGTGTACAGCTACCTCGCCATAGTCAGCTTTGGCATCTATATTCCTCTTCTGCCTCTGCCGTGGAAGCACGTGCTCTATTCTGTATCCTTAAGGCACAGCTGAAACCTTGCTGTCACTGTAGCTGACCGTTAAGTGTGCAGCCGTGGGTCTCCCAGATTTGAATATTTGAATATGGAGCAAACGTTAGTTTGTTTGGGCTGCTGGTTATAAGACAAGGATTTTGTTGTGTGGGCTTTCTGTATGGGCTCCAGTCACACCAGACGTGACTCTGTCTCTGCTGTTTCTGTGGTCTCCATTAAGCCCAAAAGACATAATCACTGGTGTTTTTGTCACATGTTGAATGCTGCATGATGTCAACACACTAGTTTATTTAACTGAAGCTTCGCTCAGCCGTAAATACAGTTGATTTCTTCAGACCCGACTTCTTTTCTCAAACAAAAGATCCACTTGTGTGCAACAGTTTGCAGTTTCTTGTCCATTTTTACTTGTGCTCCTTACTATTCTGCACTTTGTTGTAATATTTACCACATATTGCTGTATTTTTCTTATATTAGTGCTATTTTCCTTGACCCTTGTTGTGCACAGCTGACCGGTGTAGCATTTATTGTACACTTTTTCACCCATATTGCTGCTGTTACTATAGACCCAGCAGATGCAAGTGTCAGGGCCAAACAGAGCTATTCCAGTCCAATGCCACTTTTTGACCGGACAAAGCAGTCGCATGTCATCCAGGACCTGCACTGTTATCTGTGTGATGTCAACGTGTATGTATTCAAAGCTGTAGTCTTTGATGCGATTTAACTTTTTTTTTTTTTTTAAGATAATAGAAATACAATTTCTAGTGGACATTTTGTATGCATACTGTGTTTTAATGGTGTTAATCCTCATTAACGTTCATGTAGTGGCCCCAAAGTAAAACACTGTGGTGTCTGCAACAAATGTGTGGAAGACTTTGATCACCATTGCAAATGGCTGAACACCTGTGTGGGTGGCAGAAACTACTGGTAAGAATGCGTTTTATCTGACTATGTGGTTTATGTGCCCTATGAAATGTGGCGTGTGGCTGTATATGAATTAACATCAGGTTTTGTGTGCTGCTTTTAGGTGCTTCTTTGTGGCACTATCCTCCGCTACACTAGGTGTCTTCCTGCTTGTTGTCGTCATCTTGTTCATCTTTATTCAGCATTACCTGGACCCAAACAGTCTACGGACCGCTCCACAGTTTGATAGTGAGTCACCACAATCTTAAACTTAAGTTATCTGATGGAATAGAAACAACTTGGAGAATATGTTTGTTAATTGCATCATTAAAAGCTGTGTATGTGTGTTTCTACAGGTATGCTTAGCAATGGGACCTGGCTGGTGTTTTTACCATTAGCACCCCTAAAGACCAATTCAGCTGGTCTCCTTATATTAGCTTTCGTAACAGTCATGCTGAGTATCACCTGCCTGCTGCTGCTGTGTCATCTGCTGGGTTTTCACTTTTACCTGTGTGAGTCACAGCCTTCAAAACAGGCTTTTTATAGGCTTCTTTCTCCCCATTCATTAGCTCTCATAATCCTCTGGTGTTTGTTCTTCTCTTGTCTATCCAGTTTATAAAGGCATAAGCACATACGATCATGTAAAGATGCAGCGCCAAAAAGAAGCTAGAAACCGAGACACTGAAGCAGGAAAACCTAATGATGCCAAAACCCATAACAAGGCCCCACAGGTGAGACCTGTCTTTTGCCTCTCACTGTCAATCACTTGTTCATTCCATCATATCTGTAAAAACATGTTTGTTTGTTTTTTCTTTTCCAGAACCAAGAGAGCTCAATTGACTGTGAGCCAGCGTTATCACAGAGTTCAAGGTAAAACTAATTATTTACACTTCTGGTTAAACTACTATTAAAGCTAATTTTGTAGAGAAGGATGGTCAAGGCCACTCTGGTTTTCCTGCAGTACCTGCAAATCTGATGATAAATCCCCACTCAGCAGCCGACTTTCAGAGTCCATATGTACAGAGGTAAGCATGTCTACACACAGTATCTCAATATCTCCATTTGAATGATTTTACATGCACCAAATGGGCGCTATTGCTTTAAAATTTGTTTTTGGTCTAGTTGGAGAACTTCAAGAAGTCAACAGAAAAGGAGAACAGTCCTCATTATGGCACAGAAAATCCCACAGATAACATAGCAAGTAAATATTTGATTGCACGTATCGCTGCCTTTTGTCCATCTCATTTACCAATAGAGAGGAACGGTAATATTAAATAATGAACAAATATAACACCACAGCTACAGCATAGGAAATCACTGAGTGAGAGCCAACACTGTTCTCGCGGTGTCAACAGTAATTACATGATGTGTTTTACAGTATTCATAATGAGACTGCTGGACTGCATCAGTGCACAGGAGTTAATATTTTCAACTTGCATATCAATCTGTTACACACAGATAATGGCACTTCTGTTATTGAGGTTTTTTCATATAGATTACAGAAGAACTTTAGCTTGTGCAGTTTGTAAATAATACTTATCTCTTCTTCTTCCCTGTGTATAAAAGGGGAAATGTCTATGAGTGACATCAAAAGCGTGAAACCTGATGTGGATGAAGAGGCTCACAGCCCCAGTGTGAAGTCTGTTGACAGTGTGCCTGGGGTGCAGGACCCTCTGGGCAGCTTAGTCATGACTCCAGATGATACCTAGCACTAACTGATGTCTACATGGCGGGGCATCGCAGTGTGCTGCTTTCTGGAACTATGCGTATGGAAATACTGTTTCATGAAACTGAGCCACGAGATCAAGGATCTAATGTTGACACGGACAGAGGACATCATGGACTTCGCACGATATTGTGATGCACATTATTGAAGAGATTTCACGTAGTGGACATTGTGAATGCAGACTGAATAACTGTGGACCTATTATTGTGTTTTGTTCCGTTTTTATCTACACTGTGTGTGTTTTTTTTTTTATGACAGCTGAATTATTTAAAGCATTGTTTTATCACCCTGACTTGTGCAGAGAGCCAAAGTCCAGCCCCACTTACAGGTTAGATAGCTTCTGTTCAGCTACCCTGAGTCACATAGATGCAGTGTATGTATTTTAGTATCTTCCTAAAAAGCTGAAACACGATACTGAAATTGACTGTTCATGTTCAAAGCCAGATGGGTATCAAGTACTAGTCTTATCATTTTTGCTTCAGCTTGTTGTTTTATTAACTGTTGATTTCATAGATCCAGCAGTGTTTGCACCTGTTTTTAGCAAAATTTGATAGTAAACAACATAAATACACAGTATTTGCTCCATTAGTTTTTTTTCCCCATCTTTTGTCACCTGACCACACAGTGGCACTAAAGAAAGCCAAAGGCACAAAATATGATCTCTCATTCATCATCTACAGCTTTGACGGTTTGCCTGTAGCTGAGGCTCATGTTGAGCTAAAGATTGATATTCAGATAAGTCCCTGTGTTGATGCATTTCGTTCTTTCCTTTCCTTAAATTTCTACTTATTGTCAGTCACCCAGCTTGTGAATTGATCTTCTCTACTCTTAAATTAGTCAACATTAAACTCCGCTGTACTTTAGCTCCACAGCGCCTGGATGCTTTTAGGCTCACAGCTACTGAGAAAGCTGTTTTTAAAGGCCTGAATAGTAGTGTGATAAAAAGAACTGAGCTGTGGCTGAAACTTCAGTAATGAGGGAGGATATAAATGTTTATTTTATTTTATTTTTTTTTATTTTGGGACATGTCTATTAACACTCTTCACTGACAATATTTTTAAATTGTTCTTTTACAGACTCCTCAGATGGCAGCTTCCTGTGACCTTTGCATGATTTAAGCCAGGTTTCTCAGAAGAAGCCTTCTCAGTGAATAATCCTAGCGATCCTCTCTGGATGTTTCATGTAGACCATTTCATATTTCATTGTTGTTGTTTAAAAAAAAACAAAAAACATTTACATATTTATTTTATTAAAGAGCTTGACATAGTCATAGCTTGTCTGTGTTTTCTTGTAGTTTTTGTTGATGTATAGGGGTCTTTCACCACTAGAGGGCTGTAGACACTGGGTTGTGTTTTTAAGTTGGTTAACACGGATCTGAGTGTTTGAGTGGATTTTTTGAGTAATCTCTTGAACAGTTTATTCATTTAGTTGTCCTTCTTTCACAGTCACCTCTGTTCATTTCGGAGAGGACTGCGTGTTATGTGCCCATGTGCTCCTTTTAGCCAGTCTCCTCCTTCTACATTGACTTTATTCTAGTTGGTGAGAACCCTGCGCTTCTTTAGTAATTCCTTATCTCTTGTAATATTGCAAAAGGTGTTTTTCAACACACATATTTTGCCTTGGCTTTGTAGGAAAAGCATGTTAATAATAAAATGCATCAACTAATGCCATTCAGCATCACTATTTGTATTATTTACACCTGTGCTTTATCTACTGTTACCATGTGACATGTGGTATATTCTTTTGTAGGGTGGATTTTGGTCAAGTCATTTACATTTTTTCGTTTTCTATCTCCTACTGTTACTAAATATAATAATATTTTATCCCTCTGATTATTGTTTGACATGCCTAAAAGGCAAATTATGGGGGAGCAACACCAAACAAAATAAGACCATTCATCCAGATCAAGTTGTTTGTAAATGTTAATGCTTTCCCTGTCAATTAATTATTTTGCATGAAAGAGAAACACCAATCGCGGGAAGCCAGAGTGGGAGGAAGAGCCTCAGAGAAAATATATACAGCTCTCTAACTATTTATGAACTTTCCTCCCTTAAGCTGAGCCTCATGACCTTACACCTATTGTGCATTTCTTATAAAAGAACTGAGATTGACTTGAACAGGATGCTGCAGTTTGATAGACACATACAGTTTTTTGTTGTTTTTTTTTTTAGCCCAACAGACATTTTTTCACAACCACAGGCCAGGGGATTGTGTTTTGTTCCTTTTTTACCAATAGCTTCTGGTTTTATGGCAAATTCTGATTTCAAAGATGTGGTAAAGAAACTGTTCAATTGCTCAGTTTGATAGTAAAGGAACTAAACACACCATCTTTGCGTGTTTTCAATATAGCCAACTATTAACCGCACAGTGGTGCAACTGACGCAGCTTGAGCAAGAATATAATGTCATTAAATGATAACACTCAGCCCAGTCTGTTTTCATCATGATCAACTCTGTCTCTATTCGGAGCTCTTTCTTTGGCTCATAGACTTGCATGTTTCTACCACTGCCCCTTTCTTTGAATTGTATGTGAGAACTTCCCCTACTATATCATTTGAACCATGAGCAAGGACATGGGCTTACATAATGCCCATCCATGTCCAACCATTAGGCTACCACTGGTTGTGTAACACATTAGTGTACTCGACATAAGAGAAGTCAAGGGGCTAGATACTTTTTGAGAGGACATACGTTTGATTTGTTATACCAATATAGAATTTCTCATCATTATATAAAGTCAATTCCCTCCACCCACAGTCTAACCCACCAAGAACCGCAAGACAGCCAGATCAGGATGAACTCAGTTTAAAAATATTCAGGGTTTTTTTTTTTTTTCGGGTGGGGGGTTCTGCGTGTCACCATTGGCGTCTCTGATGCATTTCCATCCTGTGTTTCTCGATCACACGGGGGACTTGCACTGGTTGTTTATTAATGAAGCTCTAACGATCCTCCATATAAAACCATCCACGTCCTTTGTTTACATCCTCCGTCTCCGCCTCTCAAAGCACCACAAGATGCTCCGAGCTCAAACCGCTCGTCTACCAGCGCTCGGCGGAGACACCATCACAGCCTGCAACGGCGAGGCAAGAGGAATACAGCTCGTCGCACACGGCGGCAGCCAATCAGCGGGCCGGTTTCTCTTCAGCATCTCGGAGGGACTGAACCATCGGGCAGACTTGAGCTCCGGCAGCGGGGAATAAAGGAGACTTCAAAGCTGCGCGACGCGCAATTATGGTTCTGTGAAATTTTCAAGGAGGTGGAGGATTTCGGCACCAGGTGATTAAAGCTGAATTTGGCACCAATAGTTTATCATTAACAGCTAGAGTTGTTTCATGATCTAGATCTACGTGCTTTCACATTGTGCAGAAATGAAGAATTTGATGTCTGCATGCCAGCCTACACAAACCTAACTGATTCCTGAAGGTGCTTTATGTTCAGTTTTCATGTCTCTGCATGTGTCAATTTCTGCGATATAAGATGCATTTTCCGAGTTGTAAACTCAAGTTGCAGCACGCTTCGTCCTCAACTGAGTAAAATCGAAAGGTTTTTTTTTTTTTTTACCATAATGCCATGTTCTGCGTCGGCAGACATGCATTAGGCGCTGACAATAACAAACGGATCACGTGGACTCTGGGTGAATCTGGCATTTGCAAGTTTATGTAACATGTTTCGCTCAAGAAAAACGCTCAGACAATCCGGTTATAAGGGAGCTGCAGCCATGGCCAGTAACATAAACATGAGCTTTTTTCTTCCTATGTTTATCTTTTTTAAATGCGGGCTCAATGAGGGCTCGAGTGAAGGGTTCTCCAAGAAGCACCATTACTGCTTAAAAAGAATGATTGACAATGCATTTGGCCTGTGGCTGCAGCCTTTTGTGCCAAGCTGTTGGGTTACATGGAGGTAGTTACATAATTACACATGACCAAAATAAATAAATAATTTAAAAAAAATACATTTGTGCTTTTTGTTATTAGCTTGCTGAGCAGCTCTCCTAATTTGAGATTTGAGGGGTGAAATATAGCGTAATGAGGCATGTGCAGGAGTGAGTACAACATGTTCTGTTTCTGGACATAAATATAAATGAGTATGATGTAATCTGAGAAGTGTTGATGGCAAATGAATAGTGGTAAAAACTGCATTAGATTATTTTGTGTCACTGGTCAGTACCAGTAGGAAAAGTAATTAATGATTAATTATGATTTTTTTTTTTAAAATGTGCTATTAAAAGAGAGTACACCTTTACTATTAGGACAGTAATGTGTTTGTTTTCTCTCAGTGAGGCTCTGTAGCGGTGTTCTCCCCATAGGTTGAATTACGTATGCATGAGAAGAAGACACAGTCACTGTGTTTGTCCCAGATTTCTCTGTTCTAGGTTTCATTGCACTGGTCCAAGAGCCTTTGGGTTCTGTCACAAACAATTAAACTCGGAGTGTAAATGATCCCATTTTGTTTGTGATGATTCAAATTCAGGCCAGGTTTACAAAATAAAAGTATATCCTTTGGGCAAAATGAAGTGCTGTAGTCTGACAGCATTTTTATTATTGTTATTTTCTTATTTCTTTTTACTACACAAAACTGAAGGGAGAATTATTTTTCACGTTGACCTGAACATTAGGGAATAATTAAGTGAGACATCTTACAACACAGTCCGGATTCTAAAAATCTTTAACTGGGCTCTGCTCAGAGCTAATTTGCTGTAGGCTCCACAGGCTTTCCTCCATCTGAGCCATGCTAGGGACACTTCTGCTGTCTCTGGCATCATGTATTCCTCTCAAATGTGGGGTTGCATAAGGACCCCCTGGCTTTCTTTACGCTGCCTTATACCTCTGGCTATCTGCTGCTGTTGCCAACAATAACTGCTGTAGCTTGTATCAAACATCTTGTTTTTCTGTAGCACAATGCTTGCCAAGATCTTTGACTCACAGAGCAGCTAAAGGGTTTAGGGAGGCGAGGACTGACAAGAGACAGCGTGCTGGTGACCTCAGACCCGGGCCGCAACACACTGATGTCATGCCCTCTCTCCTTGTGTCTTTGGGGAGAGAGTCAGAGTGGAGGACAGTGGATGGAAACTGGGAAACGGTTAAGAGGTTGTATTTAGTGGTGGTACAATCCTGAAAAAGTGCTCAGTCCCTGGCTAGCATTGTTCTACGTTTTTGTTATTGTCATGTCTCAGTGCTCTTCAGCTTTCCTCAAGCCGCCTGTGGCGCTCAGCCCCAAACCCACTCATTCATCCAACTAAAGACATAAATCTTTGAAAATGGGTCACAAATATAGTTATAGTTTCATATCATTTTAAAAGAATGTTGAACATTGTAGTTTTTAGTAAACATCACTCAAACATGAGTAAATGGGGCATTTGTTGGAGACTATTGTCTAGTGCAGATTAATACACACATAGAGGATATTTATTTGATTTGCTAGATTACTATTATTAGCATTTTGCCTTTATTAGATAATTAGATAGTTTACCGTGGAAATGCAGATGGGAAATATGGGTAGTGAGAGAGATGCATGGCATGCAACAAAGCCCCCTGGATTTCATGTGATTTGTTTGATGCTAAGAAATAACATAAAATGGCGCTTTGTTGGTTAACACTGTTCTGTAGGACTTGTCCCATTCATTAGTACATGGAGCGTGGCAGTAAGCTGGCAGACACGATGCACTATATCAGATGTAGATCAGTCCAGAGCAGACTCAGAGGGTGGGGGGTTCACTGTAGCAATCATGCTCACTGTTTTACATTTATGATTGACTGACACGGTCTCAGTCCAGAGCAGCTGCCTGGAAAGGATACTGATCTAGATGGAGAGCAGATGGGATCTCTGCATGCCCACTCACCGTGATGGCATGATGGAGGAGTAGGCTACTGTTAAACACTCTCCTCTCTCTCTCTCACACACACACACCACATCACTCTGACAACAGTGTCACCATTTTGTGAGTGAAACACCATCTGCCAAACCAACAGATAAACACAAAATTTTGTTTTTTGGTGTTTCAGCGTGCATGTTGTCTACTGGCTGATCTCCTCCCTTGAGAATGAATAGAATGTTCCAGCCAAGGCAGCGTATTGTTGCTATGAATAGATGCAGTTCAAAATGGGTCAATTTATAGTTAAAGCACTCATCTGTGCAGTGTATTGCCAGAAGGCGAGTGTATGTAAGCATGCTGTCATCCAGTCACAGATTTGTCTCTGGAGATCTGCCCTTAACCAAATGACTTCGAGTGTGTATGTGGCAAAGTGGGGGAGATAAAAGGCACAGGGCAAAACTTCTAAAATGCTAGTTGCATTTGTCTGATTGTCATTTAAACCAAACCATATGTAGCTTTTAGTTACATAGAAATCACTTGTTAAGTCGTACAGTGTTTCATGCTCCCTCTCAGTCTGTATGCTAATGTAAATACTGTGTTGAATGGTATTCTTTCCCTACTGTCTGTACTATCTATAATAATAAAAATCATCAGAGCACTACATGCCCTTTCATATCAGTGTGTGTTCTACTTCAGGGCATTGAAGCACAGTGTTAATGACTTCTCTCTTATGTATAGAACATGATGTGTTTGAGGAGGCTTGTTGTACTGAGGACTTAGACACTTGAAACTACTGACTATAAATTGGAGGAGGAGAGTGAAAAGATTCCTTTGTTTCACATAGATTTTACTGCTGTCATTGACGCACAAAGGAAAACACACAGCGGGTAGTTAGTCTGCTGAAAGGATGTGGATACCCGCTGAAAATAAAGTCAATAACGATGGAACCTCAGTGTGGCCATTACAGGAAGTTGCTGTGTAAAACTGAACCTGGCAACATCAAAACCTGTATCACATGAACACACAAAGCAGATTTCAATGTATACCTACTGTGCTATCAGACATTTTACTTCCCTTGCATGACAGTATAATTCTGTTGACAGTGAATAAGTCATTTTACTTGAGTCAGTTCAATATTAGTGTGTTAAATCACACACTAATATTGTATAAATATGAAGGTATTTTAATTTAGGTTAGGAACTAAAAATTGTTATTTTTTTATTTTACAAGAACTTCTTTTTACTATCACATTGCTCAAATTGCAAAGTTTTGGCTAAATTGTTAACACATTTGACTGTTGTGGACCAAAACAGTTAACCAGGGAAAATGAAACATAGTCACACCCTGCCTATGACATTTACTGCCAATTTACACATATTCATTGTGAAAAGGCACAGATATGAATATACAGACTATAAGAATTAATATAATATCATTCGGCTTAAAACTGCGATTAATTGGCAAATCTACTGTTTGATCCAGACCTGTCCCCCATGGCCTGGTTACAGAGGAAGCTGGTTTAAGCTGAAACTTTGTTCGTAAGTGTAATACAGTGAATTAGTTATGAGAGTGTTTTACTGCTGGGTGGATTTATATTTGCCATTAAAAACGAATCCCCCTAAATACGTGAATATACTTTACGCATTTGTACTTCACTGATGATAGATATAGTTGAGAATTTTAAAAAAAAAATCCGGCTTCAGCAACCTCAGTTACTGCATCTCGATTGTCCTCGATGACATATGACTGCAGAAACTCCTGCCATCAATAGTGGCACTCTGCGATGTCACCACGCTTGTATGTGTGAAGATGTGGGCATGGGTCAGACAGAGGAGCCACTAGTATTGGACAATGGGTTCCCAGTGCCTGTAGCTCTAAATGCCATTATTCATACAGATTAATAATCTCCTCTTTTTTTCCTAAGAATTGACATCCTGATGATAATGGCTTTATGCAGTGTCAGTCTTGGAGCTTTTGTACCCATTTAAGTGTCAGCTGTACTTAGCAAGGTCACATTTGTGTTTGCTGGCCACAGGTTCGTGGAAACAAAACCATTCACTTTTCATGGTGCCACTGGGGGTGAGTGAAAGAACTTTATTGGTGACTTGAGGGACTCGCTTGAAACTTTGCTAGCTGGAGCAGACGGTGTAGTCCACGGGACACGGCATCTCTCTTGGGTTCGCATCTTGTTTGTATCTGTTTAAAAGTTAACGACTGGAAAATTGTTTTAGAGGCTTTGTTTGGGTGGCTTTTGCCATGGCAACGCACATCCTTTAACGATGCTGAGCTGACTATGGGAACAACTGAAAGGTGAGCTGAGAACCATCACTTGCTACAAATGTAGTGTGGGGTTAATTTATCACAACAGAAATAGCAGAAGGGCTTTTCTTGCTATTTTGTATGACAGTAGTTTTTCTCCTGCTTCTTCCTACGTGAATATGGACTAAAGTAAGTCTTTCAGATATGTTTCGTGTGTGAGCCTGAGTTAAGAAGGTGGTCTGAACATAGAGATGCAAATCTGGATGATGATGTGTTTAGAGAGGAATCTCTGTGCTCACAGTGAATGAAATCATCCGAAGCAAGAGGGAGAAGTGAAGTCGTTGCACAGCGAGCAAACCCAGACTTAAAAGATGTGTCCCAACAAACAGTAGCTAATATACAGAAGCTGTCTGGAGGTAATTTGGTGTCAATGATGATTGAGAGGATTTTGATCTTGATTCTTTTGAAGTTGTGGTTATTATTCACTCCATTCTGAAGGTTTTCCTTAAATGTATCTCTGTGTCTGTCTGTGTCAGACGGGATTAGACATGATGTCATTATCAATTGTGTTTGCACTGGAGCGTGATAATAGAGTGAAAGAGGACCAGAGGAATATTGTACTCTCTGTCTTCTTCTTTCTTGCACGTACACATGGTGTACAGGCACACCCTCTCACATTACTCACCTGCATTCTCATCTTTTCCACAGCACAAAGAGAAATCAAAAGTTGGCTAATCCAAGCACCGCACAGAGGGAACCCAAGTCCAGCACAAGCATGGCAGACCAGAAGTAAGTTTTAGGATAGCAGAAGAGCCTTCACCTCACATTTGGTGTATTAGTTCAAATACTCATCAGCTGTCTTGGTTCTTGATTTGTGTGACTTTGAATTCCACAGAGATCTATTTATATCCCTCACCTCTGTGCCAGAACACATAAGACATCTGCCCATTCACAGGCAGTGTGAGCACAGAAACAGACCTCCGGAGAGTCTCATCTTGCCTGTAACATAGAAGTACCTTTCAGAAAGGGACAACCTGAGACAAATTAGCAAGCTGTGTCTTGACCTAAAGGCATTATGGATTGTTTACTCTCTCCAGCAAAGTTTGTCTGCTGCAAGTCTTGCACAACAGGGTGAGATCAGATCTATTTCTGAAGAAAAAACCCTCTCCTTTCTTCCTGCTGTACAGATTGTGATTAAATGACTCTTTCCTCTTGTGTCTGTTGATTTTGATCAACTCCATCAGCCTTTTCCTGTAAATCTTGATAGGAATTATTTAATGTTGCTACTTGATGTACAGCAATAATGATGCCCCAGTGACTGCTCTTCTCAAATCACTTCTGCCATTTTACAGAATTCTTACATTGAATGAATGGTGAGATGATGCTGTGATTTTTTTTTTCCCTTTCAGAGACAACATAGATGACTTTAAAGTCCAGACAGCCAAGCATCCTAACATCGGCTCAGCCCCTTTACGGCCGCACAGTGAACAGTCCAAAGACCGAGCGTCCAAAAGGCTTTCATCTGAGTCTAATGGGACCAGTGAAGGAGGTGTGGGTTCGTCCACACCAGTTGAGTTGACCGCTCTGGAAGAGTCATTTCGGCGCTTCGCCATCCATGGTGACACTCGTGCTACCGGCAAGGACATGCACGGCAAGAACTGGTCCAAACTCTGCAAGGACTGCGGCGTGATTGACGGCAAGAGCATCACCCTCACTGATGTGGACATCGTCTTTAGCAAAGTCAAGTAAGAAAGGCACCAAATGCGTTATTCTCTAAAGACGAAATATTGTGAAATCATTTTCAGCCTGTTTGGGGTTTTTACCCTTCATTAATCTGCCAACATCTGAGCTAGCTAGAATCCCGTAACCGACATGTCACTACAGGACTGTGCTCTTCTACCACATAGTGTTACATTACCGTTGCAGTGGCAGAGATGACTACAGGTTTAGTCACCGTGATCAGCACGGCCAAAAGGCTCTAATGTGGAGCATTGTGGTAGCAAAGAACTGGAGATGAGAAAAAGCTATGGACTGCACTGAAGGTATGAATGAAAGATATTTATATTCTGTTTTATCAGTGTCTATAGAATTACATCAGTGACACTGTCTGTAACACACAATTAAGAAAAAAAAGGCACCAACCTCTTATCATACACTGACCAACCAAACAGAAGGAGTAATGAAAACTGGCTGAATGTTGCATTGTAGGCGGCATAATCTGTTTCTTAGTTTTTCATTAAAGCCAGGGATGACTGTCAGTTTAGAAAACCACCATAATATTAGCAGCAACTTAAAAACACATGTTGTAGCAATGGAATACCACGTTTTGGTCAATATTGATATTCTTTTGTGCATTAAGTTGCCTTTGGTGAAAGTGTCCGTCAGAAGCAGCAGCCAGAGCAAGAGACCAGGGTGGCTCATCCTGTATCTCCTCAGGTCGCACTGATTCATTCTTTACTGCTTGATTTAAGTGGAGTAGAGTCTAATAATAAGCTGTGACCTCAATATTATTTCACCAAAAGGAGAAAACTTTTCATCTGTACAGCTGTGCACGTTAACTGTAAACCAATGTGCTGAACACATTGACAGATGAGCATAAATATCTTCCACATCACACTGAATATTAGTATTGTTATAGCAGTGCCCACATACAGTAAGGTTCCTACAGTTGTTCCCTAAGTACCATAGAATAAAGATGGTGTAAGAAAGGACAGGCCTTTTACATAGCGGATTTGCTCATGGTTATTTTGGAGATCTTCATTCATACACAAAGCAGCTAAGTTTTTCATCCTGGTTGAATGACATGAATAAAAATGATTCTGCTACACAGCACCAGAATAGAAGAGTATGGCTCGAAGCCACTCATCATCATGTCTTGCTACAGGAGAGGAGAAGTTCCTTGGGAATCTCACACTGATTTAGTAGATTTTCCATCTTCTGCCGGTGTGTAACCAGAGTTCAATCTCAGTCATTTTGTGTACACATTTATATACAGGAGATTCCAAAATGGTTTTTAGTGTTATTTTTCTGCTTGAAACCGTTTGTTCCTGTCCTGTGTTTAGGACACTAAAATGGCTGTATGTTTTCATTTCTGATTTTTTACATACCAATTAGAAACATGCATAGAAGGCGAATTTCCTAAATTTAAAACAAAAACATGTTATAGGAGGATACACAAACATGCAGTAGCCTATCAAAGGCCACAAATATGGCTTTGGATGCAAGAGACTTAATCTTTCATATTTGACCCGGTTTATTTATGCATGTTTATAATTTTAAGCATTATCATATAGAGTCCATAGCATTTCTATACCTCACCCTTCCACTTATAGAATATCCTGTGACTCATGAAAAGCAATCCTGACAGCCTAATACTGCACATTCACAACGCCATACTCAAAGATGAAGTCAGATGTGGCTGCAGGATATAACAGTGGAGTGTGGAATATGTTGACTAAAGCATAAAAAGAAGCTACAACAGTAGTAGTTCTTTCATAATTGGCATTATTCTTGTGCTTAAGATGGACATTTATGGATAAACATCCAAACATTGCTTCATTATTTCAGCCATCAGGTCATACAGTATCCTGGATAAATATTCTTCGTGCTGTTTTTTTTTTTGGGACTTTGACTCACCCCCATCAACACCTTTGCAGTTGGCATGGCAATGGGAGTTCGTGTTTACTGCTCTGAACATTTTTCTTGGCAAGACCAGAGAGGGAACTTTAAGCTGGCTGTGGGATTTCAGCTTGTTTACATCCCGTTCTACTGGTGAGCAATATTTAGAAATGTGCAAACAGTACAGTGTAACCACTGTGGACATAAAAAAAAAGCATTTCCTTGTCTTTTCACACGTTTTTAGTGGTGGATACAGTGCTGTATACAGTGCTGTATACATTAGGTTCCGTGATGTGTGTTTGGCATATGAATTTCCAGCCTTTGTGTGTCTGCGCCCTTACAGGTTCTAATCAGGGTCCCAGCTAGTCCATCATGCGTTTTCAACCAGCCTCACAGCTCTGCAGTGTGTTTAGGAGTATAGGAGAGTGAAATCTGAACAAAGTGTGTGGTGTGTGTGTGCACTTCAGTGGCAGCCACAGGATAAAAAGAGGTACAGAGGGGGGGAGGGGCTCATTTTCATGTAGTTTCTGACTCCAGGCATGACTGAACCAGGGAGGGCTGCCATGCCAGAGATGCAGATCTCCACTTTCCTTTTAATCAGCGTCAAAGCTCTTCGCTTGCACACGAAAAATTAAACATCTTAATGAGCACTGGCCGATCACAGCATGGCTGAATTAATCCTTATTTATTGTGGGTATGGAGGTCTGCTATACCACAGAGTCTCGGCTGTGTTGTCTGCCTGCTTGGAGCCAGAACACCACAGCATAAACTATAGATGAGGCAGAAATCTGGCATGGACTAACTAATTACTAGCATGATCTTATGGTGGCTTCATTTTCTAGGCTTTGGTTGTATTTCCTCATCACTGAACATGATTGTAGGCCAAGCAGGAGCATGAAACAGATTCAGCCAGCCTCTGTGTCAGATCCATATGGATCATGTATTGCAGATGGTTGAACTATGTAAATAAACAGCAGGTCAGCTACCTCAGTATGCCAAAAATAAAATAAAGTTCCACTCGCCCTCTGACCTTTGTCCTCTTTAACCTTATTGCAGCCTCTTCAGATTTGCTGTTTATTTACACAGCTTAACCATTTGTGTACTTTGGAGAATTTAATAGCGCAGTATGGAAAGGTCTGCAGAGGACACAGTTATCTTCTTTGGACAGGAACAGCAACTGGAAGTCCAGTTTTCCCTCTGACAATAGACAGCATGGAACAGGCACAGAGGAATGGAGCTCTCATATGTTCAGCACTGATGGATCGCCCAAACAAAACCCGTCACTGGATGAGGCAAATTAATAATAAACCCAAACATCCCTGTTTACTGTAGCTTGTTGCTATGACAGCAGGTTGCCCAGGGAGACTGCAAGCTTTATAGGCTGTTGTTTAGGTGATTTATCACCACAGCAATGGCTGTTTGTGTTTGTGTTACTATGCACTTTTAACATGGAAGTGAAACGGGCACAGGGCCAGTTAAACAACTAGAGCACTCTCAGAAGGGGAATGATTGATGATGATGACGACCTGTGGCACTGTATTGTCGGTGGTTACAACAATTTGAGCTTATAGATGAGAAAGCAGAGCTTCACAACACACTTCCAGTCACTTAGTTGCATTCAGCAGGTCTAAATGTCTCTATTAGACAGACCTGTGACAAAACGTCACAGGTCTGGGCTCTGAGTACTGTAGCCGAACTGTACAGCTGAACACAATATGATACATAATATGAAGAGACAGTTGCATATACAGCCGACAGCTGTGTGTGTAAGTCTGTGGAGTTGCTCAGACGACAGTTAAGTGCCGAGACACATCGGGAGACGAGATCCAAACGGTAAAAGTTTTCTCATTGTTTATCTCAGCGGAATACCATCTCCATGCTGTCTTACATCTGCCATGCTGAAGTGATCACACATGGCTGTGTGTACACTACTGTCTGCTCTCGTTTTATGCTTTAAAACTGTACCGAGAGGCTGTGGAAAAGACCTGCTGATGAAGCAAACCTAAATACAGCGCTTTTGTCCCTTGAGGCTCAATTGAGCACATACATCTTTTTTGGGTTTTATGTGCTATTCTGTGACAAGTGTTATCCCATACCTAAGCTCCTTTTCCACCTACATTTCAGGAAGAAATCCTGTCGCACCATCACATTTGACGAGTTCAAGGTTGCACTGGGAGAGCTGGCCAGGAAGAAATATAAAGACAAGAGCGGAGAGGAGGCTGAGGCAGAGGTCTTCAAGCTGATCGAAGGGAAGGCACCTATCATTGCAGGAGTCACGGTAAGACTCAAATGTGAATGATACTGATGCCATAAAAAACTGTCTCATGTCCATTTCACTAGAAATCACTGAATAAAATGAAATCTTTTGCAATCTTCCTCACAGAGAGCTGTGGCTTCCCCAACAGTGAGCCGCCTCACAGACACCACCAAGTTTACAGGGTCACACAAGGAGCGCTTTGACGACACCGGCCGTGGGAAGGGTAAGGCGGGACGAGTAGACATAGTTGACACTTCCGGATACGTCTCGGGATACAAACATCAAGGCACGTATGAAAAGAAAGTCACTAAACCCACTGTGGCCAAACCCATGTGAGGGGCGAAGACGAGGAAATAAACACTTGATCAACTACCAGGATAATTTTCTATTACAAAGAAAAAAAAAGAGAGTACTCAAAGAAAGCACAAAAGAATAGGATTTCATATATTTCCCCACCCATCTATTTTGTGTGTGTGTGTGTGTGTGAGAGAGAGAGATCCATATTTTTGAGTTCCTCTCTGTGTCAAGTGTGAGAACTGGAAAATTGTTTACATCTATTTTTACAAAGTCATCACCAGCTAGTACATTCCTGTCTGATAGCAAGTTACTGCCAAACACTGAAGAGAACAAACGAGAGAAACTGCTATGCTATGAATATTGAAGCTTTGTTGTTATGATAGGGCCTTATAATATTTATTGAGCGCAGTGAACAACAATGCCAAGAAAAACAAAAGTGGGGCACCGGTTTGATGAATTAACAACATTGCACTTTTAAATGGAAATGTTTTTATTCCCATATTTTTGCAGTCTCAATGATAATTGGCACACATTTTGACAGATATTATCAATGTTTATTTCTTTTGAAAACTTCAACTGCTCATTGTGTCCTGTGTTAATTGTCTACCATTCCCACTCGTCAACCGTTGAGTTGAGTCTTTATCAAATCTGCTGTTCTTTTTCTTTCAGTATCATTAGCTCACGTTTTCATTCGAATAATCTGCCTTCAGCTCAAACCAAGAATTTGTTTTAAATGTTTTTTTTTTTGTTTTTTCAAAAATACAGTTACGTTAGCTGTCAAACTGAACATTTTTGACCTCTGCCATATCTGCTTGCGTCTGTGAATATGAAAAGCTTAGAAAACAAAAGTCCTACCATGCAAATCTTTTGAACGGGCCTGCTCAATACACTTAATTTAATAGGACTTTATTTTATCTTACACTGTCTTCATTCAGAGCCAACTGTATCTACCTATACACAAACCATTTTGAATATTAAATTGGTGAGTTTAGCTGAAGGAAGCTTGAAACATAGTAGATGAGCTCGGTTGTACAAGATTGTATTTTTAATATTTTACTTATATTGTTACTCCCTTAATCAGATTTCTATACAGTAGTTCTAATATATTTGTGGTAAAATTGTGTATATTCTAAAAAGCTTTAGCCACATGGCTTAATTTATGACACTGGCTTCATGTTTTTATTTGTCCTGTATTGCTGTACTTTGTGCATGATATGTATATTGCATTTGATTCAGAAGCATATAGATGACAGGAGGAGTTTGTCATATCTTACCTGAACTGCTGTGCCTGCTGTGAGGACAGACTACTGGACAGACTTAATTATTTTCTTGCTAAAAAAAAATATTAAGTAATGAAATTGTGGGATCATGATAAAATCTTGTATTGCTTGAAATCAATATGTATCAACTTGTACATGTACAAAGACAGCTACCCTCTAATGCTACTATATTTGCGTATTACCTTTTATGTGTGGTACTGTCACCCAAGGCACAAATTCAACTAAACACAAAAGCAGGGTTTTACTGTTGTATCCTGATGTACTGCAAACTGTATAAGATAAAGGGAAAATTGCAGACAAGTAATATACTTTTGTAGAATAATATTTTTCCAACATAGTGACAGTGTTTTCCCTACACTCGTCATACACTACCTGTAGCCTCAGCTGATGAAGAATCATGCATCAAGTGCAAAACTAGCAGCTATCAGTGTGTTAGTTTTCATCTGCTGCAGTAGCTTGAGTATGATCTGTTTTCTGTGCTTAATGCCAAATACTGTGCACCTTTAATGTGGATGAACAATATTGTCTTTTTTTTTTTTTTTTCAAATAACTTTTAAAGTACTATTGTGCCCCGGTGCATGCAGAGTGTTTTTGTTCTTGTTCTTTAGACTTCTTAATGTGTGTTCATGATTTGTAGTGCTTTATTGAAAAAAATAAATAAATAAATAAATAAAAAAAGAAAGAAAACCAAAAAACACCCCAAAACCTCTGCTGAGCAAGTTAAGGGGTACCAGTGAAAATAATGTTTCATATTCTTTTTGGCTTTTTAAGGAACACTGTTGACCTCCCTAACAGTACCACCAACCAGTGACCTGTAACATTCACATAAAAACACATCCTGGTTTGCCAGGTCTTACAGTAGTGTCTGCGAGAAGAAAGTGCGTGCGCGTGTGTGTGTAGCTCTTCAACCCTAAGGCAGAGGTATAAATAAAGTCACAGTGCAGCTGGAATCTAGATGCATTCATTCCACTGCAGAGTACAAAGCAGATGGAGACACAACTGACCTAAAAAAAATAAATAAATAAAAACAGGGAAAAAAACAGCTAAGAGAGACACGATCTTGCCACTGATCCAGGAAATACATTATGACCATCTCACTAACATTTTTTCCCCTAAAATCATTTGTTAACATAACAGCACTGTCACACACTTATACACAGCCTTGCTCAAATGAATTGCCTTTCCCCTGTTATTGTTTACATCAAGCAAACACAGCCTATCTATATATATTTTTTTTTTTAAATAAACACTTCATTTATCAAAGGGGCAAGGAAGTTAATACACACAAAACACTAATGCGCAGTGCAGTGATATAAATAAAATAAAAACGAATTAAAAACAGTCTTTAGCTGCTGAGCCTCATGCAGTGACAGCAATTCTCGCTTTGATATTTTCAGACCGGTGTGCATCTCCTCGTTCAAATTTTTCTTTAATGTTCCCCACTTCCCTTCAGTTCAGCCAGCAAACACTCATTGGTAGCCACCAGGGACCTGCAGTACGCACACAGACGCTCAAATCACATGAGCACAACTGATTTACAACTGAGAGCCAGCACTCAGACGGGGGCATCCTCTTACCTGTGGCTTTCTTGCAGCATGTTTGACAGTTCATTGACTTTCTCAGCCTCCTGCACTTTCTCCCTCAGCCCCTCGATCTCTTTCCTCAGCTCCTCCACTTCTGTCTGAGCCTCTAAAGATGTGCAAACATGAGAGTATGGAATGAGGAAAACAGAAAAATGTCCATTTACATGGTTTTCCCACTGGCATTTACACCCACCTTTAATCTGAGTAATAGGTGAACTTTTCATCATAGATTTGAGATACTGTCGTTCTAACTTGATGAGCTGTTTCTGTAGAGCGACATTCTCCTCCAAGACAATCCTCAGCTGCTCATTTAGTTTACCCTACGATGGAGTAAAGACAGTTAGGACTGTGTGCTTATTAAAACTACGAAGGTCTCCTGAAGCTCTGTATTGTTATGGAGTGCTGAAGCCACTCACAACTGCACTGCGAGTTTCCTCCAGCTGAGCAGAGAGGTTACGGACTTCGGTTTTGTGCTCTTCCTCTCGTGCAGCCGCTTGAAAGCTCAGCGCGTCAGCTTCCCGTCTTAAGTTCCTGACCTCAGCCTCCCGGCTGGAAATATCATTTTCCATCATAGAGAGGATCTGGACTGCCTGAGCTAGAGCCAAAAATAGAAATCATGAGAAGACTTTCATTATCTCAGGCTCCAGTAATCAGTTACCACATTCCCCAAACCAAACTCCAACTCACACAGGAAGTTGTTGTTATGATGCAGAGATCTCTCTCCCGTCCAGTGTTTGTCCACGAGGTTGAGAAGCATCTCCAGGGGTTTCCTGTAACTACCCTATGAGGTGAATTCAGAGATACTGTAAGTTGATATCAGAAGAGAAACTACCTCAAATGTGATTTGCACTAGTAGGGAGAAGGAACGATTCATGATTCAGTGAGCAAATTAGTAAGAAGACTGAAATAACTTCCTACTCTTTTTTTCTTTTCTGCTTGCTCCGGCAGGCTGGAGCCCCCTTCTGTCTTGTTAAAGCTAGAGTAGGTCAGTCTTGGAGGATGCAAGATGGGGTTGGTAGGGTCAGACAGATTCAAACCGGGACGGTGTGGACTGGGAGGCTGGATATTAATAAATGAAGAACTATGACAGCGACTTTGATCTGGAAAAATGTTGAAAACACACATTCAACAACAGACCAAGAAAGTGAAATCCGGTATTTGTGGATGTGTATAACTTCTGACAAGAGAAGAGAGTGCAGACATTTGGCTCTTACCAGGATTGGGGGTGAAATGTCCCTTGGCTGCATGCCTGGCATGTTTGGGGAAGTCCTTTTGCTTTCCAGGCACAGGTCTGCGTTTCTCTACATAGGGGCCGAAGGACACCTTTGGTCTCTCAGTGACTTTTAATTTTGTAGAACCTTTTTTATGAGATGAATCTTTCATGTGTGGCACTTTGGACTCTGTGTTATCTGGTAAATTACAAATATAATAAAATAGCACTGATTAATTGACCTGTGATTTGTCCACAACTGACAAAACAGAGCACAGGCTACAACAATTATCTATTTCAAGAAAACATATTTTTATCCTGTGTTCACCCAGTTTTGATTAACCAAATTAAAATTAAAGATTTTATTTACAGTTGCTGATTTTTTATAAATCACTCATGGATAGTGATTTCTTAGCTCAGCATGTAGCTTGGACTAAAGCAGAGAAAATTACCACTGAACCACAAAGTTTTGTTTCCGTGATATTAACCTTACCAAAATCTTACCATATTTTGTAGGAGGATTCCTGAGGATGGATTTAGCTGTTTCCTTAAAAAAAAAAAAAAAAGAAAAGTACATTGGGTATATATTATAATGTAAATGTACTACTGGTGATATTGTTTCACCTGCAGTAAAATAAAATCACCTGTTTTGGAGTTGAACTTCTCTGTTCTGTAAAATCTTGTGATTCTTCCTCTCTTGGTTCTAAGACAGAAGACAGTTTGAAATTATTGGACATTCAAAAACAAAACATAAATTTAGCTGGTTTGGTTTTGAGCTAAGAATTAGCTGTGACTTTGATATCTTACCTCCTGACTCGTTATGAACGCAGTCAGAGGTGGTTTCACTTCGGCCTTCACGATTCATGGCCACAAAGTTCAGTACAACATCATCACTGTCAGTCAGGAGAGAGAGCCTCTTGGTTAAGCGGTCAACTAAAGCCAGTCTCTGATTGCTGCTTCTGGGAATCACAAGAAAAAAAGTTACAGCATTTTTTTTCCATTTAAAGCCTCTCCGTTACGCTGCTTTCATCAAAATGAAATTCCAAGGTCACTGTCTTAATTTTATAAATCTTATTGCTACAAGAGTAGATATGAGAGATGGGCATTCATGATGTGATGTGCAGTGTGGTGTGAAATTAAAAGTAGCAATACTGTTACAAAACATTTCCAAGGTTTCTCTGTCCTTCTCCACTGACACTGAAACTCACATTAGTTAACCATTTGGTGTTCAGCATACCTTTGGTCTCCACCCTGATTTAGACAGGAGCTCTTCTGCTGAGGTAAAGGGTCAGAGGAGAACTGCATTATGGCGGCTTTACGTTCAGTGTCTCTGACTGGACAGCTATCTGTAGAGCAATGGAGGACACTTATTAATGCCAAAAACTTGTCTGAGAAGAAGATAATCTAAGTGAAATGGCTATATCTTACCAAGCTTGCGTAAGTTGGGCATGGCTTGCACCAGATAAAGGCGGTAGTTTGGGTAACTTTTGGTCAGAGGGTTGAGTCTGAGGTCCAGCTCTCTCAAAGCCGACAGCTCATACACCACTTTCACCTCTTCAAGGGACGGTATGCAGTTATAGTACAGGATCAGCCTCTCCAATTTTTTCAAGTGTTGCACTCCCTGAGCAGAAACCAATAAAGCTGAGGCAAATTTATTTATTTTATTTTTTTTAAATCAAGTTAATTCCTAACAATGTCAGTGATAGTTTTTTTCCAAAGTCATCTACAACTAACGTTTGAGAAATGCTTGTCAGGTGAGGGTGTGAGAAAGGAATGGGTTGGTCAAGGGAGCCATGCTTTATTAAATTTATATCAATTTAATGTGTACTTTCAAAGAGGTGCTATGAAGTCATGAATTGGACTGGCTGGAAATCAGCAGGAATGTTTTATCTTTCAAACAAGAGGACAATAACGCCAACACAACAACCTCAACTCCAGCGATCCTTTAGCTGGTCTTTAGACAAACCTTTTTCAAACCTACAGAATTTTATTTTAAGCTCTAGTGGAGAGCCAAAGGATTTCTAAAACATCAAATGTCAGGCTTTAATTTGGGAGAAATATGAATAAAATAATGGCAAAGACATGGTATATTTTCATTTCCCACATAAAAAAAGGTATAGAAAAAACACAGTCATGGATTTGAATATTGAGCAGTGTAACATATTATTGCATATTATTATTTTAACAACGTAATGCTTCATAACAAGCTTGAACAAGATAATACACAATATACTGTCAGAAAATCTGTCGAGATGATTTATCCAAACTAAAAAGATGCTTAAGGAGAAATTAACTTTATATTGTAACATTGTTTAATACAGTAACATAGGTTCATATAGGTTGGATTTTATGATAATGATCAAAAAAGAAAAGAAAACAACCTCATCTATGTTTCCAACCTACCTCAATAGAAACGAGGGCATTGCAGGAGAGATCCAGAGATTTCAGACGGACAAAGTTGTTCAGTGCGTTTCCCAGATGTTTGATCTTCTCCTCATACGTCCCCGGGAGGCTCAATGAGCGGACATCACCTGTTTAAAAAGTGTAATCCACGTATAAATAAGATTAAACCGCATCACTTTGATTCTGATGCTCTGGTTTGCACCAGGTGACAGTTACTGCTACGTTAGCTGCAGTTAGCTTAGCCACCAACAAAAAGCTAAATTGTTTTTCATAAGAAAAGCTAAAACGCCATGGTTTGACTCTTAATGTTTGCAACTATTTATACCACATAGCGTTTTATTAGCATGAGATAATGTTACCGAGGCAGGGATGTTTTAATTGTAATCTGTCCCGTATCCATTGCTCTGTTATAGTTGTCAAACACTCGGCCGCCATACTTTTCGAACTTTTGCTGCTTTCGAGTGCCGTCGGAAAAAATAAATACTTTTAACCTAGCCGAGGGCTATACCGCCCCCTGCTGTTTTAAAGATTACAACCCAACCGCTCAAGTACAGTTTGTCATTTATTTTTATTTCTTGTTTTAATTTTTATTTTGTGACGGTTTGTAGGAAACACACAAATAATTATTGTTTGTTCTTTACATCCTATGAAACTTTTTTCTGACTAAAAATACATTTTCAAAACCTTATTGTGTGAAGTCTACAGCACAAAATGATACTTTAACAATATATAGATTTCATGTAAACAGCAGTTTTCTGATTTTTAGCAACATGCATATATTTATGTCGTTCAAGTTTATTTGTACAACGCAGTCTCATGCAAAAGCAATTCAAAGTGCTATACAGAACGATAAAAAAACAACAACAACAATAGAAAGTAATATTCAAGTTATTCATGAGACATTTGTTAAATTCAGAACTCCTAAATCCTGGTGATGATAATTCTGCTGGTGTAGTAACGGAGTTTACGAGAATAGATGAACGCATCTTTCTGGAGCCTGCGCAGTGTCCAAATCCGCTCTTGTCACGTGTCAAAACAAACGCGCTTCTGTTCCTGTCTGAAGTTTTGTCCTCTGTGCTGCGAGTTTAGCTTTGCGTTGACCTCATCAAATACAATACAGTTGTGTTAGATAAGTTCAGACACATTTATTGGAAGCTAACCGACTTTCTCTGTTACCGTTAGTAACCGTAACGTTGCTGACATCGTGTATGTCAATGGCGTCCTGTGTTACTGAGTGGGTAACTTCATGCTCCAACATCATTTTGTCTGCCACTGCACTCTACTGTTCTTATAAACTGTTTAAGGTCGGTACCATTCAGTGCAGTGATGGTATAATTTACTAACTTCAATTTCTATTTAACATTTAAGTCATTGTTCGTTGTTGTCAATCAACAATGAAAATAATAAGGTAGTTGCAGCCCTAGTGGCTTTGCTTTTCCTCAGTTACCTTCACTGACACCTCTGTAAATTTTAATAAGAAGTTAGTGAATCAGTGAATGCAATTATGTACTGCATTTCTCACTTTATAATCTGCTACTGCCTCTGCTTTCACCTTTCTCTGCAGAACCACAGAGCTCCCTCAGTAGGTCTTTTTCTGCTTGGACTCTCTGCAGCAGTTTGCGTCTTGCATCCCTCCAGTTCATACCTAACCCTCCTCCAGAGAGAGGCAGAGTGGGCCGGCGAGGTCCTGGCTCCAGCGCTGGTCTCCTTTGACTTCCTGTGGCTCAGTCAAGACCACAACACAGCACATACTCTCCTGTTTGGCTCTTACCTCTTGCTGGGACTGTGTGACTGGCTCTCAGCAGATGCTCTCACAGTGATGACTCGCTGCCTGGGCCTGTCCTCCCTGTCCTGCTGCCTCACGGTGTGTCTTTTTGCTGGTAATGCTTTAGGGGCCCTGGGCAGTGTGGCCCTCAGCCTTCCTTTGCTTGTGACACCACAGGTTGGAACCAACACTTTTGGTTTCGCTCCTCTCATTTCTCCAGCTGCCTCTGACGGACTGATGAAGTGGTTTTTGAAAGGGTCCATGTCGATAGGGTGCTGGGCCTCGATGAAGGCCCTGGGTGAGTTTCTATTGGATGTGACTGACCGATGTAACACAGACATTTAGTAAATCAGTAGAGATCTGTGTGATTAGTGAGAGTCTGGGGATTTATGTACTGTCAAGTGCTGCAAAGACAAACTTGCCAGATACAGAAATTTTAACGTCGCTAACGCATAAACATTTGAGGACATTTGTGAGGAAGATTTAACCTGTTTTAATGCAAGTTTCAAATAGAGCTGAACCAGTTTGTCAGTTAATATATTTGTTGGTGGTTAAAAAAAAATACAATTTCGATAATTGATTAACTAAGCAAGTATGAATTATCAGGCAAAAATGCCAACATAACCTGAGCTGATCAGAGCTTCTCAGCTATTACAGCCAAGTATTTGCAGCTTTTCTCTTTGTTACATGACTAAAGCATATAATCTGAAGATGTTACCTTGGGCTCTGGTAAATTGTGACAGGCCCTTTTCCACTACTTTGCGAGATTTTAAAGACTAAACAATCAAGCAAATAATGGAGAGATAATTAACGGTGAAAAAAAATCATTGTTTGCAGCACTAGTTTCTACATTGGAGGTCACAGGAACTAAAGAATGACTTGCACGTTATACATATGTGCACATTGCATACAAGCAATGATAACATTAATGAACAAAACAGGAACTTATGGCTGAGATATACTGAGAAATTAATATCACAGTAACCGTAATATCGTTGTCTCGTGTATAACATGGTATGTGCTTAAAACTGGAAATTCAATTCTAATACAAGTAAATACAGCATTTGACAAAAAACAGATACCACTGAACAAGCTAATTTGCATGAGAGGACATGATCACGTTTACCACAGACAGTACAGAGTGGCGTTGTGTAACCTTTTTCAGTATACTGAAAGTGCCTGGGTGACATTTAGAATGTCAGCCAATGTGACCATTTTAATTTCCTCTGTGATCATGTCAGCGAGTGTGAACCGACATCCTGCACACATCTCTCTGCGAACAGTTTGTGTTCTCAAAAACATCTAGCTGCCTCAGAGTCTGGGTCTGTGTGTTCTGCAGCCTCAGCAGTATCACTGTTAAAATATCTGCAGTGGTCTAAGCTCTTGGCCCCGCTCTTACTTCATCGTGCCCATTTGATATTATCAGTGCACTTTTTTTTTTTTATTATTACTTCCTTGGTTTTTAGCGGCCGTGATGTTGACTGAAATGACCTCATCTTTTTAACTCACCGCTACTTCAGTGAAGTCTGTATAACTGTGTTTGTCCACAGCATTGTCCTTACAAGGGATTGATATTCCTTAAAGAGATTTGTATCGGACACTGCAAATTCTTTCTCAGGTTTCCGGAGTTGCCTCAGCAGTTTTACTGCAGTACATGTGCAAGCATCTGTGGCTCTGTGCCTGTCTGTGGGACAATGCATTTGTCAGACTTCAAGGCGCAGGAGTCTAGTGATACTTTCAACATAATCGATCATTTTTGTGCACATTTGTGCCGGTATGGTTGCGGTCATTGTTTTGCCTGTTCTTTTTTGTAATGATTTATCATTCAGTTCATGTCATTTTTTTTGGGCAATGTGGTCGTGTTTAAAAATGTCAGATCCTGTACTTTTATTTATTCTTTTATTAAATCACCTTTTGTTAACAAAAAATGTTAGTGTTCATTAAAGGAAGATAAAGTTGACAAGTTTTGAATAAATTATGTGAATCTTAATCCCAGTTACTGTATGCAACTTTACATCGCATTAGCACGTCTGGCTATTTCACCATCTCAATATTTGCAAGTACATTATGCAGCAGTTTCTGTCCCAGTTGAGCACCTGAAACCTGGCACACCTCATCCAGCTCTGTCTCAGGCTGCTGGAATCAGCAGCAACCCCCAAAGCTCAATCAGTCTCCATACTCTGTCTTTCACTCCACCACTGCAGCGGATCAGGAAACTGCAGTGAGTGAGCATGCTCACTGCAGATGCAGCCTGTGGATGGAGCAAAGTGGAGAGGAGGAGGAGGAGGAGAAGGAGAAGGAGGAGAAAGGGGAGGAGAGAGAACAATTGAGAGGGAGCCACACAGGAGCTACACACAGCACTGGGATGCTGTTGCAGCTCTGAGAACAAGAGCTGCATGGGAAGATTTGACATTGACAACACGGATGGAGCGCGACAGGGGAATACAAATGAAGGGATCGTCGAAGTCTTATCACCAAAGAGGAGAAGATATGTAATAAGGTAAAGAAGATAAAGAATTTTGCATAATGAACTGGAGTGACAGTTAAGATAGAAAAAAAAAAGAAGTCCTGGACTATTAGACCAGTTTTACCATCATCCATCCTTTCATTATCATTAACACTTGAGTGTTATAGTGATATCAAGGTAAAAAAAAAAAAAAAATTGCTTTTCTTCTCCATGACAGACTTGTATGTGAATATTGTGTCAATGACAGGGACCCTTGGATGGCGTGGAGATGTACGCCTTTTACTCCCTTTTAGTCTACATCTTCTACACTGTCTTTAAGAAGGAGGAGGAGGAATGCTTGGAGGGGGCGTGTGGACCTTCTTCAGACGTATGTCTAGCCACATCATGTCCAGCCTCGATGGAGGTTGGGTGGGGGGTCCTCTGTTGGGAAAGCATTTTATGTGGGGAACATGCATGCGTTACCTTTTACATGACAACAAAAAAAGAAAAAAAAAAGAGGTTATAGGCTCCCTCATAAAGGATGTCCGTGTAATTGTTTGTATTTCTATGTATGCAGTGTGTAAATATTTTGTGCCTTGTCTGACCCTCATGTATGATGCTGTACTCAGGAGCCAGGACCTGTTTCCATGGAAACAGGGAGCAGGAGGAGAGATGGCCACACCTCCAAAATGGGGAAAAAAGCTTGTGCTCGGCTTAGTGACTCAAGTGAGTGCTAACATAGGTTATTTATAGAACAACATAAAGACTGTTGTATGACATATTAAATGGATAGTTTCTATTGATTGATTGATTATTACATATATTGCATTAGTCTTTATTGTTTATGTGGTTTTTTGTCATCCAGGCAGTAGCAGTGACAGTGATGAAATGTCCCTGAGTGATGAAGATGAGGAAGATGGCCCTGACATCCAAGCATGCACTCCTCTGGCTGCCTTTTTGTCCTTCAAACAGGAGGCTGAGAAGCGCAGGGCCTCACAAGTGCAGCTGGAAACAACAGGAAAGGTACACAAATTGTATCATTACCATGACTGAGCTGCTCACCTGATGCACAAACATAAATTCACAGTTCCCCAAATAGGTGTTTCTACAGTGTTACTAAACTTTGTATGTGTGTGTGTGTGTGTGTGTGTGTGTGTGTGTGTGTGTGTGTGTGTGTGTGTGTGTGTGTGTGTGTGTGTGCGTGCGCGTGCGCTGTCTGTACTGCCCAGTTGGCAGAGTCTCCCCTGGTGGCGGTGATGTCCCACTTGCTGAGTTTTCTGGAGCAGTACTCCCATTTTCAGCAGCTGCAGCAGCAGGCCGACCAGTACCGGGTCCAGCTGAAGAGACACCGCGCCCAGCACCGCCGGCAGATGAAGGCCCTGCGAGCCTCCTACCGCCAGCGCCTCAGGGACAAGAGTAGCATCATCAGCAGCCTGGAGGAGGCCATCAGCCAGCAGCATACCCCCAGCCCACTGAGCGAGGGTGAGGGAGGAGGAGAAGGGTCAGAGAGAGAAGGGGGGGAGAAGAGAGGAAAGAAAAGATGGGGGGAGGGTGAAATGAAGGTGCAAGAAATATGGTTTTTCAGGAGGAGGATGATTAAACAGAGAGATCATGGCGCTGTTTTAAATTGGTTGGTGTGAAAAGAGGAGCAGAAAATTACAAAGAGATCCAAACAGATTTATGATATGAGACTTCAGATTGGATGAAATCATCTGATGGATGGAGGAAGATGCATTAAGGGGACAATGAATACAGAGGGCCACTCTCACATGCTCGTCATAATAGGTGTATATCCAGAGGGTTATGTAATATAGATGAAAACAATCTGGGCTCTCGTTTACATTGGTGGAAGTCCAGTGTTTTTCCATTACTTTATAAAAATGTGAACACGATCTGAGAAGAAGAAATTTGACATTTTATTTCATTATCGTGGTAGCAATCAGTTTGTAAGACATGGTTCCCTTCATCGTCCTGTGATGTGGTTTTTCCACTCCTGGCTTAGCAAGATTAGATTTTTCTTCAACCAGGGTCATGTTGTATGGTGTGAATAATACAGTCATCAGAACAAGAGCCGACTGATTAGATTTGTGTGGATGTTGGTGTAAGCCATGTTGGCATTGTCAGTGACGTCACAGAGGCGAGACGCGAAACACTGTGCAGCAGTGGCTGACCTCAGAGCTTTGAATGTTGGTGTCTGCTGTATCTCAGGCTTGACAAGGTGGTTGTTTGACCTCAGAGCTCTCTCCGCTCTTTGCTGTGCATATGTTCAGCATGTTAGCAAGTGCACGACTCCATGAAGCTGTAGACAGATCAGATTCCTGTCCTCAGGCTGACTGATACAGCCTCAAAGAAATATGTGAACACTTATGATAGCAGGTATGATAACCAGACCGGGTCACATACATCTCAGTGTGTGGGTCTGTTTAAGCAGGGGACCTCATGCGCACTGACTCTCATTAGGAGCAGGACAAAGATAAATGTGACACATGAGTGTGTGGTACTTGGATAGTGACTCTGTGGCTCTCTGTCTTGAATAAAACATGGCTGTGAGAGCTGTTTTATTCCCCTGCAAATGCACTTACAAGGTCTGGCACATGCTTGGCGCCACGTGTTCTCGTGTTGGACTAAAAATAGCCCCATGTCCATGTCCCAGTGTTACAAGGCTGTTGGCTGTTTGTTTACTGTAATGCAACGTGCAGGACTAAGTGGAGGGGTGTTTCCCGTGTTTCTTGGATGTGCAGTAGTTCCATTGTTAGTACTACTATTCAGTATTTGATGTTTTAGAGTGAATTGCTGCTGCTCCATTCACTGGTCATTCATTAAGAATGTAGCAAAAGAAATCCCAAGCTTACTTTTTTTCTTTATCATTATGTTTTTCATATGGAGGAAATATGTTTTCTTGCTTCATTTCAAGCTGCTGTTTAAAAAATTTACAAGGCTCAGTGCCTCTGCAGACTATAACGGCTCTTAGACCTTTCACGTTTCTTGCAAACACGTTTCTATCAACACCCGTGGTGCACAGCTGTAGCCTCTTCTCCATGTTTATTTTTTTTTCCCTTCCTGGCATCACCACATCTCCCTGCACCATTGTGACACAGCAAACCTGACGTGGCGTGTTATTAAAATTAGCATAAAGCCCTGCTGTGAAAATCAAAGTTGACAGAGCCTGATAAATCATTGAGGAGGAAGAGGAGAGTGATTAAAATGCTACTGGGCATGCTGCTGTGGTTCCTGTGGAACAATAGAGGAAGGTTAGCAGGTTGTAGCATGCTATAAATGTGATCCTTGGTTCTGCACTTGAGACAGGCTGCACGTGAAAACTGTAGAGGTCTGTGAAGTTTCCCAGGAGACTGTAAAGTGGAAACACGGCAACGATAATCCTAACTTAACTGCAATGCACAGTAACTAGATGGTGTGTGTAAAAGCATACTTAATGTTCATTAATATTACACACACATAAGCATTCAAGCTCACTGTGGAAATCGGACTTCTGAAAAGCCTACATATAGAAAAACAGGTCAGAGGAAGTTCAAAGGACATTCGATGGTACTATTTGTGGGTGGCCTAAAATGAATATGGGTTCAAAGATGACGAAAGATGAGAATTATTTATTTGCTATTATTAATGCAGCCAGTTTTCAGGCTGGTGATGATGATGATGATTATGATAGCATCTGTTTATGTCCTCCAGGCGAGTCCAGCAGTGATGCAGGGACACAAGCTGGGGTTCACCGGCTGGTGGAGTCTCTGTACGGCCTGCAGGGTGAGAGGAGTAAGCTGAGAGGGGAACTCCGTCTGCTGCACTCACAGCTGGAACAGAAGGAAAGAGACCGACACTCGCGCATACAGGCCTTTCAGCAGCAGGTAGGCAGCTGCATAGCGATTTAATCCCAAACACTGAATCAGCTTTATAAATGATGTGAATGTGAATTTTTTATTTCAACTTTTCCATAAATGACTCAGAACTTTAAGTAGATTTTTTTTTTTATCATGCTTTATAAATGTCCCTAAGTATTTGGGAAGAATTCATTTCCAGATTATGGACACACACACAATTATTGTACATGAATATCTTCATAAATGAATTATGCCTTTCAAGTCCAGTGCAAATGTTGTAAATTTTTAATGTAACTCTGTGTGATCTACATTGCCATTTTGGCCAGGTCTCTCTTATCTCAGGAAATGTCCTGGTTAAGTAAAAAAAAAAAAATAGCAGAATTTTTAAAATAACTTCACATTGTGTTACAAATAACGAGAAATGGGGAGTCTGGCGTCTTTATTCTCAAATCAGCCCTGTTTTAGTAAACTTTTAAAGGATCTAATTTTTCACAGATTGATGAGCTCAAGAGCTGCATAGAGGAGCGCGAGGAGGAGCTGTCACGACTCAGAACTGCCACCGTAAGTGCTGCGAACTATTGAGTCTATCAAGTCTTTGTCGCTTTCCACATCATCAGCAAAGCTGCCGCAGTGTATTCCCACACCCGCTGGATTAAAAATAGTGCCATAAAAATGCCAAACAAGTGTCAGCATGTCTTGTGCAACACTTGAATTATCAATCCGTGATGAAGAAATATTCATGGATATTCTCATGACAAATCATTTTGGTTTTGATGCATCTCTCATTGTGGTGCTGGAACTCAGCCTTATGTTCTATTTGCTCAGGGGGCCACAGATTCAGAGAAGCGAGTGCTGTGTCTGTCAGCGGAGAACGAGAGTCTGAAACAAAGCCTGAGCGTCACTCAAGGCCTCCTGCAGCAGCTGTCGGCCATCCCCTCCCAGTCCAGCACCATGCTCATCAAGGTGAGATGCACCGGCGCAGCTGAAAGCTTACGGGGAGGAGCCATTAGTATCTGCAAACACAAATTCTTGTTATTGACACTGTTTCCTGTGCACTGCTAGGAGAATGAGAACCTCCGCAGCAGAGTGCAGCAGCTGGAGATCTCCCTGCAACAGCGTGCTGAGCAGCTGTCACATCTGGAGCGACAGAGCGAACAGAGCGAGTGGAGGAGAGGAGAGGAGCTGAGAAAACGAGAGGACAGAGTGAGGGAGCTGCAGCTGGAGTTGGACAGAGAGAGAGGGAAGGAGCCAGTGGTGAAGGTAATTGAAACATTTTAAATTGGTTTGAAAATCAAAGAGTGGCTTTTGAGCCAGAACACAGTTTTAAATAGTTTTGAATATAATATTTATTAACTGGAAACATTAATAAGAAAACCTCCCCATTTTTTGCGATGTTTTTAGAGCTGTTGACTCGAATCAGATGTCGTTTTATTTCCCCACTTTCCCAGTATGTCACCCAGACTGTGGAGGTGGAATCACCTGCCACTTTAAAGCAGCTGACTAAAGCCAGACAGAGGAATGAGCTGCTGTCCGAAAAGCTGTCCAATCAAAATGAGAGGTGCAAACAGCTGGAGGAACAAATTAGGAAGTCGGATGAATACAGCTGTAATCTGCAGCACAAGGTAACAAACAAAAGTGAGAGAATTCACGCTAAACTAGTTTGGTGTGAATTCTTATCTGTCATATCTGCTTTGAGATACACAGTAGCACACACCCACACAGGGCAGATTAAACTGACT
Source organism: Toxotes lorentzi (assembly GCA_037833715.1). NCBI lineage: Eukaryota > Metazoa > Chordata > Actinopteri > Toxotidae > Toxotes > Toxotes lorentzi. The sequence goes on along the minus strand of JBBMJY010000025.1, from coordinate 12,143,932 downwards.
TATAGTTCACTGTCAGTTTACACTAGTAGAAGTAAACTGTGCAACACTAGTTTTTGAACATATACCAGGCAGCAGATAGATGGACAGAAAACCTTAAGGTGAATCTGGGCTTTTGACAGTAAAGCTCCAGAAGAATAAATAAATATCCAGCAGAAATTATTGCTGTTAGCTGCTGGACACTAAGAGACAACAAATCCTGCTCCTGATGCCATTACCTCTGATCAATTTCATTGACAGATGAACTCATTACAGAGCTGAACCTGCACAGATTGGACCAGTCGAGCTGACAGATTGACAAATTGCTGCTCTAAACCTTTTGCAGATTGCGGCTTATGAGCGAGAAATCAGCAAACTGAGAGAGGAACTGCTGAAAGAGATTGGCCACTTGGAGGAGAGGAAGGAGGAGGCCGTGAAAGCTGCCGCCAGCTGCTCAGCAGAACACTTTCAGAATCTGCAGGACCAATTCTTCTGTGAGTTACACGTAATTAAATCCCCAAAGAAAGAGATCTTGGTTTCGACACACAAGAAAAAGAATAAAAAGTCTTTTAAAAAATGCTCAAGCTCTCTTGGAACATGATTCAACATGGGTTTTTCTTTTTTCGTCAGGCCTGCAGAAGCGACTGACAGCGCTCCCACCGACTTTACGCTCCATGAAGACAGACTACGCCAGTCTGAGGAGCCAAGTTCGAAACTTCTCCGAGTTTTACGGCGCAGCTATAAATGAAGCAAAAAAACAGGTACGTACCGTGACATCACGTCATGAATAAGTCTGCTGTTTTGAGGGGAAGGAGATGCCCAACCATCTCCTTATGTATGGCAGATTTCAGCAGCCATCAGTGAGATGTCCGAAGCCAACAAAGATCTTCTGGAGAAATACAGGAAAGAAGTTGCACTGCGCAGGAAGTACCATGAGCAGCTGGTGGAGCTTAAAGGTACGCAGAGAAGAAGAAATATAAATTTGCCACAGAAAATATAAAATGTGTCTCTGACCGACGACCCCTCTGTTTTTAGGCAACATCCGCGTGCTGTGTCGTGTGAAGCCTGTGCTGAAGGAGGACCAGCGCGAGGAGGGCCAGTCTGTGGTGGTGACGACAGATCCCAACAACGAGTCCTCCCTCACTGTGCTGAACAAAGGGAAGGGTCGCATCTTTGAACTGGACAAGGTCTTCCACCCTCAGGCCACACAGGAAGAGGTAGTGAAAATTAAATACACATGAGTATGAAGGAAATATAATCGTAAGAGAAACTCTAACCCTTTATTCGCTTTTGCCAGGTCTTTCAGGAGATTGAACCTCTTGTAACGTCCTGCATCGACGGCTACCACGTCTGCATATTTGCATATGGACAGACTGGCTCTGGAAAAACCTACACCATGGAGGTAAACTCTGTAGTTCATGGCAAAATTGTCACCAAAGAGTGATGGTCTATAAAATACAGGTTGCAGGCTCAGTGTCATTTGATTTTCAGGGCAGTGTGGAGAACCCAGGAATCAACCAGCGAGCCCTGAAACATCTCTTCAGTGAGATAGAGGAGAGGAAGGACATGTGGTCTTACACTGTCACTGTCAGTTCTGTGGAGATCTACAACGAGGTGCTAAGGTAAGCCACTCTTTTTTTCACATAGGCTTTTAGTCTGCAATATAATTTATAGCTAAAACTCTGTTCATTTTTTTTTTTGGTCCGTGTTATATTTTCTTTGTCAGAGACCTGCTGAGTAAGGACGGGGAGAAACTGGACATTAAGATCAACCCGGACGGAACAGGACAGCTGCATGTGCCAGGCCTCAGGGTCATCGAAGTTAAGAGCTTTCAGCACATTAAGAAGGTGACAGATGTTTGCGAGCTGTGTTGTTAGCAGCCTGTACTGATGTGACTAAATGAATTACCGTTCACTGTTATAACAAATCATAACACTGATGCGAAATATTCTTGCGTTTGACCAGATTTTAGCCACAGCCCGAAGGAACAGGATCACCTTTGGCACTCAGATGAACCAGCACAGCTCCCGCTCTCATGCTCTGCTCTGTATCACGGTGCAGGGCACTGACCTTGCCACGGGCTCCAAAACAACCGGTCAGTCACACATGCATCGTCTCTTCCTACACAGGAAGTGTTTCAAATGCCTGATTGAAGTTCCTAACGTAAATTAAAATCCTAATCTGTTTTATTAAAGTTGATGGCAGACTAGTTATTTTTCATAATTCTGAATGAAGAGAGAGGTTCAGAGAGAAAGCAGCCTGGGAAAGCAAAATAAAGCTTCTGATCAGGATTTAAGTCAAGTACGTACATCCAGAGATGACTGTCTTCAACATTTCTTCTTCATTTCTACATCACTCCGAATTTACTTTTCTCTCCTTAGGCAAGTTGAACCTGGTGGACCTGGCTGGCTCGGAGAGAGTATGGAAGTCTGGAGCGGAAGGAGAGAGGCTGAAGGAGGCTCAGAATATTAACCGCTCTCTGCTGGCATTGGGGGATGTAATTCAGGCACTGAGGGCGCGGCAGACTCACATCCCTTTCAGGAATTCCCGCCTTACATACTTATTACAAGATTCCCTGGGCAAAGGTAGCAAGACCGTCATGGTGGTGCAGGTATGATTACTAGTCCAGATTTCTAGATCTTCAGCCTTAAGAAATCTGACATATTAGAACTTTGTTACATTTTAAGTCTTTGCTGATGCTTGTTGTGAGACTTTTTTGTTTTGTTTCCACTTCTCTGCTAAAGGTTTCTGCTCTGGAGAGCAATGTGGGAGAAACATTGTGCTCACTGAAGTTCGCCCAGAGAGTGTGCAAGGTGGAACTGGGCCCTGCAGCCAGGAAGATTGAATCAGGTGGAGGGCAGTGCGATCACCCACCCTACCAATGAATCATACCGCTACAGTTTCAACAAGATCAACAGCTTTGCTGCTCAAGGGCTAAATCTGTGGAGGTCTATGTGGCACCCAAATGCCAACCTGCAATTGGTTTGGTATTGAGGATATTGGCCTCCTCTTTGCCATTGTCTGCTTCTGACACGTTAACCCTTTATAGTTAGATAATCTGCATGCAGGAGTATTTATTCATCCACTCTGAAGGTCTAAAGCTTCATTGAACAACAGTATCTCAGTTTCTTTGTATTAAAGACCAAAATCCAGGAAATACCACATCCTCAATGATCAGTGTTGAGAGCAGCATCATGTCCAAACAAGTTTGATAAGCTTTCAGTGCCACAGTATCAACACTTCAGTTTTTGCAGTATTAATCCTCTAAGTGTCTGTAGTTAGTTAGCTTTCGTCTCGGATGTTGTATATTTTTGAAGGTTGTAGTGTGTAGGAGAATCTGTTTTGTAGCAAAAATACAGGCAATTAATCATTTCAGTGTCACTTAAGTCACATATTCGTGCAGTTTTTGTGAACTTCAGAAAAGCCGTGATGGAATTATTTTTTTGTTTCTCTTTAGAACCTTGATAATTTGCCTTTTGAGAAAAGAGGAAAATCATTGAATGGGGCAGGTGGTCTTCAAGTAGAGTGGTAATAATGAACTGTGCAATATCCTCCTTCATGAGGAGACAGTTTGGGCCTATGCGGACAGAAGATGCACTTTATTGTGAAAGGAGTGTTTCAGTTCAGAAGAGGTGTTTAGGTGCTTGCAATACATGTCACCAGTGAATGTCATTCATACCAGAAACAGCTTCTTGTTATCTGTTTGTCATTGTTCCTCTATTTAATCAACCACTGAATCATAACTAACTTGATTCAAGTGTAGCAGTAACTACCACAGAGGTCACTTCATGATGGTTAGAGAGTAAATTCTCAGATAATTTTCCGAATAAACACGATGTATTTAAAAACGTATCTTGTCTTTTATTGGATGCTTGGTGAATAAACGGTTAAGTTATTAGTCATGCCACATACCTGTGATGTTTTTGGTTCAAATTCAGCAGATGATATTTGTTTGCCTGCTGTTTGTTACACTTCGGTAGCTATTTCTTGAACACCTCTGGATGTATTAGGCCATTTATGGACAGCACAGTTTAAAGGAAACATTACTTTAAATATTACTTTCATCAAGATATTTGTATGTTTTTTTGTGTTAGTATGACAGTAGTACTTTGTTATGACAGGTATTCAGTTTGCTGCAAAAGGCTAAAACAAATTTATCATGATAAGATTTTATCCATGTCGCCAACCTTTACGTTCACATGAAGGGAAAACGCACGCAAATAAAAATCAGGCATTTGAAAAATTGACACTATTTTACTTTTTTTTTTTTACAAAAAATATTGCATTAAAAATGCACCTCAATTAACCACATATACAGAGTGTAATACCACATATTCATATGGAATAATATAAGGCAGGACTCACACATGAAGACGTGATGGGAAACTTTACTCCCTGTGGTGATGAAAGCAGTCACCCCTCCAAGCACAACACAGGTGTGATGGTACAGTCCAAGTAAAGTCAGGGCATCGCTGTGCTGTTCCACTCATTCATCATAGTCTTCTTTCTGTTTTTTTTTTTTCTTTAACTGTCACATCTTGGATTCAGTCCGAGTCTCCCTCCTCCACTCCAACTGCTCCCACAGCTCCAGCCAACTCCTCCTCACTTCCTCGCAGACGATCCCCTGGACACACACAAAACACTCACAGTCAGTCTGACTGATTCATTCACGAGTTGATGACGTGCACCACTGACACCTTGTAAGCAAATATCCCTGCAAAGTTATTTCTGATGCAGAGGAAATATCAAAATGTAGCTGTAATGCTGTGAGTTTTCATTGAAGACTAAAGCCAACTTGAAAACAGTGACTGTTTGACTCAAGAATGCGAACTGGGTTACTGTGAGTATACGTTAACAAAAAGCATGGCTACCTCAGCTCTTAATGAGTGTAAATAAAGGCAACGAGTAAACAATCTCACACACACGGAAAACATCTTATTACAGTTGAACCTTTTTTGTGATCTCCTGAAAGCTCATGCCTATTTTTAGAATGAGGATCATACATCAGTGTAGGAATCATACGGTTGATGTCATCAAACGGCTTCGAGCCTGTGTGGCGTCTGGAAACCACAAAGCAATTAACCTCGTAGTTCGTGCCTAGCTCAGGCACGGTTGTCTCCGACGCGTAGGGAAAAATTCTGTGATAAAAGGGAAAAACATGATATGAGAAATACTAACGGATGAGCTCAGCGATGGCTCGCTGCGTTCTCCTCTCCAACTTCTCTAGTTTCTTCGCCACGTCTCGCTTCAGATCCCTTGAATCGCAATGAAATGACAAAGTCAGCAACAAATTATCTTTTAATATATGAAGATTTTATGCCCTATACAGGTTGGAAAATTATTTTCAAGAAGGCCTTACCAGTCTGGTTTTCTCGGGGCGAGGTTGGCCAAATCCTGAGGAAAGAAAACAGCTGAACACAGTGGCCACGGATGCAACAACAAATGAAATCACATTTACGCTGAAAGAATTACTCACCACTTCTTCAATGATGGGCTCTGGATTAGCTGCCTCTAACTGGTCTTTAACTTTATCCTCCACTGCAAACAAAGAGAGGTCGTGATCAGTCATAAACCACATATGATATTAGCAGCAGGAGTCTGTGAGCAGTACTCAAGGGGTGCTGTCCCGCAACTGACCACGTGCTATGACCTTCCTAGAGGCCATGTAAATACAGTATGACATTAACAATGCTAAACAGCAGACTGAGTTAATGTTTTTCCAAAGCTTGTTTGTGAGTAAAGAGTTCTCACCTGATGCTGGTTTGGCTTTGGGCACCTGCCTGTCCTTCAGCTCTTCGTCCTCTGGGGTGTAATTCCTCAGCTTCAGCTCTCTGAGGACAGAAAAACAGAGTAAAGTGAGTCCACTTTTACTGCAATGAGCAGCCAACGATACATTATCAGTTCTCGGTCCGTTCCCCACACTCCTGTGACAGTCCAGGAGGTGGCAGTGTAGACAAATATATTTCACCAGAGATTGAGGAGCATAAAAGACCCTCTGCAAACCCTGCACAGCTGCACATCTAATGTCTGGACGAAGTCGGGTATAATGTTCCTCTTTATTCCTATGAACACGTCTGATTAACATGTTCCACCTGCTCCTGGGCACAGACTCGAGGAGAGCAGCTAGCAGCTGAGGAATGCTTTCCTTGATGTTGAATTACAGAGTCTTTCATCACGTCTCTACACAGAGGAATTCTTGGCAAGCCTTAACTGACATCTCCGCAGATTACCAAGAAACTACAGAGGCAGAGGTAAACTATTGTCTGACCAAACACGCACCAAAAGAGTTATCAGCTGTTCTGAGCTTAACGTGGATTTGCAACAAAGCTCGAGAGGGTACACTCTTGATACATTCATCACACTCCTGCTGCAAACGGACAGACTGATGCCTTGTATGGCTATGGGCAAGAATGCTGGTCATGTTCTGCCTGTGGCTGACTGGGGTCCACTCTAAGTTCACACACCACTCTCTCTCTCTCTGCCTCCTGAATATCTCCCAAAGAGACTGTTTCAGTAGGGAAATATGTCGTTCTTGTCTATCTTGTGATTAAACTGAATTCTCATGCCACTTATATTGCCCCTGAAAATGTCAAGCCATCTACTTTCTGTATGTCAATTAAAAGATTTCAATTGCTTTGCCAATGTATGCTTGAAGTTAGGCCCCTTTTCCCTCTCACCTCTCTACTATGATGATGTGTAAAGTGTGTTTAGTAAAAATCTTTGGTAACATTATGCAGTATAATGTGTGGACATTTTGGTGTAAGGTTGGTGTTTGTGCAAAGGTCAGGGAATCAACAAAAATCAACACATTTAATCATCTGAGCGCCACGAATTTAACTGCAATCTTCTCATGTTTCATCCTTTGTACAAAGCTGATAATTTGACTTAAAGGTGGTGCAAGAGAAAAGATCAAATAAGCGAAATGGACAAAGGTCCTTTGGGGAGCAAGCTGTGCAAATTCCATGACAAGATGTTCATTCGAGTTTGACATTTCTTATGTAATTGTGGCACAACAGCAAAAGTTAAGGGGACACCATAAACATTAAGATACATCATTTAAGAACCATGAATATCACAACAACTGGATATTGCTACAAATGTTTTAAGACCCGGACAGGTAGTTCTTGCCAAAAAGAAAACTAATTGTGTAAAGCAAAAGGTCATAGAAGTCACCAACATCATTAAGAATCATCCTCTGGAGACCATTAACATCAAAACCGAATTTTATGCCACCCTGGTCAGTAAATGTCAAAGCATTCTGTTATAGCTTGAGGCACAGACGAGCGCACAGATGATGAATAACATCCTCATCTTAAGTACCGCCACAAAGACAGAAAACAGGAGAAATAGAATCTATGTAAAAGATTTCTGTCTTCTGTCAAAAGTTTGACATTGCTCCTTCTTTCCTTAAATGTCTCTTAGTCTGATGTGTCCAAACCTCTGGAGTGTGTTTACACATTTCCACTTCAAGCACACTGTGGCATCAAAGAGAGCCAGTGATAAATTCAGAGAACAGACCCAAGTGTGGCCCTCTCAAAATGTTTAGAGTAAACTGTGACTGAGGAGGAGGTGAAGCAGAGGGTTTGAATGTTTACACTGATATCAAGCTACCTGCCCCATTCGCCACCACAAAGTTAACTACAGCCTTTTCGCTTACACATGAGCCACAGAAGCTGTAAGTACTAACATGTAACATTTCAGAGGCTTCTGAACCCCCCTTTGTCTTATTTGCTGTTTCCAAGGATATGAAATCCACTTACCCATAAATCTTTCCAACAGGAAAACAGCTGCCCTAGCACACCTAACAAGATGCAACAAGAAAATCTGCCTGGTGCAGTGCTGTTCCACTCATTCTTTTTGTGGAATAGCCTTACAGGAATCTATAAAACACAGGGAGCTTAAAACCTTTCTGTGCTATACCGATTTATTTCCACATCTTAAACTTGTGGATCTTTCATTAATACAAATAGGAATAACTTAATAACAAACATAATGATTGTTTTGGTCTTTCTTGCCATGGTTTGGGAATTTGATCTCCCATGAAATGTTGATACGAATAACAAGATACACTACACTCTGCAGATGTGTTACTTGACCACAAAAAAAAGCCTCACTACATTTGGCACTGATCTTTTCTCACTTCACAGCTAAATGTCTAAATAAAAGTTTTAAAAAGTCTGCAGCTATTTCCATTCCCATGAAAGAGATCTGTGCTGTTGAACTGGAGGAAATACAGCGGCACTCCCTCAGTGCCATCAGTGCACAGTCATTAAATATAAACAATGGAAAAAAGGTCCTGCAGGACAGGAAAGATGGCTGCTCTTCCTGCCAACTAATACACAAAGATGAGTGAGCTGCAAGATATTTGAGCAGCTAATAGTACGAGGCTGTGGTCCAGCCCAGTGTAAACACTGCATCTCATGGCCTGCACTGACATGTGCTGTCTTACAAGACGATAGTGTTCGGATAAAAGGCCAGATAAATGTTGTGATGATGAACTTGTGTACCAGTTTCAGTTCCGTCTGTGGGGCTTAAAAAGCTTAAAGTGGCAAGCAACAGTGTGCAATGTTTGAAGAAGCTGTCACCCGAAAAATAAATGAAAAATAAAAGTACAAGAAGTGTGACGAACCAACCTGTGCCTCTGCTCCGTAGTCTCCTCTACTGAAGCTTTTTTCTTCTCTGGCTCCCCATCTTCCTGATCTCGGCCCTGTGAGAAGATAATCATACAACCATTAAAGAAACTTGCCACCAAAAACTAAATAAATCTAATACCGTGTTCTGCCACAAAGAATAACTTAAATTCAGATTGTATTTATGCCATTTTTATTCTAATTAGTTTACACATAGAGTGACATTAAGTGTGTTGGTGGTGAGATGACACAGAACCTACTAGATGACCCCAAAACACGTTTGTTTTTTTAAAGTGACAGTAGCATCAGCCTATTTTAGATCTGGCCTCTATACTAACATATAGTAAATACACAAGGATAACATTTGCATATGAAATATGTCGGCCCATCATTTGAGAGTCAAATAATACATTTACATTTTTAGGTTAATTACTTCTGACATTTTGTTATTTAGGAGGTGTAGTTTGTGAACTTTAAGAATTAAGCTAAATAAACCAGGAAAATCTGGTCAGCAGTTGTTCCAGGACTATCAGTAACAACCAAAAATGCTAACATGCTACCTAAAAAACCCACAGAATTTCATTACCACACTGAGCTAAACTCATATAAACAACAGGGAAAACAGAAAAATTTACATTGACATTCAGTGAAAAGTTGTAACAAAGGATATCGGACCCCTCCCACCTTACATTTTCCTGAAGAGGCCTCCTGACCACCTGCTAGAACAATTCAGGGGACTGACTCATTCTTGAAGTGCAGCACAAAAGGTAAACAATCCGAGGCTTAAGGAATGCTAACAATCGTTTATCAAACATTGCTAGCCAAGCCAGTATGCTTCTGTTGAACAACAGCTTGGTGAAATACGTTCTGGTTTAACTGCCAAAACAGCAGCTTGCACACAGAACAGGGTTTCCTGTTGCACGAATAATTCATACTCAGAACTGAAACATTGTCATAGTGGAGCAGAATAGCCGTGTAATGTTTAAATAGTTCAACACAAACGGCCTGTGCAACCTCGCTGATGAGCCATGGAAACTCTGCTGCATCTCTGAGTATGTGGGTCAAGACCCAGGGCGTGTGCTGATATGTAAATTTGATATTGTACAATTATAATGGGCAAAATTAGCTCAGCATACAATGTCATCTTGATAATAACTGATATGATAAAACTCTACAATACATGTTAGACATACTTTAAATTTCACTGTCCAGTGTGTGGTAGTAGCAACAAGATAGCACTACTTTATTTTGTAGGGTTGTTGTGACCGGTTGTTACTATGTTTTGTTTGTTTTTTTTTGTTTTTTTTTAACAAACAGAAAAAATATGCTATAACAAAATAAATAGCTGTAAACAATGTTGATCACAATGATGATGATAATTTCCTCTCTTTCAAACACAAATAGATAAAATCAAACCTGATTCACTCACACTGTGGCACTGATGTTACATTTATCACCTTTCCACAAATGCAGTCACCTTTGACTGCTTCACTGAGTGAAAACGTTTCAGTTTCAGAAATGTTGTAGATGGTTGAGAAGTTTGCAAACATCCCACTGCGGTAGGGCTTGTGTGGGAAACAGCTTAAGCATCCCTACTTAATGAAATAAGTTTGTGAAAGAAGTTGCCAATAAGATTATATATTCTTCAGAACTTTCCTGATTAGTTGAAATGCCCTGATAACCGTGGACTTTCCCAGATTATTTTCCCATCTGAAAAACATCTTTCTGCTCTCCATTATATTCCCAGACCTTTACAACCAAGTGGTGACCCTACACGTCTTGTTTATATCAGAGAAACTTTGCGTTTGTCATTAAACACTGAACAAGGGACAAATCTTTTGAAAAGTTAAATGACTCCTAGCATCCTAACCTAGTCAAGTTGCTCATGTTGACCTGCGTTTTTCACTGTCATAGCAGTAACAACAAAATTATGTGAAACCGGTACACGAACGAATCCTAATTCATTCTTATTAACAGCGATATTAACTGTGGTACATGACTAGCGGTTAAATTATTTTTGTTGCTGTCTCTGAGAAAGAAGCCAACACACGTTAGCTTAGCAAGTTAGCCCCATATAAACAAAAACAGAGAAACTAAAAATATAAAAAACACTATAATGAATAAATATTGAACTTAACTAGACATGAGTTAAATATCTCCTCTTCGCACGTCAACAAATCAATTAACCAAGGCTAACACTGATTTGGTGTATTTATATGCTAACTTTAGCAACAAGCTAAGTCGGCTAACGTTACCTCACTAACAGAGTAATACATTTTATACCGGCTACGTCACATTTATCATAAACTGGACATCATCAGAAACGCAACTTACATGAAGCTGTTTATCTCTCAGTGCTTTTAACCTCTCTTTTCTCTTTAAGGCCTGCTCCTGAAGTGACCCAACATCACGTTCCATGTTTTGTCTCTACGCGCCGCTCGATTCTCTCTGACATCCATTAGTAGTCCTAACTGAGGACCGTCGACCGTCGAGCACATCGATTGGTGGCCTCTAGCCTGATCATGTGATATTATGTTTTGTTTGAGTGATTTCTTCAAATTAATTAAGCATTAATGATTACAAATAAAATACCTTTTTATTGGCTAATGAGGTTTTCCAAATTTTAAACACAGAAGTTTATGTTGGGGCCTGTGTGAATTGGCACATGGAGCAATGCCTCAATTGATTTCACTTGCAGTGGCTAATAGGCTATTTTTGAAAAGCCTATTTAAACCTACTTATAGACTATTAACAGGCCTATACAATAACGTAAATAAAAGTCACACATGGGACAGACTGGCACCCTGTCCTGCCTGTTGGTGGTCATGCTGTCAGGTCCTGGTTAGGAATGTAGGCCATCGCCATGGTAATACAGCTGCCTCAAGCTTCACTGTGTCCATCCTGCTAATGACCAACATTAGTGGGTGACAACACAAATATGCGTGTAAGATGGGCAAATCAATAAATTACCCATTTTTAATACATGTGAGAAGAAGAGAATTCCTGCTATGCATTTCAACACAGCCTACCACAACAGATAGGAAAAGGTTGTCTGTACTGTGAACTATCCATGGAGTGCAGCAGACAAATTGCATGTTCAGAGATGATCTGCTTTTTTATTTCTACTTAAGTGCAATGTTGAGCAAATGGCACCTGATATTTTACATGGAAAAACATATGATAAACTCATTTAATTTGTTGGTTTACAGTCAGAGAAAATAATCCAACAGAAAACAGCAATAACTGCGCTCCTAAACCAAAGTCCTCTGCAAAACATGTCTTTTTCAAGAATAATGTTTTTTTTTTAAGAATTTAAATGTATGTCAAGTGTCTTGTTTTGAGATAAGCCTGTAGGTTTACAGTACGGAATTAGACCAGACATCACCAGATAAAACATCCCAGTGTTTCTTTTAAGTTAATACATTTTCAAATAAAACTTTTACTGTTACTTTGACACTCCTTTTACCAGTGTAGATCTCCTGATACTCACCGGTTTATTGATTAACTGCCTTGATCGAGAATATAATGAAATGATGTGTAATAATTATTTATAACTGCCTACTAAGGCACCAACAACCATTACAAGTAGATGTTAGAGTCTGAAGTTCAGTTGCGTATTTGTTTGTGTTTCTTTGTTGTTTTCAGAGTTGAATGCTGCTCGCGGTGCAAAGTAAGCGCTTCATCCTTACTCTGCAGAAATTGCACAGTATAACTACATATTTTTTAAAAAAGTGATAATTTGCATAAAGGTTTCCTCCTCTGCCCCACATACTGCAGCAGTGTATTGAGAGATTTTATTTGTTTATTTATTTATTTTATTTATTTCCCCCTTTTAATGGGTGGACTTTACTGAAAAAAAAAAACATCTGGCTATATCTTTATTAAGATATGTAGGTTGACCTCTTACCTCCCTGGGTCAATCAGAGGGGTCCTGTGGATGTAGCTGTGTGTGTGTGTGTGTGTGTGTGTGTGTGTGTGTGTGTGTGTGTGGGTGTGTGTGTCTTTAAGAATATCAGCCTACCTGTGAGCGTGATCCTCAGCCAACTCTTCTCTGTATTTCGTACCTTGTTAACAGAGTCGGACACCAGTTGATGATAATTTGCTCCTGCCCATCACACATCACACAGGACTGTCCACATCCACTGACTGAACGCAGTCATTTTTTCGGTCTTGAGCGGATGGCATCTTTCGCTTCCGTGGGAACTCTCTCCAATAGGAATCATACAGCAACAAGCTCGCTCTAAATGCGGACATGGGTGTTTCTCCAGACATGCATTTCCACGCATTTTTGTTCCTGGTTTCACATTTTCGTCAGTGATCGCAACGTGGTCACCTTCGCACCGTCATGTTTTGCCTTTTCACGCCACTCTGACAACTTTGCGTCTCGGCGAGACAGAGAAGCACTTTGTTTTGTGCGGATTACTGTGCCTCAAATTGCAGCAATGGTTCTTAGGAGCGTGCCGCGCGTCCTCCTGCCTTTAGGAAACAACTTCAGACACCCCGGGCTGTGACCATGCTTTAACACTTTCACGATTCTGTAATAGAAAGGGACATAATGAGCAACCACAAGGGCGGCGGAATGGCATCGAAGGAAAGGCTGTATGAGCTGTGGATGTTATATTACACGAAGGTGAGTGTGCAAGAGCGGAAGACCTGACAGTGACACCTGTTGTTGCAGCAGCTCCTGTGTGCCTGAAGTTTATAACATGAGCCGATCAACACATGATCACAGTCTGTGTGATCTGTACTGCAGCCGTGCTGTGTGTGTGTCCAGACTCTGTCGTTTATTGTAAAGGGTTATATGAGGAAGTCGTCTGTTGTTGTTTTTTTTTTTAGCCTGTTTGTACAGCCGCTGTTTGTTTACCTAATGGTGGAGGCTGCCCGGGCAGACTAAGGAAGGATATCATGTCATATCATATGACTGTGTCACTGAGCCATTTAACCTGTTGAAAGCAGTAAGCAGTAAGGGTATCTGAAGCAGATTAACCGACTTAATGAAGCATGATTGATCCTGTACCTGCGACGCAGGTGTAACTCGGGCTACTTCCTGTTCCTGTTCTTCCCTGTCTCACTTCCTCAGTTGGAGCATGTCACGTTTTTACAGCACAATGGGATTAATATTTAGTCATTTAGCCTGTGTTATTGTTCAGGGAAAGACCATATTATCACTTATCACTTTGAGCATTTTTGCTTTGCTCCCAGCAGCACATTTTACTCCATGGCTCACACATTGAATAAGAAACAATATTGCATTTCTCTCTGGTGAGAAAATTTAACCTACAACAATTTGCCACTATGCTAAATTTGGTGTCGAATTGGTTTTTTTTTTTGGTTTTTTTTATGGTGCTTTGGTCTAAAATGTTGCCCCCTGTGGGTGTAATTGCGGCTCAGTCCTGGTTGTTCATAAAACTGCAATATCTCGTTCATAAAGACAAAATCAAATGCATAGTAAGAGGTTGTTGCACATGCTTTCATGTCATGCATCCTCTTGAAGGAGGAAAACCGTTTGGCTGTGAATAAATTAAGTATTACTATTTAATGCGTTTGCAATCTGCTTCCATGCCTGAGGACAGAGAAAAACAAGAAGAGACTTCTTTCCAAGTTTGCATGTACTGCATGTTCACAGTGGGGCATGAAGGCTCCTTTCTTATATCACAGCAGAGCTTAAGAGGCTGCTGTCTTGACAATGATAAAGTCTAGACATTGACTTGGACATTTTCTCACTCCATATCATATTGAATAATGTTTTTCATTTAGGACTGGTCTTAATCCCAATCTGGGAAAACAGCCAGCGGCTTTAAAAAATGGGCAGCACTGACGAAAGTGAATGAGAAGTGTGTGTCTCCTCTCCTCTTGCAGCATTTACTATCAAAGTGGTCATTGTGGTCACTTTGGGCAGATCCCAGAGGAAGTGTGTTTCTAATCCACCCTGTTACTTCTCCATTGGGCTGCTGCTGCACAACTCTAAATTTGCAAAATGATCTCGGTTATGAAACAAGTTGTAGGTGCTGACACAAATAATCCACTGCTAGAAAGCGTATTTGGTGTGTGTGAGTGAGTGTGTGCCCCGAATTTCACTTTACAGCTGTCTAGCATCTCTATTATGTGTGAGACCACTTCCTTATTAAGCTGCTTCTAGGCTCTCTGTTACTTCTCTTCAGCTGTCCTCAAGGCTAAAAGAAAAAAAGTTTAAATAGTTTCTTTCTCTCTCTCTCTCTCTGTCTTTTTTCTTTTGTTTGTTTTGACACATTTCTCATGAGAGAATGACATACAGATTTCCGAGGTTTCTTGGAGATAGATTTTTGCATGTGTGCAAATAACCTGCCCCCATTGCCAAGCAGCAATGAAGGGTGTCAGTGGAAAGGGATTTGAGCCCAGTAATAAACGTCACCACCTTGTGTGACTCAGAGGAACACAATAGGCTGCAGAAAGGCTGCAGAGCCACTTCACCTCACATCACCTGCCTCTCCTATAGACACCAGGGTGCCTCTGTATGTAATGTTTTTGTTGTCTACCTGTTTGTCAAGTTAGCACTTACAATCTTTTTTTTTTTTTTTTTTTTTTTAAACTGGACACATCCTATCCCATCATCCCATCTTCACCTTGCAGGCCTTGCATTTTCTAATTCATCACACATCAGGAAAGATTTTGACTTTTGCAAATGAGTCAAATTGGAAAAGAGAACAATTAACAGTTTAATAGAACTTTTGTCTGTAAGCAAGCTTTTACTCACAGTGGCAATCGCATGAAACTCTCTGTTTGAGTCACATCAAACACACCCAGGCACCCTGCAAAAGATCTGAATTCAAGTGTAAAAATACAGTCCCGTGTGAACTGATCAGCCTCTCTATGCAAGAGAAATCAGCTTTAGTACACATTTTTTTTTCAGATATTTAGTAAACATGTATTAGATTATGGGAGTTTATAGTATGTATTAAAGCCGTGGTGAGTCCTAACAACTCATTCCAGCAGTTCTGAATACATATCTCAGCCATCCTTCAGAATTTGCAATAAGAAAGCCAAGCTTGTTCGGGCTTGTCGGTGATAAAGGAACTCTGCTTCCTCCAATTGTGCAAGAAATCACACACCCCTTGCAAGACTTTTTAGAACAGCTGAAGTTCAGGGCTGATGTGAAATGCTGAAAAGCCATTTTGTGTTTAGAAGCACGTACCTTGTACTAAAGCTGGTCAGTACAAATGACCAAACGAACAGGCAGGCAGTGGTGGATAAACTGATGATTTTCTTGCTTGCAGCTTCCCTACAATTGCAATAACAGGATATGGATACATTAATATCACCACAGATATGCATTTATGCCATAAAATAAATCAGCAAACAGCTCTATTGGCAATGTAAACATACAGTGTTTATTCACTAAATGCTTTGTGGTAATCAGGGTTTCAATGTTTTGAGTGTTAAATCAAGCCATCAGTGCCCGTGTCTTTCATCTGCTGGAGTCAAAACCAGCTTTACTGGAACTGTTTGATTGCTCTCTATATCTCATATCTGAGAATGTTTTCCAGACCACCATAAAATGCTTATGGCTGACAGGTAAGGACGTACACAGAAGAGTCTGATCTAATCACTGAGGGAGTAACATAACTTGTCAGATCGTGTCTGAAGAAACCCGAAAAGGTATTGTTTTTGGAAGAGCTTGTTCTTTTCCCCACGCTAGAATACAGTAAACACTGTTGAGACTGTATCTCAACAGTTTAATGAATTTTGATCAGACATTCCTATTGTAGGGATCAAGCTAATAGTTACTCTCTCAACTGATTACTTTGAGGATTTATTCCCTGATCAATGAATAGGTCATTTGTTCAAAACTGCAACCAATTTAATGTTGGTCCTATCTGAAGACATCAGCTTGGCAGTTTGTTTTCACTTCGTACAAAACCAACTATCAGTTAATCTAAAAAAAATGATCAGTAGATGAAAATCTTTAGTTTCAGCCATGCGTTCAATCTGCCCGTTGACAGAAATAGGCAGGACATGACCACAGTGATGCAGTGAGAAAGCCTCTGTGTGCACAAGGCTCCCTGTGGTCAACACAAGACACACACAAGTAAAACTACAGACCCTTCAGATGTCATAATACCAGATGGAAATGAAAAACAAAGAAGCATCAGTTCTAGCCTCTAAAGATCAGAATGAATACAGTGAAATATCAGGCTTGGCTCTGTGATTATCCTATGATCATTAGCTCGAGATACTGTGGGAGGGACTAATTAGAGCCTGTAGTGGTAGAGATGGACCACAGTGACAACCTGATTTCAACCCCCCACAGCTGTAAAACCACCTCTTCTGCTTGCTATGAGGAGAGAACCAGTCATATTTCCTGGTTTTTGTCACCACGCTGACAGTCACCCTACTGCGCATTCATCTCTATTGCTGATGCACATCGATATACTGTGGAGATTCAACAACAAAAACAACAGCTCACTGTAACTGTCCGGTGAGCCCTGTGACTGAATTCCCTCGTGTGCCTCGATCTCTCCTGTTTACCAACAGAAGGGCCCACCAGGAAAATCAAAGTGCTCTTTGCTTTCACTTGTGCAGGAAGCTGGAGCCAAGCAGAATGCCAAGCAGCAGAGAGCGACACAGCTGCTTGGAGATAAATGACACTGCACTGTTTATAGAGCCTGGCCTGGTTTGTGACATCTGTTCTAATAGCGTCCTTAATATTCCTTTTTCCTGCGAGCATACATCTAACGAGATAGCTGCTCTGGGCAACATCGTGGGAAACAAGTTGATTTGAAGAGCAAGCAAAGGATGTGCTGATCAATAGTAATTTTGTAAGGGGATGATTTTTAGGAGACAAAGCAAGGTTTCTACCAGGTGTCTGTTACAATTTTGCTAGAAAAAAAAAATTAATGCATTTCCGCTGGTTTTACTTCTCATTAGCAAACCAGTCTCACTTCCTGTGACCTCTTTTTTTTGTGATAATACTCTAAACATCTACCTGTTGCAGTTCCCTCCAGCTTCAGTGTGTCTGAGCAACACGCCAAAGAATCTGTACTGCACACAGAATAGTCACAGATAAACTGTGACTTCCTTTCGCATAAAACTGGAAAGCAAATAGTACTTGCTACATTTAGTTGTGCTCAGTTTGAAAATGAGGTGTGTTGTCACAGCCCACAGAGGTTTATACGTCTATGTATTCTAAACAGCGTCACTTAAATAGTCCTGTTCACAGTATCCTGTTTTCACAGAGTGCATGCAGAGATTTTTATATACAGTATGTGTGTGATTGGTGTCATTTTATTTTTTATATTTTATTTTTATAATTTACAAATCCGAATTTTGTCCTAAAAGTTTACAGTGATGGGGTAAAGGCATATGAACTAAGCTCTCATCTAGAAATTCGGTGTTCCTTAATACATATACATTCAGGGCTTCAAAGCATCACCTTTTAGTCTGTTTGCGTTCCTAAACAAACGCTTTCCCGGCGTTTTCATTGTAGCTGTTTTTATAGAGCCGCTGTCGCATCTGCTCACTACCAACAGCAGAACCAAAAGAGGAAGGCGTCTGACGAGGAGGCAGAGCGTTAAGGAAATAAGCTTCGGTTAAAGTGACATGTCATTTCCTGGTTGCTCGCTTGACACTGGGAGACAAGAAGTGAGCAAGTCAAACGCTGGTGCTGGTGTTAGGAGTGATGTGCAGCTGCTGAGCTGCTCACCGTGGACTCCACTGAAGGCTCATCTGAGACTGGGTTCACAAGAACCTGGCACCCTGCTCAGCTGCGTACAATGAGAGATGGACTGGCTCATAAATCAATGCCAGTTGGTAATGTACATTTAAAATTAATGCAGCATCAGAAAAGACGTAGTCACATTTCCATTTTGATGTTACATTGAGTACAGGAACTGTGACACACTAAGAGCTCTAACATATAGCTACAGCATGCATATTAGAGCACTGTACTGGATGTTTTTTTTTTTTAAAGTAACCCACATCAGCTGAAGGACACTATACTTGCTCATTTGTTGACGTATGTGTTTGTTGGCTTGGGGGAAGTACCTGATGTGCTTTATACCATGTGCTGTTCACAGTATGTTATTTGCGTACAATGAGTCAGTCAGCTTGGAACAACTCATGTCTTCCCTCACACCGCCTGCTCTGATAAGGCTGCTGTATCAAAAATCAGCAACAGTGTTGACGTGCACGCTCAGCGAATCAAAAATGTTCGGGTTGTTCCATCACAAAGTACATCAGGGAACATTTCTAGATGTCCTGTGTTTTGTTCTTTGATTTTGTAACACTGAGATCCCGGCAGCATGGTTTGTCTGAATCATCAGGGTCTGTTAATGATCATTTAGAATTGAAATGAAAGTCTATGTTTAAAAAGACGAAAATAATTCCTGACCCCGTTTTCTCTGCTGACCTTATGTCGTTTGTGTTATTTAGTCTGATGTGAGATTGAGAGACTGATGTGAGGAGTGAAGAGTGGCAAGATATGTTGCACTGCAGCGGCTGATTGAAGCTGTGATAACGACTGTTGTATATAAACATCCTCATGCAAGTAAATGACATTATAAGGATGCGGTAATGCAGAAGTGCATTGTTTCAGACAGTAACATGCTTATAGTGAAAAAGTTAGTGTATGCTTACTGAACTTATGACTGAAATCAACTTAAAACAAACTTTTAACCCCGCAGTTTTGAAAAAGGAAAGAATTGGCTCATGTGTTCCTCCCAGAGTTACATCTCTATGCAACATCCTGTTACAAAAACAGGTCATAAGAGGGTTTAGTCAGTGCCATGTTTTCAGTCACAGCCCAACCTTTTTAGATAGTAGAAAAGCAAGTGAGCACAACCAAAGATCATAGTCCATTGAAATTTCTTTTGTAACCATGCACATTTCACTCCTACTGTATTGTTTACTGGCATTGTACTCATACCAGGAGGTGTGAAGTCAGCTTTATTGCCTCACGTATTCTTTCCTCACTCCTTCAGAAAGACGTGGGCTATCTGCAGCAGTGGCTGGAGGCATTCGTGGCGTCCTTTGAGAGGCTCATTGATGTGCAGTCACTGGAGCCTCGGAGGTGAGTAGTAACAGTTGTTTATTTTGCACAGACACATACATAGCCAAAAGCTTCCGATCGTGTGTATTCCCCAAAGCAGGATGAACTCTGACCTTCTGCAGAGACACCCTTTTGACATGTTTATGCTATGTGTAAACGCAGCCCCTATCACAATGGCCTTGTTCCTTGGCAATGTCTGTTTGCTACTGCCTCCCCTCTGGTCTGTTTCCACATCTCTTCACACATCTTCCTCCCCCCTAATCTCCCAGGCATGAGGAGTGCAGTTCGGAGGTGCCCTTGCTCCCCAGGGAGGTCTTGGTATTCCTCAGCACCCAGCTATGGCACAGTGCGCTGCACCTCTCTGGCGCCGCCGAGCAAAGCAGCAGCACCCCACACCCACTGCTCCTCATCAAGTTCTTCATCATTGTCTGCAGGTGAGGGGCCAGTCTGCCAGTATGTGCTTCATCATCGAGGTCGTAAGCATGTGGACCCGCTGTCCTAACTATCCTAACTTTCCTAATATTGCTTGAAATCAGTTATAGATGTTATTATGGATAGTAAGCAGCAAACTAAAACCTAAGCTGTGACAGTGATTGAACATCAGGAGAGTGAAGATAAAGGGAAGCAAGTGAATAGATACGTTTTTTTCAGCTTTCCAGAAGTTGCAGTGCAGATTGTGTAAACCTGATGAGACAGTGTCTGGAAGTTGTTCCTTACATTCTGTAGATTCACTATATTTGTCTTTTTTTTTCTTTTTTTTTTTGACCCAAGATGGTCATCTTGGGTAAGCATTAGACAGACTTTCTTAACACTCAGTTGCGTGAATTTCTCTCTGCTTCTAGAAATATGGAGAACATCGACCCAGAGAAGACGCCTGGTTTCGTTTTCGAAACTATTAGGCTTTTGAATTTCTGCTTGGACCAGGTAAGGCCACTATAAACTGCATTTCAAACAGGATGCAGAGTTCAGTGATTTATGATGTGGCTTGGCTCTACAGCGAGCTCAGTATATCATGCATGCCAAGATTATAAAGTGCCATTTTAGCCAGACTACGCAGAAATATGATATACAGAGAACCTACACTGAGTTGATCCTGTTTATAGTATTTGACATCCACATGCAGAACTAACAGAACTAGTTCACACTGACAAGAGAGAGAAGTGGGTGTGTAGCTGACCTTCTATTCAGTGAGCTGGAATGTGTTGTACTTTATTTATCGCATGTTAAAGCATGTTAAAAACAGGTGTATGCGTGCTGAGGGAGAGTTACAGATGAATGTGTGTCCACACTTGTATTTCGGGCAGCTAAAAAATGGACAAGGGGAGCAGTCGTCTCTGCAGTTGGTTGTGCAGTATGGACTCGTGCTGTGCGAGAGTCTGTTTGACCCTTATCAGACATGGAGGAGACGCCTGGCAGGGTGAGTATTTGTTGCTTTAGCCTGGAGATCGCCTGCATGCGTGCGTGGGAGGTGGGATTTAGTCACACAAAGACCAGAAGATTTAGCATATGCATTTAACATCTTGCCCAACCTTTTGTGATGTGTAACACCTCATCTTGTTGCCTCCCAGTCTTGAAGTCAAGCCTCATTAGTGCCAGCGGCATTAGTGGCAGTCACACACTGACTGGGTGTGATGTGAGTAGGAGTGAGGTGACTTGAGGCTTTGTGTGTTGCAGGGAGGAGGTGAGCTTGCTGGAGAGGAACAAGTATAAGTTCTCCCCGCTGGCCCTGCCAGAGGAGCTGCCTGCTCTCTTCCACGGTGAGACACTCCCCCTCATCTCTTCTATCGCTCTGATCTTTGTCAGACCTTGCATACCACAAGAATCAGACTGTTCCTGCCGCTGCCCAAACCCAGCTTAGACCTGTCATATTTGACTTGGGAAGGGGGGGGGGGGGGGGAATGGTGCCCTTTAGTTTTCTCTGAATTAGAGAGTAAACCACCCGTGCCTCATAATGAAAAATAACTGGTCATTCCACTCAGTCAGTGTGTCTGGTTTTGGTTATAAACATCATATTCATCAAGTTTCTCATTGTCAGGTTTCAATCACCTGATAGTGAGTCTAAACATGTCCAAACACAGAAGCCCATTTGATCAGCACTAATCTATAAGCCATGTGGGAAATCTCAGCCCGGGCAAGTTTCAGTGTGTCCAAATTTTAGGAGGATTACATGGTAATAGTATGCTTTAATTGGAAATGTTAGGAGCTAATTGTGTAATACCAAGCCAATTAGTAAGGCTTAAGCTTTTCTATGTGATGTAACCCTCAATGACGGTGGTGGGATTTCAGCATTAGTCATTTTCTGTGCCCATTTATCCTGCTTATAGTGGCAGGGGGCTGGAGTCAGGCCCAGCGTGCATTAGCAAAAGGGGTTTTGTTTTCTGTATTGTGGTTAAGTGTTGGCTGGCCTTGTGTAACACTGTGTCTTTGCTTTGCTTGACCACATGTTCACAGAAAGCCTACAGGAAAGCGAGCAGATCCCAGAGTTCCTCACGCTAAGACTGGTTCATCTCCAGGGCGCTGTCATCAGTGGAGGAAAGGTCTGCTCCCGTATTTATCCTGTGATCAGTGATTATTCTGCAGTCTGAGAAAACACTATAAGTGCAAATTAAAACTGATTACAGGAGAGTCACTTTGTCTGGTTTTTTTTTTTTTTCAGAAGAATGGCCTTCTCTCCATCACCCCTCACTCTGTCGAGGACCTGTTCTCTGTTTTGCGAGCGTGGTGCTGCCGGACCTCCCCTGAACCCAAGGACACTGAGCTCCCGCGGCTGACCTTGCAGTGCCTGACGGCGATGATCCACCTGCTGCACTCCAGCAGTCCTGCCGAGCGGCAGGTAGAGATCAAGACGATACTGGAGAGCTACTTCCAGCTCCTCAACTGGAACCGTCCGCTTAGCAGTGAGCAGCAAGACAGGCAGAGCTGGGAAGACAGTCTGATCTCGCTCCAGAGCCAAATGCTAAGTAAGAGCATGTCCACAATGTCTCAAGTCTAGCTGAGTGTAGGATGTTCCTTTTTTGTATCTCTCTCAATCAGTATGGAGGCCACATAATCAATTTCCCCAGTGTCTTACAAATAAGATGAGTCAACGTCCTCCTTGTTGTCAATTTTAGCTGCTGTTCCTGAGATCCTGCAGTGCCCTGACAGACCGGTCCTGCAGGCTGTCTTCCTCAACAACAACTGCTTTGAACACATCCTCAGGCTCATTCAGAACAGCAAGGTCAGACCCCTGACCCGTGTCTATCTAAAATGTATCTGTCTGCTCTGTCAGCTCTATATATCCGTCCTTCTGTCAGTTGGCCTGCCCATCAGTCTGTCACCTTTTTTATTTTTGGCATGTCTGCTTCCTTTATTATTTGCCCCTGAATGTCACATCTGCTCTCTAACCTCTCTCTGTTTGTGAAATATCCCAAAACAAAAAAAAAAAAAAAAGAATTCTTCCAGCTGATGTTTTGCTCACATGCCTACAACACATGTATCCCGCTGCAGCTGTAAAGAGACCAGGATCAAACCTGTCTCTATGACTGCTCTCAGAGGACTTCTTGTCTAATTGTCTGTTGTCTTTTTGTGTTGTGTGTGTGGGCGTGTGTGCCTGTGTGTGCCTGTGTGTGTGTGTGTGTGTGTGTGTGTGTGTGTGTGTGTGTCTGTCCTGTAGCTCTTTCAGAGCAACAGGCGTAGGCCGGAACGTGAGGTTGTCTGTGACCTCACTACACGTTTACTCACAGAGGTCGAAGTGGACCAGGTACTCCACCCCTCCACCCCCCTCATGTGGTGTAGATATTGGTCTGTCAGCAGGAAACTCAGTCTTCTCTCCACTCGTTAACTGCTCTGAGCTATTTAAACAGGAAGTTTTAGGCAGGAAGTCTGGCTTACACTCGTTTGTAAATAAAGCAGGTAACACGGCTATACATGATAATTGTCGTCAGGAGTTCCCTTTTTTATCTGTCGTATCTGTCCGTGTGGAATGCGAGCCCGCTTATGGCCCATGTTACATGTTATACTTTATTTTGGGCCACTGTTCCACTTGAATCCAACTTTAAATATACTCAAGGACAAGCTGCTGTTAGCTTTGTGCACATTGAAAAGTTAAGATTCAGATTATCAGGATTAATCGTTGCCGGTGTGGGAGTGTTTATTTATATCACATTCATAATTAGAGGCTGAATTCCCTGTTGACAACACTGGGCAAGGAGAGCATGCTGTGCTTTTCATAGTGCATGAAATGGTCTATTTCAGTGCATGTTTTTCCTTGTTTTCCTCGTATTTTGGCTGCTCTGTCGTGTGACTGGTGGTACTTGTATGAAAGACCTGGCTCGTGTCCTGGGGTTTGATGTTGCCTGATTTCCAGCAACAGAGATGAGATTGCCTCAGTATTTTTTTCTGGTGGTTGGCTTTGGTTTTTGCATGCTGTGCCGGGACCTATCAGTAATTAACAAAGAGGCGATTGTTTGGTGATTGGTACAGCAGTTCTCTTACTTTGACCCAGTCTGCTTCAATAATTGTGGTGTGGAAAAAAAAAGAAATGTACTGCACATCCTGCACATCCTCTTGCACTTCAGAGATTATCAGAAGAAAAATCCTTCATTCATTTGGTGTAAGATTTGCTCAAAACTGGTCTTATACAGTTGAAATGTTCATCTTTTTCAGGCTTCATAATGATACACATTTTATTAGGTCTGCAATTTCACAATCAACTCTGCCTCATTATTTTGATGCAGGTTTGGGAGAAAGGATCAGACAGTATTACAGTTCATGCTTTAGGAGTCCTCACAGCTATAATGAGTAACTCGCCCTCTGCAAAGGTAAGGCTATTTGTGATCATCTATGGTCAAAACATATGTTATGATAAAGCATAACATTGCTATATATACCATGATGCCTTCAATGCCAGCAAAAATGAGTCCCTGATGAGGAAAGCTGTTTTCCGTTCATTTAAGAAGCCTTATTGTGTTCCCTTCCAATGTATGGAAGTGTGCCAACCAGTTATCCCCTAGTGGAACAGCGTTCTCCAGCCTATTTCTGTCTCCTTCCCCCTCAGGAGGTTTTCAAGGAGAGGATTGGCTACTCCCAACTGTTTGATGTGCTGAAGAGTCAAGGTCAACCCACCAAAAGGCTGCTTCAGGAGCTGATGAACATGGTGAAGCGCACATTTTCTCATTATCCCCACAGAGTGCAGAGACAGTAGAAGTCAATTTGCTCTTATCGATGACCTTGTTCCTATTTAAACTGTGTCAGTGCTAGTTAACTTCAAGATCATGTGATGATGTATTTCTATACTGTATATTCATTCTTTGCCTTTTCTGTTCTCGTCCCTCTTTTTCTCCAGGCAGTGGAGGGCGAGCATGCCCACGCTCATCACCTTGGCATTAGTAACGACCAGCCCTTGCTGTTGCTCCTGCAGTGGCTGCCTGACCTGTCGGGTCAGAGGGACCTTCAGCTGCTGGTGGCACAGTGGCTGGCCACCGTCTGTCGTGGCTCCCTGTCCTGCCGCACCGTGGCCGTTGAGGCAGGCATGGTGGGGGCTCTGCTGCAGGTTCTCTCCCAGCCCCAGAATCTGGACAGGCAATGTGCTGATGCTCTCCTGGGCCTCCTTCAGCACCTGGGCTCCCTGTGTCTGAAACCAGAGGAGCTGAAGAGTCTGCTCAGACTGCTCAGGGTGGATCAGGAAAATGGTGCAGTGCTGGGGAAGGTGCACCCCTACTGCACTCGCATCATCCGAGTGCTCTCAGCCATGGCAGCCAGAGAAGGCCAGGACAGTGCCTTGCAGTACTTTGATCTTACACCCCCTATGGCAGGTATCATGGTGCCCACAGTCCAACGCTGGCCAGGCAGTGGGTTTGCCTTTCACGCTTGGCTCTGCCTCAACATGGAGTTTCCCTCCTGTCACTCTGATTTCTCCAACAATCGTAGACCTGCCAAGTCTGGCACAGGGGCTCAGCGTGATATGGGAAAAGGGCCACGGAGGAAGCAGCTGTACAGGTAGAAAACCACTGGGCAGATGAGCATTGTGTTGTATTGCAAGCATTTCAGTGTCCACCAGCGCTGTACGTTTTTTTGACAGAAACCTATTTTGTTTCTTTAAAGTTTCTTCACAGCTAGTGGAACTGGGCTAGAAGCCTTCTTCACTATGGAAGGTGTGCTGGTAGTGGCTGTTTGCACTAAGAAAGACTACATGGCTGTCGCTCTGCCAGAGCACCCACTAGCTGACTCACGCTGGGTGAGTGTGGACACATACCGAATAGCACAGCCAGGATTTTGGCCAACATTTGTCCTCATTTAGCCTGTCCCAAATAAAAATAGATTCAGTCAAGAACAAAATCGCACATCATTTTTCTAAACGGTGTTGCCGGGGCCTGTGACCTTGAAGCATAATTATTATAAAGAAACTGAAGAGTATGCCTCCTGAAGAGATAAGTACTGTAGCTAAAGAGGTCTGTCAATATGGTTAAATTAAAGCTGTGAGTGTTTTTCTCCACTTTCTCAATACAAAAATTGACCCATAGACTTAAAACATAAAATTGCCTTTTACTTAAAATATAAAATGAAAAATTTTTTCAGTGCTGACACATGCTTGTGTGCTCATCCTCATCACAGCATTCAGTGGCTATAGTCCACATCCCAGGCCGCCGCCCATTTGGTCAGAACCTGGTCACCATCTACATCGATGGAGAGCAGCGTAAAACTGCTCAGCTTCGCTTTCCATCTCTCGGCGAGGTAACTCAAACCCATATCTAATGTAACCTGACCATCGGCGCTTCATAGTTTTACTAAGTAGTTCCCCTGTATTGGTCTAACTTCCTTTGTCTCTCCCCCACCTGCACCTGATCCTGAAGCCTTTTACCTCCTGCTGCATCGGCTCGGCAGGCCACCGGACCACTACCACCACCACCTCCCCCAACCTGACCATGACCTCATCCTCCAACCCGAGTTCACCCGAGTTTGCCTTCCCTGCCCATGCCCCCTCCCTTATCCGTTCCCAGTCTTTCCCAGCCTCCTTTGCAGGAGGCCATTGGGGTTCTGTAGGTGACTCCCCTGTGCACACCATACCAGCGGGACTGCAGGACACAGAGTGGGGAACACCCACATCTCTAGATGGTCTCCTGGGCACCGCCTTCATCTGCCATGAGGCTCTGCAGCAGACCCAGACAAGAGCTATATATGCTGCAGGTAGGTCACGCTCTGCTACAGTGCTAATATTATTATACACATTATGCACTTAAAGCATTTAATTATTTAAGCATGCAGCTAAATTCACCAGTAGCAGTCAAATGTACAGGAAACCAGTTGTAAAGTAAATCACAATGTCTGTATTCTTGGTGTACGTGTATTTTTTACATGTACACCATGTTTGCATATTTTATGACCTAGATTGCTTTCTGCTCTGCCTCACAGGCCCCAATCACGTGTCCTTATTCAAAGCGGATGGAGAGTTATCTGATCTCAACAACAAGCTTTTGCTCTACTACACTCCACAGGTGACCCAGTGAAACTCAGGAACACACTGTATTACCCTGCTGTTACTGTGTAAATTATACCAGTAAACAATACCAGCAAAATATTCTTGTTTACATGTGTGTTTATATTTTCTTCAGGCGTTTAAGAGCCAGATATGTCTGGACCTGTCTCCCAATCACCAATATGACGGCAGGCTGACAGGGCACAGGGTAGTGAATTGGGACATTAAGGTTAGATATGGAACATTTTGAACTTTCATGATTATGATTTTAGATGTGATATATAATTCATACAGTTAATTAATTTAATTTAATTATTTTGTCATTATCTTACTTCTTTTCTGAATGGAACTAATGTGGAATTTAACCAAAACATAGCATGTGTGAGTGTTTTTTTTTCTCCCTATTTTCTTCCATGCAGGATGTTGTAAACGTGGTGGGAGGTATGGGGGTTTTGCTGCCCCTGCTTGAGCAGGTGTGTGAGGCCGAGCAGGCTTACAATGGTGGTCAGGAGATCTCGGACTTGCTTGGACCAGAGCTCACCTCCTCCAGAGGCCCCGCTGCCATGCTGCTGCCACTGAACAAGTCTGCAGGTCAGTTCCAGTTTTAAATTTTTTTGCTGCACTGAATGTTAGATGCGTTCAGTGACTTCATGAGAGGGCATCTTCTTTTGGAAAATATTGTTGTTCGTATTTCCTTTTGTTCAGTTGTAATCCTACGTCAAACGCTAAATGCTAAGTATGATTTTCAGCACAGTTCTGACATATTGTTAGCAGCAGTGAGTCAGTGTCTACACACAGTGCATGGTGCGAGGACAGACAGGAAGTGCTAGACAATATACAACAGACGAACACAGTAAATACGGTGAAATCATTGTTAAAAGAAGTTCTTGGGCTAATTACACCTTAGTCTGCATAGATTCTGAGATAAATAAAACAAGATAAACCGAGTGAGACTAATACCCGGACATTTGACTGATGACTCATCCTGAGATATGATAATGTCAATAAAGTGCTTTGTAATGCACAAATACAACTGTGGGTTACACAGGAAATCTTAAAAGTTGTTTTGCCCTTTTTTTTTTTTTCTCTCAGAGGGCAGACTAGAGAGAAACAGCATTGCTGCTTTCCTGCTGATGGTAAAAAACCTGATTCGTAATCACCCCGTCAACCAGGAGAGCCTGTTGCACTGCCATGGGCCGAGCACCATAGGAGCCATGCTCAGCAAAGTAAGTGCCTCATATGTTGGTTTGCTACGTCAAGTGGGAACTAATTGCGAGAATCGTCTGAAAGGGAATACTTGACCTTTTCCATTGTATTGCTGCGGTGTAATTTCTGTGTAATGAATGGGTATGGTGTTCTTGAAACAGCAGTGGTTCTTTCAGAATGACAGTATCACATGCTTGTGTGGGGGAATCTGTGCAGACTTTGTCAAAGTGTGTGGCCTCTCTGAATGAGAACAAACAATTTCAGCTACAAAATTTGTTGCTGGAAAATGTTGTGTTGAAGTTTAGGAAGATTATGCGTAGTGTTTTTAAAATTACTTATCATATAAGACGAGGCAGCCAGTGTTAGTTGTGATGCATTGTCGTCACTCCTGCTCTCAGTTCTTGGTGTATATTTTGCTGATTAATCCGAGTTTCTAAACTGCTCAATGATTATGAGCCACATCAAAGACAAACTTAAGCTGCCTCGTTGTTTGTTCAGATTTTTGATTTAGAGCAAATGCCAAAAGATTCTGAAGCAAAGCTCTAATTCAGTAAAGCATCTGTGGGAGAAATGAGCTCTACAGACTCGTCGGCGTTTAAATTGTCACAGTTCATAGATGTGAATCTTTGATGGTTGCACTCGTGCAGCACAGATATAATGGACAATAGGATATTCTGAAATATAAGACTGGAGTTTCCTGGAAGGAAACTGAGTCGTAATAATCGAACGAGGTTTGTCAGACCTGGCAGAGACAGAAAATGGCTATTATTTTTCTATCACTGATAAATCTGCTGTATTTTTTTTTTCTTGAGAAATTGATCAGTCTTTTGGTGTATAAAACATCAGTAAAAGCTCAGTCTTCAAACGTCTTGTTTTTTCCAATCAACAGTCAAAAACCCAAATATATTCAGGTTATTAATGTATTAGGAAAAAGAGCAAACTTCCAAGTTGTAGAAGCTGGAACCAGTGGCTTTTTTGCTTGTAAAATTAATGAAACCATTAACCGTTCATCAGAATAGTTACTTTGATGGATTAATTCAACATATAACACATAACACATAACTTACTTGCATTGTATATGAACTCGACTGAGTGCAACACTGCATCAGCCTCTAAGTGTTACTAAAAATAGATGTTACACCAACACTTGCACACAGATAAATCTAGACAGATGCAAACATCCTTAAACACAAACGCACTTTAACACCCCCTCCTCTGTTTCTTCTCCTGCAGGTTCCAGGCAGTATGATGGACATGAACGTTTTAATAGCATGTCAGCTGCTGCTGGAGCAGGTTTTCAGTGAGGGCAACAGCCCACTTCTACAGCAACTCTACCAGCACCTGCTCTTTGATTTCCGCATCTGGACTAGAAGCCATTTTGCTGTTTGTGTGGGTAAGGCATAAGCAGTCCTCCCGTTGTCGAGTAATGCACCTGCGAACCTTTTCATGTCTGCCGAAGTTGTTTGTGTCCCTTTTATATGTATATGCACGCCAAGACTGAAAGGAGTAACAGGATGCTAAAAGCACTATAAAGCAGAGATAGAATACATTAATGTTTCGAGTTCAAGCCATGGCAAGGATTAAAAGTGAATCTGTGCCCCGAGCTGCACTTCAGTACCCAGTTTGGTAAATTAATGCACTTCTTCGGTACAAGCTCGCATATTGGTTTGACATTTTCAAATGCCATCCTGAAGGGAGATGACAAAAGTATTCTTTTCCTTCCAAAGCCCATGTGCAGTACCTGTCGCCTGTGATAAACAAAGGCAAGCAGCGCATGAAGAGAAAATATGGGGTTCAGTACATTCTGGATACCATTCGGACGTTCTACAGGTGAACACTTCTCTTCCAATTATGTCAAATCAAGACACAGATGTCCACCACAATATATATTTATATATTTAGAGAATTCTAAGCAATGTTAATTGAAACTGCAGTTGAGTAGTTTAGGTATTCTTAGACATTCATACTTGCTCTTGACTATTTTACACAGTGACTCACGAGAGGATAATTTATTTCTTTACTATATCTGTGGTCATAGTCTGGAGAAAGACGGCAGCTCTCTGTCAGACGAGAAGCAAACAGTTCAGACCTCCCTGTTCACCTTGCTGAGCGACTTTCTCAAGTCTCCTACACAAGAGGAGCTTCACAGTGTCCTCGCTTACATCCTGACTGTAGGAGAGGACCAGCAGGTTGTACTTCTGTGTTTTATCTCTGTTTCTTTGGGGAGTTGAATTTTGTTATCATTTGACCTTTTCAGCGTGATATTTTACTTCCAATTCCCGAATGAATCATGATCATCCACACCTATTTTTTTCTTTTCTTCTTTTTTTTTCAATAGCACTTAAAACATTATCCTCCCTAAAACATATTTCTTTGTACTTTATCAGCCTCCTTCTCCTTTCGCCTCCTCCCTGTGTCCTGATGATTCACTCTTCTCCCAATCAGGTTGTGAGGGCCTTGAATGTGCTGTATGAGCTGTTGACGACCAGCCCTCCTCGTGAGCAGGTGCAGGCTGTGCTGCTGGAGTGGGGTGTGGAGCAGCTCTACTGTTTGCTGCTCTCTCCAAGCCTTGGAGATAGGGCCAGAGCGAGGGTGTTCAGGGTGAGGAAAACTGCCTAGACCTCTTCTTGAAATATTTCAATTTATTTCAATTTCAGATATTTGCTTGCCAACTCCAGTGACAGTAAAAAAAAAAAAAAGCAGAAAAAAATGTCCTTCTGATGTTGCAGGTTTTATACGAAGTCCTCAAAAGCGAACGGGTGTCAGAGCGCAACAAACAGCGCATTAAGCTTAAGGACTTTGGCTACCTTGGCCTGATTTCTTTCCTCAAAGACATCCCTGTCACCACGATCACTGTCCGCTGTCTGTATAAGCAGATCCTTGCTACAGGTAATGATGAAACAATCTCTTACCTTTGGCTTAGTGAGCTTTAAAATGAATGTAATGACAAAAAAGTCCTTTGTAAATATTAAAGCACCAGAAATTTAGGTTCTAAATATTAAATGTTTCTCTTTAACACTGAATAAGCAACAATCATGCTAGAAATAAAAACACCCTTTCTTATAAATGTATGTGTTTAATGATCTAAAACTCATCTGCTTTACAACAGTCAACAGAGTTTATATAATTCTTATTTAACATTTAAAATTACTCACTTTCAAGTAATGGCATGCTAGCATGATAGAAGTCAGCTCAATATGCAAAAATGTGTTTAAAAGAATAAGTGCATTAATGAAATATCTATTATTTTTAGCAGAAAGCTGATAAAAAATAGGTTTCTCATGGATTTTAGAACTAAATTAGTTTTGCTGCTTCCCCACAGACGCCAGCCCGAACTTCAGAGACCTCCTGGCTGTGGCCTGTCTGTCCTATCGAGCTGAGCTCACTGTCCGCTTGAACGTCTGTCGTAAGGTCAGTCCACTCACATAGTTCATTCACTGTTAAAACTGCCAAAGGCAGCTTCATCCTAAGCAAATTTATCACCTCAGTGATAAAAACCATCTCTTTGTGTTCCTCTCTGATGTTACCACAGCTCTTTCACCTGATCCACTCCAATGACGATTATGTGAAGCAGCTCGCTAAGCAGCCCGGCTGGCAGGATGTTCTCACCAAACTCTATGTGAAAGAGTCTTACGAGTCCCACACTGCCAGCACTGCAGACTCCAACACCCACAGCTCCTATGAGCCAAACTATCAGCCACCGCTGCGCAGGGATGAGGCTCTGGTCATTGAGGACGCCCACAACGACATCTTCATGAGCTACCGCACCTCGCAGGACATCGAGGATGAGGAGGAGGATGAAGGTGGTCAGAGGGACATCTCTGAGGGATTCTCTGATTTATCCCAGTCACCTCCTAGTGGAGGCGGAGGCCCGCTGAAAAACTTCACAGGCTCCCTCCATTTTAAGTCGTTTGATTCTGTGGACCAGGGCAGCCACTCGTCCTCCATCTCCAATGCAGTTGATATCACCTCGTCTGGCACCAATGAAGAGGGGAGAGAGTACCAGCCCCTCTCTCCCTTTGGTACATCACCCTTAGATTTGGAGCTGGGGGGCATGGGGGAGACAGGCATGCACACTCCTTCAGGTAGTCTGACAAACACGCCGTCTCCTCTAGAGCACTGCAAACCATTTCCACCGACCAGACCAAGGAAGAGCTCCAGTCTGTCCAACGTGCTGGATGATGGGACAGACCCTCCTACTGGAGACAGTATCTCCAATACATCCAATCCACAAGTATGGCTGATTTCTTTTCCAACTTTGGGAGTCTATTATTTTTGTCTTTTTTTAAAATGTGTGTATTGTTTTAATCCTTTTTCTGTGTGAGTTTGGGACTGAGTAGTGTTTATGTTACAGCAGACCCCTGAGGAGGAGCTGTGCAATGTCCTCACCAACATCATCTTCTCTGTGCTGTGGACCGGCAGTGGGGCAGAGGGGGTGGAGGATGTGGTGTGGAGGGAGAGAGGACAGGTCTTTTCTGTTCTCACCAAACTGGGCTCGTCCTGCCAACTCGTCCACCCTCCCGACGAGATCAAACGCAGGTCGGTGACAGTGATTTTACATTTATTTGCCCTCAGAGAACGAACACGTGCGATCTGCATCGATCCTGTGTCGCTATGGAAAAAGTAACTGAACCACACCTTCAGCTGTGTCACCTTTTGCCTCAATATCCAGAAATATTATCATGTCATGTACTGACGGTTTGTTTGTGCGCCAGTTTGTTGGAGATGATGCTGGAGTCGTCTCTGTCAGACCTGAGGGACGCCCAAGGAGTGTCTCTGCCTTTCTGTCCCAGCCTGGTTCGGCTGCTCAGGCTGCTGCAGGACTTCCTGTTTGCTGAGGGTACAAACAACCACACACTGTGGAGTGAGAAGGTAAACCACATACTCCTACTAACACACACTGTGCCACCGACACAGCCTGTGCTGCTATCCCTGAAAAAAGGCATCAGTGACTTATGTCTTTACATTCTTTGTGAGTATGTAAATACAAAGCAGGGGCAGCCGGGTGTGGTTGTTGTCAGCTGCCTTGTTTAACGTGGGGGGAAATTTTCCTTTCTCGAGTTAATGCAGGGTGGAGAATCACATTTGGGTGCAGGTACCATCTGAGTCACCTTTTCAACGCAGGTTAAGCTGTGTTTAATGTACTGAATGGCTTTAGGTTTGTCGTAGATGCTTCAAGGTGTGGAAACAGGTCTGGCCTTTTCGTTGAGTCCTTTGTTGACAGCCGTTGTTGTATTGCAGATATTTGAGGGGGTGGTGAACCTGCTGGACAGGTTACAGGCATGGCATAGCACCCCTGGCAGCCCTGGGAACACCGAACTGAAGGAAATGGCTCAGATCGGCCTACGTATCATCACTGGATATATTCGACAGCAGCACTCACAGGTCAGCTGCTCCCACAACTTGTTTGACACCATAACTGTAAAAAGTAGGGAAAAAAAAACATCTCACTGCACATGTCTTTTACATCCCAAGACTGAACTTTGCAGAAAATAAATTTAAAGGGGTTACAGTGTTTATTTAACTTGATAAGTTCACTCAGATAAAGCCATACCAAGAAATACTAAACCTTCTATGGGTTTCTTTTCAAAGACATTGCAGTCATTCCTCTTAGGGAGTGTTCTGTATGAAAGGGCAGCTACTCTCAGAGTTATGAGGGCTGCCTCTGCTGCTGCTCTTCTTGCTGTTGGATTGTGGGATTGAGGGAACGGTCACAAATGAACTGGCCATAAGGCTTTCCATCACATGTTGCTGGTTGTGTTCATTTCCAGTCGTACAACTCCGCCTAAAGCCATTTGTTTTTCCAAGTGTGACGTCTGAAATAAATTAACTCGCACCCTGAAATCACAGCTGTGGGTGCCTTGGAAATAAAACGAGTCTGGAGCCACTTTAGTTGAGTGAATATACAAGCTGAGATTAAAATGAAAAAAAAATAAATAAATACTAGGATAGCTATATGAAGTCTAGTAGTGGAAAGTAACAAAGCACTTTCAGTCAGGTACTTCACTTATGTACAGTTCTGAGAGCCTTGATAATTCTGCTCCACCACCTTTCAGAGTGAGATTGTTCTTTTTCTCTCCGCTACATTTATCTGACAGCTTGAGTTAATTTGCAGACTGAGGTTTCTCAAACAAAACACTTGATCGGCTTATAAAATCAAGTCATTGATGAAACCACTGAAAAGTATGTAAGCAGTTCAATTTATCTCTGCCTCAACTGAATTAAGAAGAATTAATTCATCAGTATGAACGATCTAATAATATAGCATATACTAATATGCTAGCCATAGCATATTAATGTGTCTAATGTGTCTAATTTTCTTCAAATTTTTGCTCCTGATACTCTAAGTACATATTTCTGATACTCTGGACGTCAGTACTTTTATTGAATTATAATTTTACATATAGGCCTTAAAGGAGTTTTTTGACACTGTGGTTTTAAACTAAGTAAAATGCCATAACATATGTGTTTATCATGCTTTTTTTTTAAGGAAATGCATGGAGAGACTCTTAGTGATAAAGTCAGTGAGTTATTTACGCTTTGCCCCTCTTCAGGTGTGTGTCATGGCCTATGTGAAGCTCCACAGCCTGCTCCAGACTGTGCTGTGTCTGAGCTGGGAGGAGGTTTGCTTCCTGCTGGGGCAGCTGGGTGCCCCCTTGTGGCCTGAGGGTGTAATGGACAGCACTAACTGTGGACACCCCGAGACTTTCGCCCAGCTGGTGCCCATTGTACGAACTCTGCTGGATCAGCATGCCGACCCCGTCATCCTCCAGAATCTGTTACCCAACCGACCCATCACCAACGGCAGCACCACCTTCGCCCAGGACCTCAAGGTTTACTGTCACACGCTGGAGTGGCAAGGGTTTTACCAGCAGCAGGTCAGTGCGTTTGCTGACATTATGCATTTAAAATTAGATGTCATTTATCTTTTGTTTAGGGAGTGTAGAGGCCCTTCTCTCCTGTTTTTGTTATGATTACCTACATATAATCAACCGTCTGCTCTCAGATACTGCTGGCTCTGGTCTTCGTCACGTTAGTGTACACTCGGGATTTTTGCAATCTTGCTTCCCGCCCTGACCAGTTACCCCCCAGTGGGTGGCTGAGAAATGCAATGCAAAGTTTAGAAAATACCACAAGTTTAGAAACGGGGGGAAAAAAGACAGCTCTTGTCTCCCAAATGTTTTCTAGCTGACCTTTAATGTATTTTAGGCAGAGATCAGTTTATGCTCAGACTTGAAGCAGAGATATTTCATGAACTGATGCCAAACAGACACACTCACCACTAGCTGAGTGTATATTTATCATCACTCTGTGTGACAGTGCATGTTCATAAATCTGTTTTGTTTAGATCACTTTCGTATACGGATCCCACAATACATTAGCCAGTATGGCACAACTTTGGCTGACTTGACTGTTTTGAAACTTGGACCAGGCTGGGTTCTCACGTGCATATCTAAGTGTGGATGTAGTTTAGCCTGTGTATGTGTTTTAATTACATGTGTAAGGTAGTTTATCTATGTTTTGCACAGCTTCATGTTTTTAGCATGCAATGTGAGAGTAAGAGGAAAGAAAAATCAACAGATGAGTTTAAACAGCGCAGCAGTTGTAAAAATATCTCTTCTAATAGAATAAATAAATAAAGGGAAACTGTTAGTGAGATTGGGAAGTGTGATTCCACTTCTGTCTTCTGTTTTTTATGTATCTAACAAACTAATTATTAAGGTTTTGTGCTGACAGAACTTATAATAATCTTTACACATTAAAAATCATTTTTAAAATGCCAAGTTATGGCTAATGGAAAACTTGGAAGTCATTTGTTTCTAGGATATTTGACTCACAGACTTTATTGATGTATGTTGCACAGTTTTGCCTAGTCACTCCACATTAAGGACCATAGTGGATATTAGTCATGGACTTTATTGTGTCATCCATGACATTTTTGTAACTGTGTGTTCTCGAATGTCCTCTCTCTCTCTCTCTCTCTCTGTCTCAAAATTGTCCTCTAGGTTCAGCCCACCATGGAGCAGTATGAGCTGGACACATTTGGGAGGAGCCACGACATCATGTCCAATTTCTGGAACTCGTGCTTCGATGATCTGATGAGCACGGCCTTTAAACGGGACAAAGACAGATCTGACAGCAAATCAAAGTTTCAGGTTATGGGACATTTCAGGCCTCATGCAAAATGTTGAAATGAAGATTTAACATTTCAGATTTCTGATTTGATATTTCTGACTGTTGCAAAAACAGGAAGTGGTGGTGGACCCTTACCTGAAGCGAGTCAGAAGTGAGAACAACAGGTACCTCAGTTGGCAGAAGCAGAGTTTCAGCCAGCAGGTGGTGGTGTGGCAGCACTGGAGAGCTCTCCGCAGGCTTTTGACCAGTGAGAGAGGAGCATGGGCCAACAGGTATAGTAACATATGACTCTCTCGCAAAGGATTCACATGTAAATTATTCTAAGAGGAAGTGTTGTACTGCCCGTGGTCTCCATTGTCTATTTTACTCCAAGTTGTACCAAAAAGATAAAACACAAACATTTATCTGAGACCGTGTCATCCTTTTGCTGATCCATCCTGCTCACAATGTGCTCAGTTGTAATTTTTCCTTTGCCCTATTTTTGACAGAGTTCAACCAGAGGTGAAATGGAAATTGTCCAATGCAGAGACCTATTCAAAGATGCGTCTCAAACTTGTGCCCAACTACAACTATGATCCTCACAGTGAGGCCAGTGCCCTGAGGGACAACATGGGTATGTCACAGAGAGAAGACATATTACACTTTTCTTTATTTTTGTCAATTAAGCAAAATGGTGGTCTGGAGACGTGTTGTGTGTTTTTTGGGATTGTTTCAGGAGCTGATAGCCCTCGTAGCTCTGAACCTCTCCCGCTGGCTGTTGCAAAGCAAGCAAAAGTGAGCGACATGGAGGACGATCAGTTAGGAGAAGAGGACCTTGTCTTTTTGGATGACAAGTGAGTCTCCAAGCCGCAGAACATTTGTGCCGGCTTCTGCTGCATGTCTAATTTTTCCCGTAGGCCATAAACACAAAGAAAAAAAAAAGTTTTGGGTCCATCTGAGTGTGAAAATCCTGAGATTTGCGAATGCAGTGCAGAAAATGTAAAGGTTTACCATTTTCTAACACTTACAGGGTGGAGGGAGAAGATGAGAGCCAGAAAGAAAAGCTGGTTCTGTCGGAAGATTGTGAGCTCATCACCATCGTGGCGGTTGTTCCAGGTCGTCTGGAGGTCACCACACACCATCTTTACTTCTATGATGGCAGCAGTGAGAAAGAAGAGACAGAGGAAGGTATGATATATATATACATATGTGATCCCAAACATTACACTTTGCCGTTTTTTTTTCCACTGTTCTTCAAAGGGCTCTATAAAAAAATGAGTGATATCTCTACCTTCAGGAATCGGGTTTGATTTCAAGAGGCCTCTGTCTCAGCTCAGAGAAGTTCATCTGAGGCGCTACAACCTGCGACGATCTGCGCTGGAGCTATTCTTCATAGATCAGGCTCACTACTTCATCAACTTCAGGAAGAAGGTGAGGCTCAGTTCAAAATGAACTTCTTTTGCTCTGTGTTAGTTAAATGATGTGGTGTGAAAAAAAACCTTGATGTTTGCCCTTTCAGGTACGAAACAAAGTATATTCAAGGATCCTGGGGCTGCGGCCTCCCAACCTGTTTTACTTTGGCTCCCGCTCCCCTCAAGAGCTACTGAAGGCATCAGGGCTAACTCAGGTGTTTATTTAACACACTCCTCTCTGTGAAATCGAGTTTTTCGATTTGAATTGTGCTTATTGTGTTTGACCAATCTCGTGTTGATGTGTTGAACAGAAATGGGTATACAGAGAAATCTCCAATTTTGAGTATTTGATGCAACTAAACACCATCGCTGGACGCACTTACAACGACCTGTCGCAGTATCCTGTGGTAACTACATCTCCTCTGACAGTGTTTACTACTTATCTAAAAGAGGATGCACATACACTGTGAGGAGGCATCATGTTTCACTTGTGTTTTGTTGTCTTCAGTTCCCCTGGGTCTTGTGTGACTACACCTCACCTGTTCTGGATCTGGAGGACCCGTCAGTGTTCAGAGACTTGTCTAAACCCATTGGTGTGGTAAACCCACGCCACGCACAGAACGTCAGAGAAAAGTAAGTGGTTTTTGATGAGATTTTTTTTTGTTTTTGTTTTCTTGTATTGAAACAGTTTCAGATCAGCAGCCAACTGTCAGTTCTA
Source organism: Toxotes lorentzi (assembly GCA_037833715.1). NCBI lineage: Eukaryota > Metazoa > Chordata > Actinopteri > Toxotidae > Toxotes > Toxotes lorentzi. The sequence goes on along the minus strand of JBBMJY010000025.1, from coordinate 12,105,399 downwards.
CAAAGCAGCAAATCTGTTCTTTGTATAATGTCAAGAACCTATAATTTTCAACATTTCTCTCCGTTTATCACTAGGTATGACAGCTTTGAGGACCCAACGGGCACCATTGACAAATTCCACTATGGTACACACTACTCAAATGCAGCAGGAGTCATGCACTACATGATCCGCATGGAGCCCTTCACCACCCTGCATATCCAGCTGCAGAGTGGAAGGTGGGAACGCTGACCAGTGAATCACATTTAGTGTTTACATAGTGTTTCCTGCTGTTCTCTGGTCTCATACTGGAATACCTTGTCATTGTTTAGGTTTGACTGTGCAGACAGACAGTTTCACTCAGTGGCGGCTGCCTGGCAAGCTCGAATGGAGAGTCCCGCTGACGTCAAAGAGCTCATCCCGGAGTTCTTCTACTTCCCAGAATTCCTGCAGAACATGAACGGTGGGGAGAGCTGCACCTGTGGTCAAACCGACTGTTTTGAAGCAGACCAATACATTTTTTTATTTGTCTTGAGCTATATAACTGATATATTTTTGACATAAAGGACCTAATGCATGTTTGCTTCATCCTTGCTCTAGGATTCGACCTGGGACATTTGCAGATTTCTCAGGACCCAGTGACGGATGTTCTGCTGCCATGCTGGGCCACATCGAGAGAAGACTTCATCAGGAAACACCGGAAAGCCTTGGTGAGTCTACACAGTCTAAAAGCTCACTCTGGCTGCCAGTCATGCAACTTTTTAAGATAACAGCATTTTCTGTGTTTTAGGAATGTGAGCATGTGTCCAGTCACCTCCATGAATGGATTGACTTGATCTTTGGTTACAAGCAGAGAGGTGAAGAGGCCGTGAACACACTCAATGTCTTCTACTACTGCACTTATGAAGGTAAGGCAAGAGTGGATACCTTTTCTTATGAGTGAGAGGAAAAAAAACCCTTCAGTCCTTTCTTCAAATCAATCTTGCTTGTTGTCTGGCCTGTCTGCAGGTGCAGTAGATCTGGATGCAATTGCCAACGAGAACGAGCGTAAGGCCCTGGAAGGCATCATTAGCAACTTTGGACAAACGCCCTGTCAGCTCCTTAAGGTACCACTCCCGGTTTAAATCACAGCTCCTTTTCAAGATTCCGTTATCAGCAAATTTTTTTCTGTTTTAAAAAGCAACAGCGGTTTGATTTCATGTCCCTGTCTCCGCCCAGGAGCCTCATCCTCCTCGTATGTCAGCTGAGAACGCAGCTAGGCGGCTGGCCCGCCTGGACACTATGCCCCCAAATATCTTTGAGGAGCTCAAAAAACTCCGGCCTTTTGTGGAGGTGGGGCCTAGAATGCTTTTAAGACCGTTCGTGATCTCATTAGTCTTCTAAAAACAAAAAAGCTTGTATTGTGACATATGTATGTGTTCACATGTGTGTGTGTGTTTGCGTGTGCCTCAGGTGGTGAGTGACGGCCTTCCTCTGGTCCAGGCAGTGGTACCAAAGAACCAGAATCGCTCTTTCATCATCCAGGGCTCAGACATACTGGTGCGGATGCTTTCATATGGGCCACATTTAAAACTGAAAATAGTCATGACAGCGAGAAGACAAAAATAAATATATATTTGAGGTTTATCATTTTCATATTATGCCCTTATTTCTCTCCAGGTGACTGTGAGTTCAAACGGGTTGATAGGAACACACAGCTGGCTGCCATATGACAAAAGCATTGCCAACTACTTCACCTTCACTAAGGACCCCACGATGACCAATCCCAAGTGAGTGCATATCAGGGAGCATATCATTCAACATTAAAATACCACATAATAAACTGCATGAAAAAAAGCATGACTTCCTACCACAACCTGGTAGGAATGTAACACATTGCTTGGTGCTGTTTTTCAATGATTTTTTCTGATTTTTTTTTTTTTCATTTAGAAATCTTTAGCCCACTGAGTGAAAACCCACTCATTGTTTTTTTTTTTTTACAGCATTTCAAAAGATGCATTAAATCTTCCTGACATTTGGATGAAAGCATAACATCTCTCTTGCCATCCTTTTTTTTCCCTCTGTGAAGCTTCAAAGCCTGTTTAATTAATTGAAATTAGCTTTAAATTATCTTATTTCATGCTGATCTTGAACGTGGATCGCATAAACAGAGAATAAATCGGGAGGATAAGAAGCTTTTGAACACTGGTTGTAATTTGCAAATGTCATGACAGTTTAGTGTGCTGATTATAAATCTGCCCCACATTCAGGCCGCAGCTCACTCTCACTTCTCGTTTCTAAGTCCCTTTGATCTTTTCCAAACCTGCCTTGCTGTGCAGAACGCAGCGTTTCTTGAGTGGACCTTTCTCTCCCGGGGTGGAGATCAGCGCTCAGGTGCTGGTGGTGTCCAACGACGGACGTCTGCTGTTCAGCGGAGGACACTGGGACTGCAGTCTCCGTGTCACCCAACTGGGCAAGGGCAAGCTGGTGGGCAGGATCTCCCGGCACATTGGTGAGCTCTTAGTGTTGTGTGTTTGACTTCTAATGTACAGAATTTGTTTCAGTTTTATATACTTACCTATTTGTATTTTTTTGTGTGTTCCACAAAGACGTTGTTACTTGCTTGGCTCTGGATCTCTGTGGTATCTACCTCATCTCTGGTTCAAGGGACACATCCTGTATAGTGTGGCAGGTCCTACAGCAGGTAAACGTTTTCACATAGCCCTGTCTCACTCACATGCTTGTACATGTGCGGATAGTTAAAAGCTGCCGTCAAAGTTATGGCTTCACGGATGGATTCTCCTTTTTTGCCCTTCAGGGTGGCTTCTCCAGCGGCCTGTCTCCCCGGCCGGTGCAGGTTCTCTGTGGACATGACCAGGAGGTCACCTGTGTGGCCATCAGCACTGAACTAGACATGGCTGTCTCAGGGTCAAAGGTCAGCGTTGTTATATTCTATAAGAACTTTCAGTGCAAGAAACATTTGCTGATGCTGCTGCTAGAAATGAGAATGTAATCTGTACCAGTTACAGGAAAACATTTTATGGGTATCAGGAGACAGATGTTTCCATCTTTTACCCAGCAGTTGGTCATACCTGGAAAACATAATGTAACAAAATGAACCAAGAGTAAACCCCATTTTTCTCTCATTTTGAGCTTTTCTTTTAATCCTAATTGGAGAAGATGGTTATAGGAGTTATAGGAGCGTTCATTTTATTTATTTTGATTCTCCTCAGTTGGTTTGGTTTATGAACCCTGGTTTACAGTGTAAAAAAAAAAAATCATGAACAAAAAGTACAATTTTCACTTTTGGCTTGGATCAAAACTGACGCTCGCTTTCTATTTCCTGTGTTTCAGGACGGGACAGTAATAGTGCACACTGTCCGACGAGGCCAGTTCCTGCGAACCCTGCGACCTCCAGGTAACAGCTGTGTGCCTGCCCAAATCTCCAAGCTCCAGGTGGGCATGGAGGGCCACATTGTGGTACAGACCTCACTGGAGGAACGATCGAACAGGAAGGTACATGAATGCATATCGTACAATTCATAAGGAAACACAGGGATACTCAAACAAGTCTCTCAGCCTGTTTATGCCAATATGTAAATTCTGTTTATTCCTACAGGGCAAGTACTCCATTTATGTTTACTCAGTAAATGGTGGTCTACTGTCCTCCTTCACCATGGAGGAGCAGGTGACTGCTCTCCACCTTGTGTCTGAATACGTCATCCTGGGCACCATGCAGGGCGGCCTCCACATACGAGATTTATACAGGTAAAGAAATTGGGAGCATAGTTTGAAATTCATTAGAATGATGGCAACTTGCAGCATTTATAGAAAACTTCTATAGTCTGAAAAAAAAATCCCTCAACCCTAACTTCTCTTTGTTTGACAGTCTGGATGCTCTAGTAACACCCCTGGCCTTGAAGGTTCCTGTGAGGAGTGTGTCTGTCACCAAAGAGTGCAGCCACATCCTAGTGGGACTAGAGGACGGGAAGTTAATTGTGGTGGGGGCAGGGAAGCCAGAGGAGGTGAGAACCAGGACATGAAGTGATTGTGAGATGCAGGAGTGGGGTGGTGGTGTATGTTTGTATGTGTGAGGGTGTGAGGAGGGGTGGGGGGGTAATCTTATGCTAAGTACTAGCTGAAAACCAGGTTTTTCAAATGATAATTGAGCATCTTTAGTCTAACATCTCTGCTTTAGCCCTGAAGTGAAGATTAACATGTTTCTCCACCTCGTCTCAGGTTCGCTCAGGACAATTCTCCCGTCGCCTGTGGGGCTCCACACGCCGCATTTCTCAGGTGTCGTCAGGTGAAACTGAGTACAATCCCACTGAGAAAGCTGGGAAGTGAGATGAGCAATGGTGGAGGAATTTTGAGGACTGTGTGGGTTGCAGATACCAGCACTGTCAAGATGTCAACCAGACTCAACAAGGCCTTCCTTCCTTTACTAGCTGGGAACCTATCCTCCTCAGCCACTGGTCTCTCTGAGAGAGCAAATAGACACTGAGCACTTTTTTTTACTCTTTAATGGTTTGATATTTTGTTACATTTTTAATTTACAGTCGTGTACTGTCTTCAATCAGCATCATTCCAAAGAGTGGCCTTGTTTTGTGGATGGCAAAGATCTCGCTGTTTGCGGTTGTGAACTACTGTATTGTCAAACTGTATATACACAGAGTCATATTTCAGGGGAATGACTCACTCTGATGCACATGCAGCCTCAGACACAGAGAAGAGTAACGCTGTAAGCTCCCCAGGCTCCATGTTCTTGGCTCCTTTATCGTCACAGGCACAAGTGCGATCTCTGTGCTGTGCTGTATGTCCCAAAGCCAGTTTTTGGCAATGGCACCTTCTTAAAACTCCTGGAAACTTGAAAAACTACTGCAGATGTTGCTCGAGATTTCCATATTGCAATACTGGTGAGTACCACAAGAGGGTTTGCTTTGTAAAGAAAGACACAGGGGCAGGGTGGATGTGGGGGTGGGGGGGCAACTGATCACTAGTGAACCTATGCCGTGTTATCATTTTTAGCTGTTGACATCAAGATTTCCTGATCCTTGCACCAGAAGTGCACCACAGTGTAATTCTGCATTGCTTAGGCTCTAAGCAGTGTAAAACTGTTACAGTTAAAGCCATAACTGCTTTAATGGTCAAGTATGTGAAATGCATTCTCTCTCTCTCTTTTTTTTTTTTTTAATCATGATTGTGGAGCTTGGATGCAATGAAACTCAAGAGGAGAGCCTTCTGTCGCCTCACACACAATGGAGTAAAGGCCTTGACAAATGCTTCTGTGATACTTTTGTTAATCTGTTCATCACATGACTATACCTGTTTTAGCTGATATGAAAAGTGCCTTTTTTTAAGCTTGTGTCTTGAACCATGTGTAAACACTGAACTCCAATTATCTATTTCATACAGATCACTATATGTCAGTTTTATTGTCAAGTTTTATCCCTGTCGATCTGATTTGAACACACCTTACTGCTCTACTATGACTCATATGTGGATAAGATGTTGTTAATGAACTCAGTAAACTGTTGGCTGGACTCACATACTACTTGCCTGTACTGGTAGTGTACTGTTTGCGAAGCGCTGAAAACATCTGAAGACACGATGACTGCAAAGCATGTGAGCCGAGAGTCTGCGAGTGAGTGAGCTTCAGAGGAATTCACTTCCTGCCAGCTTCTTTTACTGTGGTTGGAACAAAGTAGCTGTTATGCAGTGTCATGACAGGAGAGAGACAAAGGGAACTATTTGGGAGAATGCAATACCCGTACATATACAAATTACCTAGTCTTTGTCAGTGATGCTCAGAATAACCGTAAGTGTAAGCAAGGAGAAATGAAACTATAGCTGAAGTGTCGTTAACTTATCAATTCATCTCCTTGCCTCGCATTTTAATCACATTATACAACTGTAAGATGAGACACTGTTTTAAAGTGTGCAACTGAGACAAACAATATAAGAGGATTGAACTGGATAGAAAACTGGTATGAGTTTCTATAACACTGCTGTGTTTTGCTCTAAGTGTTATGAATGTTATATTTCACTCAACTATGCAGTAACACTCAGAGCCTTTGATTTAATCAATTTGAGGTCAGAATTGGGTTGTCACAGTCTTTACAGTCACAGTCCTCTATCAAAAACTAGGTTTAAATCATGTTGTATATAGTGTATTTCATGCTATTTGTTGTTCCAATGTCCTGATTTTGATTCAGTGATTCTATAAAAAAAAAGCCTTAAGTGAAGGCAGGCACTGCCTCGATCCATTTCTCTTTAACCACTATTATTTAGCATTTGTATTGTTCTTGGGAGACGTTGAAAATACACTGTACTTTTTAAAAATCAAATAGCCTGTGTTCCTTGTAACTTAAACAACTTCAAATTGCAACGGGAGTTGTCATTGTCTATCTTTCCTCTCTTTGCTTCATCAGTTTGCATCTGAAGTTGTATTGCTCTTTCTTTTTTTTTTAATGCCCTAATATGGCCACTAGCTGTAATTGCACACTTATATTCAGGAATCCTCTTTTCTGTGAACCCGTGGCCCATATCCTGAGGATGATCACCCATTGCTGAAAAATGAGCTCTGATGCATGTGTGTGAACCACAGCAGGAAGGAAACCGATCCGCTGCCACAACGAAGATCATCCAGCCTCTCTACTGTAATCCCAGCCTTGCATGCGTCTGTGATGTTAACCCTATTAGAGTTGAAAAGGTCACAATGAGCAACAGCACATTTACTTGAAGAGGAGACTTTGATCTCCTGGTGGGCTGAACATCCTGTCAGCCTGCCCATAAACACCTCCAGGGGTACAATTCAGTGGGGTGGGGAGGGGTGAGGCGGGTGATAAAACCGACCTGTAGACCCCCAGTCAAATACAAACCACAGAATAGTGAATAAGGGAAGTGGAGTAGGAGGGTGAAGAGGGATGCAGTCACTCTGATGTGGCCCCACTGACAATGGTGGGAGGGGTTGACACCTCACTCTTGGTTATTGGCAGTGTCTCTCTCTGACCTCTCCAGACCATCCAGGATGGATGTCGTGAAATGCCGCAATTTTTTTATTATTATTGAATTTGTTCTTGCCAAAAACGCAGCAACCCTCAAACCTCAGTCAACAACCTGAACACCCCCCTGCACTGTTTCAACTCAGCCTGTGGTGGACGACAAGATCATGTTTGTTTGTTTTTTCTTTCATAGCTTAGCCTTATCGTTGCCACCCATGACTGACCACAGAGGAACTCGGCCCTCAGATAAAGAGTCCGTGCCTCTACAGCAAGATGATGTAGACAAGTAAAGAATAAAGAAGTGACGGGAACTGTTTACTGGTCTTATATCTGATAAACCTGTGTTTATTTATTTGGTGTTTGTTCAACTGTGCGGTAAAAATCTATAAAATTCATGGTAAAAAAATCATCTTACCAAGCAGATTTTGTCTGTGGTGGAGTCCTAAAAGCTTTTTTCTTAAAAAGGGGAAAGTGTGATGAGATTATTACAACCTGTTTCCAAGAAAAAACAACCTTCTTCAAGAATTGGAAAGAAGTTGAAAGACATTTAATGACTCAGTAACAGACAAAACACACTTGGTAAAATGGAGATTTTGAAGTGAAATGAAGCAAACATCAAATAAATGATAAAATAACACCTAAAACTTACATCAAATTTAAAAAATGAAATGATCTTACCGCAGAACCAGATTTTTAAAAACTTAACAAAACCAGTTTTTCATGACTCATTAATGCACAACAATTACAGACTTTTGCGTTGTGGATTACACTTGCATTACTTACTCATTTTAAAGAGCATTAAGCCACAAATTTCAAATTAAGAGGACTTTTAGTGTGTATGCCTGCGAGAAAAAGACATCTTTATGTGACTGGAATATGGCTTGAAGTTTTATCAGTGCAGGAATATCCTTTCTGTCTCCTCTCATCCCTTGGCAGGCTTTGAAGTGTAAGTAGTATTGTGTCTGAGAGATCTCTCCATTTGTTTTCTTCTGAAGTCTCCAGGCCCCCCTGCGATGCATTCACTAGAATTTACAAGGTGTGTAATTTACCCTGCGTTGGTTTTCTAATCTTTTGAATTGCTGAGATCAAACATGTGCTTCTTCTTAGGAGCATCTTGTTTGATTCACATGCTCTCTTTTGTTTCTGATAACAACTGATCACAGCTCTATGTAAGTATCCCTATAGGGTTGTAAAATGGTTTCAACTCACAGACCTCCGTTTAATAAGGTTCTATCACAGGATCTACATATGGTTTTGTTTTTTTTTCCACTATCCATTACAGTAAATGTGGGACAATTGTTTATTTCCATTTTATTACTGGGATAATCTCTAGTGACTTAGAATAATAATAATAATGGAATCCAGTTCCAGCTCCAGTTCCTTATTACACAGTATATGAGCCTGTGGCTCCTCCAACAGGACACCTTAAGGTCCCAGCAACCAGTGGTGGGAGAACTACTCAGATCTTTAACTTCTTTTTAACTTCATCTTTTTAAGTAAAAGAAGCAATATTACAGTGTAGAAATACTGCATTCAACATTTTTATAGTATATAGCATAGCATACGATATACAAAATATACTTGAAGTGCAAAAAGTAAAAGTACTAATTTTTACTCATAATTATTAATGCATTCTTGTATATATCTCTTTAATGTTGTAGCTGGTAAAGTTGGTTAAGTTAATTTAACTTCCTAGTGTATTTCTGTGTAGTTTAATATACGAAAATGCATCATGAGTTAATTGTTGATTTATTTGCCTCCAAAGTGTTGTGGAGTACAAATATAATTAAAGTACAAGTACACCCCTGCCAGTAAACATTATGCCATAGTATTAAACAAAAAGATAAACAATTAAACAAATAATCATTTGAATAAAGAATGAACAAAAATAATCAAAATGAAATAACATTTCATAATACCGGGCTGAGTTTATTCATATATTTTGCATTGGTGTTCAGATATTTAAAAAAAATATTTAAAAATTATATATTTTGTGTGTTAAGTTGTCTTTTGTTGAGCAACTGTTAACTATAGCTAAGAAATTAATGTAGTGAGATGAAGAAAGGGTGCAATGTTTTCCTGAGTTGTAGAGTGGAGGACAAGTAAAGTACAAGCTCCTCAGATTTGTACTTAAGTGAATGTAGCCTGCTTGTGGTTAACCTTCCACCACTGGCATTCTGTCAGTGACTGTTTAATTCATATGTATGTATCTGTTTAACACTGAACCCTTCTCCACGTTAATGCTCAATAACATTTCCATGAATACAGTAAATTCATTTTTGCATCAAAGGCGAGCAGATTGAAATAGATACATCAACTGACTACATAACCACACACACACACACACACACACACACACACACACACACACACACACACACACACACACACACACACAC
>JBBMJY010000025.1:12084408-12095941 GCA_037833715.1 Toxotes lorentzi | reverse complement strand
ACACACACACACACACACACACACACACACACACACACACACACACACACACACACACACACACACACACACTAACTGTGTCAGACTTTATTACAGCACATTATTGTTCCCCAACGCCGCGTCGCAGGGATGCAGCCAATCACGAGGCTCCTTTGAAAGCTGAGTAGATGGGAGGAGAAAAAGCCCAGGAGAGCTCGCGGGAGCTTTTTCCTGCCTCATCTGTTGCGAAGCTGCAGGAGAGCAGGCAACCCGTGCATCCTGAGAGCTGGAACAGAAGAAACTTTGTGTTAACTTTCGCAGTATCAGCAGGGAATGTACTGAAAGAAACGAGTGCGTCTGCTGCGCTGAGCTGTTACTGGGAGAATCTACGGATTTATACAGTCTGCGTTTTACACCGTGCGTAAAATCCTACTGGATCATGACCGAACTGTCCTGTCTGCTTAACTAACACGTTTTTTTTTTGGTGGGGTTTTTTGGGGGGGTTAGCAATAGAGAAATAGAAGTTTTTTTGGATGCAATTTTTGAGGACTGCAGACTGAAAAAGAAAGAAAAAGTCGAGTCAGAGATTCTGTCCGCTCGAAGTCAAGGAGGATTTTGAAGACTGAAGACATGGGACTGTTTGTTCTCTGCGCGCTTCTGCTGTTAAAAGTAAGCAACAGTTTATTACTGTTTTAGTCAAATGATGCCGCATATTTTCATGACTCAAAAGCCTTTATGATCTCTTTCATCATAACAGCACTACAGCAGCCCTTGTAAACTTCAGGCACTGAGTTCTATTGTTTCCTAAGGAAATATGTTTTACACCACAGAGCCATATTTGATAAGGGTTGTGTCACACGGGCCTTGTTAATGAATATGCTTGTTGTCAATCTGTAGTTGTCAAAAATAGTGAAAAGAGTGAGAGGACACTTCTGATTAAATCACATCCCTGCAAATATGTGGCAATTCTTTGTTTTTGAGTACAACTCAAACTGGGAAGTCGGTTTTCATATTTCCACTTACATGACATATTTTCACATCATCACCATCTGCTGCAGCAGCAAGAATGAGCCAAACCACTGGGAACATCAGACAAGAACAAAACGCAAGAGCACACACTTTACCAAGATTATGCACGAACTCAGTAATAAATGATGTATTTTATGGAGAAATTATAGTTTCAGTGGTGTTTGATAGCATATCATTAAGCTGGGATCAGTAGAAAAGAAAGCCCCTGCCTCCACAGTTGCAGACAATAATTTGACACTCATCTACCTCAACAAGCCCACTGGGCTTGTAGTCCTGTCTGGGCACGCTCAACAGAGTCAAAGCACTTTTGTTAGATCAAAGTATTTAGATAAACCTTCAGCTCTTAAAAAGATGTGTATCTCTCTCCTATTAGAAGGGTATGATATCAACAGGATTTCTTTGTGAAATCTGAGACGCTATTTCTCATCTGCTTTGCTTAAAAGGATTCTTTCGTTACTCATTGGATGATTCGGTGCAGAAGCTGAGTGTATCTTACAGTATCTGAGCGCACTCTTCGTCATTTTCTACTGTTAAATCTGTTTTCTAAGGCTCATACTGACTGTAATTTACTGTACGTGTTGCCACATTTGTTGCTTGGGGCGGTCCCTGGTGAAAAAGTGGCCTAGCTTGCAGTGTTGCTCGGGTCTGGATATCCGGAGCAAAGCAATTATCATCATTTTCTCCCAGTTTGTGGTGTATATGTGTGTGTGTGAGTTGGGGGGGGGGGTTATTTTGTTACCACAGTCATTTGAATTTCCATAGAGCACTTAAGCAGATTTCTTTGGGGGCCAGTCTTTAAGGTCATTTTGAAATTTGAACCATTTCTCAGCTATTTGGTTACAGTTGAAAATCAGTAGTTTAATAGTTAACAGAGTCACTTGGTGCTGATTTAGGGTTGCAGCATCCCTGTGTAGCTTTCTTCTTGAAAAAAGAGAAATGCGTGTCCTTTAATTTGTCTCTTATCCTCCCTGTATACTAATGACAGTGATCAGTGCAGATGGGATGTGCAGTTTAGTCAGCTTTCCCTCAGCTAAGGCGGTTTCTTCTCAATGGCCCCTGTCTGTTGCTGTCACAGCCGCATTGCGAAGGCTCATGGGTCAGTGTCTTCACAGGGAAAGAGAGGGAGAGAGAGAGAGCAGTGTGTGAGAGCATCCTTTTGTGTGTTTATTTTTCACGCAGATTAGATTAACTGTGGAAACTCCAGCCTGGGCGCTTCAAATGTGGTCTCACTTCAGAGGGGCACAGAAAGTGTGTTAGACACAGAGAAGGCTTGCAATGAAGTGTTTGTATGTGTGTGTGTGTGTCTCTGTGTGTGTGAGATCTGCGATGACTGAGTGACTCCGGCAGCCGTGGAGTTGAGACCCCCACTGAAACCAGTGCTCCTCGGTGGTCTGTCTGTTCTCACTGGGGAATCCCTTCAGATTGCAGCTTTTTACCTAAATGGAAAAAGCAACTGCAGCCCATGTCCCTTCAGACTTTATGCCCACAAGGTGACAGATACAACTGCATGCTATTTGGAGCGTGCACAGCAAGTTAATCTTTTGCTTGAAAATTAAACATGATACTAAAGCGTGATGTCATTGGACCACCATCAAATATAGGAAGAGGGTAGAGGTTTCACAGTGATGGATTTACTACTGAACACAGGTAAAAGTTGTAAAGGATGTTAATTTAGGTGCCACTGAAATAAAATGAAGACAATCAAATGTATTAAATTTGCCTTCTGATGTCACAAAAACTGAAAAACAATCAAAGCATGCTCTTTCATTTTTATCTGCTGCTGTTGCAAATATTTGGAAAGACTCACACATACACACATTTGTAGCCACTCGTATGACATTAAAAAGAGTTATAACTAACTAAATTAATAAAATTATACTGGTTGTTAGTTTATTACAGTATTAAGTGTAATGAACAGTAACTGGATATTTAAATATCTATCACACTGATAAACATTGAGTGGCAACCATATATAATACTTTTTTTTTTCATGTATACAGACTTAGTCATTCCTCTACTGAGTAGATCACTGTTCTCTCTCGTCTCCAGTGGTGCATGGACTAAATATTTCATTATACACTGGGTGGTGGGTGAAGTGCCAAACCTTTGGCAGTTCCTGCTCTGAGCTTAGTTGGCCCTCCAGGCAGGTTTACAGAGCTCCACCAGCCCGGGCTCACACCAGGCACTGTGAAACGACAGAAACCCAAGCTGGAGGTGAAAATAAAGCAGAGCCACTGTCACCAAATATTTATCAAAGTATAGCTTGAAGGCTAAAAGGTTAGCTAGTGTTAGCAGAGGGGCTCCATCCGTCACATGGACAGGACCAATCTGTGTTACCAGAATGCTTTTCTGCTCCAAGTTATTATGGTCCAGGCTTTGGTCACAGTCTGCCAACTCCAAACATCCTGCTGGTTACTGCCTGCTGGATCCTACCACTCCGACACACTAATACCTCTGATCTGGGTTCTGTGGCTGGTGTTCAGATATCATCAGGCTCCTCCGTAAGCGTCACCGTAAAACTGGGTGTTGTTTTTGGAACGAGGCGAGCCCCGTTTTAAAGCTGTTCCTCTTAGCATGGAACATTTCAGTGTTTTGCGACTGGTGGCATGGCTCGCTCTGTGTGTGTGTTTCTGGTGGGCTTTTTGTTGGAGGCTCTACAGGTTCACACATGTTGCCTGTGTTTCTTGGCAGACTTCAGAGACAAAGAGAGACATCAGTGGGTTGTTTAGCTGTTACTTTTCCCCTTTGCAGGAGGTTAGTTGTTAGACATCTGTTTGCTCTTGTCAGCCCCTGGGCAGAATAGGGCAATCTCCCTTAAATGTGTGCATGTTTAAGATGCCGTTGTTCAGAGCCTGGAGAAGGGGGAGTTAGTGAAATACTGACCTTCACAGACACACCTGCAGGGCTTGGCGACTTCAAAGGCCCCCTCTCACCCAAACAGACACTCACATGCTGGGCAGCCTTGGTTAACTGACACCCTCGCCTGGGGCTGGAACCGTCTCCTTTATACACCTCCCCCTTCTTTTTCTGTTGTCAAGAAATTAACACACATACGCTGTATTCACACACACACACAGTTACGCATTGTCATTCACACTGATTTGGAATGAGTGGGAGGGCAGAAGCTCTTTTTACCTCTTCCTTCCTCCTTTTTCTGAGTGTTTTCCGTCACCCCCTTTTTGTCTTATTCTTTCCACTGGTCTAAAGCCATCTGATTAAAGCCAGCCACTCCTGTCAGGCACCAGCCCTGCTACACACAAGCCGTTAGGAATGTTTGATCTATCCCTCATGTCACAACTCAAGCTGGGCTCTCCATTACCCACTTGCAGATAAGGACTCTGAGCACTTTAAGGGTGAAAACTGAGGCAGAAAGAAAGATTAAAAAAAAAAGGCCATTTTCTGTTCACCCAGTTTCCTGCTTCTTTAATTGCACGGGAGTGGGATGTGTGCGATTTCCTTTCCCACATGTGGTGTAAGGCAGAAAACTCCCTGGACAAAGAGAAACTTCCTCTCTTGTTGTCTTTTTTTGGTAATTGCTGTCTGAGAAATTGAATATGAATCATGTAACTGTTGTGTAAACAGGACAGACCCAGAATGGCCTAAAACATAAGATGGTATATGTTTTGTTCTTTCAGATAAAAAAAAAAAAAGAAAATATATTGGTGGTATTTTTTTCTTACGATGCCATTTATTTACTGCAGGTTTCTCATGGAGATGCCTGTGCCAGTAACCAGTTCACCGAATCAGGGCAGTGTTGTAGCCTGTGTCCTGCTGGCTTCGAAGTAGAAGCACAATGTGGGAAAGAGGATACCAAGTGTGCACCGTGCCCACCGGGTAAGCAATTATAATCTAATGTTACTGCACCAGTATAGAATATGCTTCACCTGCCTTATCATTATCTCTGTCGTCTGTCCAAGAGGGTTGGAAGGGTTTAGATGGCACTAATTCTCATCATTGCCACTGATATTTGTGCCGAAATAGAGTTTATTTAGACTGACACTGATTTTGCACTCTGTTTCCCAGGAACATATTCCTCATCTGAAGGCCTTGGCCGTTGCCTTCCCTGCTCCAAGTGCCCAGCCAGTGTCCCCATGGTGGCCGCTTGCTCTGCTCATCAAGACACACAATGTGAATGCGACAATGGCTTCTTCTTTTTTAGCACCCATGGCCTGTGTGCACCTTGCTCCAAATGCAACCGTGGTGAGGGTGTAACCCGGGAGTGTGGCCTTCTGGGAAACACTCAGTGTCAAGTCTGTGGCCCGGGAACATTTTCTGAGGAGCATGCTAACACCAAACCCTGCCAGACCTGCACACAGTGCTCTGACAGCGAGGTGGAGATCCGAGCCTGTATGCCCAACTCTGACACACTTTGCATGGGTGAGTTATGAAGGAGAATTAGAGTGAGAAAATACATTTGATTTGAGTTCCACAGAGTGGGAAGGTAAATCAGAACGTATTGTAAGACGGGTGATCTTGGTGTTTTAAGGGGATCTCCTGACAAGAAGAAAAATATGGAATAGCCTTTAAAGATCTAATGCAGGCAAAGGCAGTAATAGTGAAACATAAAAAGATAAAAGAATGAGATCAAGGGAAGAGGGTGGAGGGGGGGGGGTGTCTGTAAGAATACAAGGACCATGTGGTCAACACCTGCATCCACACCTCATCTGAACACTCTGTAACACTCTGACTCTGGAAACATGAGTAGTGAAAAAAGAGCCCACTTAAGTGCCGTAGTCCAATTGGTGTGAGCTAGACAGGTCTTTGGGTTAAGTGACCCCAAGAACCTGAAGGTCAAGGGAGGCTCCTGACCCTGACAAGTACTCTGCTTGCTCCCAAATGGCTACACTCGCTCTCCAGGAGTAAGGTCATCTGTACACACTCTGGGAGCATGTGTCATGGTCCTTTGACCTCTGAGAGGTCAGCACAGTACCTTGTGGTGTTTGATCCTAAAATAGGCAGACCGCAGGAGGGAAGACAAGGCTGAAAACAGGGGCAATGAAAGGTTTCAAAACACCAGGGGACCGAGATGAATGGGGCTATTATTACATCAGGCGTACAGGCTTCTGTGGATTTATTTCTGACCCTAATTTATGCAGCCCAAATGTGTTTCTGATGTCCATATGTGCACATGCAACGTTACTGTACCTGACACGTCTCCAATTCTCAATCTTTACAGACAAGAAGCTGCACTTTATGTCTAGTCCTGCTGAGGCTGATGGGCCCCGTGACACTCCTCGCTTCCCAGGTGTAGAGGCGGTGTCAGAGGAAGGGAAGGCCAGTCCTGCCCCTGGAACGCCAAAGTTTACCCCACAGGATGAGGGTGGAAGCAACAACATTCTAGCTTACGTGTCTGTCCTGGCTGCCGTGGTTCTGGGTCTGCTTCTTTATGTGGCTTATAAATGGTGAGTCCTCACCAGGGTTGGGTCCTAGTCCTTAAATGGATGTAATAATGATTATAAGATTGGCCGTGGGATGACAAATAGCTCAGTGTGTGTAATTTAGCTGACATTGTTTTCCTGCACTCTTCCCAGCTGGAGATCATGTAAACAGAAGAAGGCTCTCTCTAAGGCCCGTGCGGCTGAGCTGGGATCATCTCCAGAGGGAGAAAAGCTCCAAAGTGACAGTGGCGTTTTCCTTGACTCCCACAGCCTACAGGACAACCAGCCCAGCAAAGGTGTGGCAGAGACAGGCTCTTTGAAATGTAACTAAATTAAGGCTTCAGGCTTCTAAGGTTTCAGAGGATATTTTAACGAGGTTACTAAAACATGTAACCCTTTGTTAACTTAATGCGCTGAAATGCACTCACATACCTGCATTACTAGCTGAAAAGAAGATCAAAGGTGAATTTCAATACAAACGTTTCAGAAATAATTATAAAGTCCTTGTTTATACAGCTTCAAATGACTTTAAGGGTTGTATTAGAAAAGATTAGATTATATTAGAGGGAAAATTAATTTTACCTTTGAGACAGAGCATTGTTATCCACTTTCTTTTAAAGGTACCCTGTGAAGTATTTGACCGCTAGCAGCCCTACTGAGCAGTGTTGTTGTGAGCAGATCCCCATTTTAGTTCTTGTATCTCATGCATATGCATGAGGACGCATTCCCTGCTGCCAGTTTCAGGCTGTTTCACAGATCGACTGATTGGTTGCAGTGATGCATCAAGAAACTT
Organism: Toxotes lorentzi; assembly: GCA_037833715.1. Taxonomy (NCBI): domain Eukaryota; kingdom Metazoa; phylum Chordata; class Actinopteri; family Toxotidae; genus Toxotes; species Toxotes lorentzi. The sequence continues at coordinate 12,088,762 of JBBMJY010000025.1, read as the reverse complement.
AAACTAGCTTCTAGGTTTTTAGGCCTCAAGGATAGACACAGTGGATTTGGGTTAAGGAGTAATGGATATAAAGATCTGTCATGAGATCCATCTTTTGTCATTAATAACGTAATTACTATTATAATTAATATTAAAATCTTATCTGGTTAGTCTGTGGCTGATAAAGCCAAACAGTGAGCTAAGTTTGTTTGTGTTTCCACAGGTACCAAGAGGGACAGCAAGCAGGACAATCGTCTGTACGTCAACCTACCCCCCAACAGACAGGAAGAGGTGGAGCGCCTCCTGGAAGAAGGAGGGGGCCGGGGCTGGAGGCAGCTGGGAGCAGCACTGGGCTATGAGCCTGAACAGCTAGACCTGTTTGGGCGCGGAGAGGCGCCCGCTCACACGCTCCTCTCTAACTGGGCCCAGAAAGAAGGCTCCACCCTGGGACTGCTGTGCTCAGCACTGGCCCGCATCGAGAGGCCCGACGTGGTAACGGCCCTTAACTGCCCCGCGCAGGGTGTTTCTGTGGTCTGACAACTTTTCAGCCGCACGTGTGACAGCCACAGACTCAAGTGAAGAACTCGAAATGACAAAGGAGGCACTCTGATATCAACACCTGTCACTATTGGAGACTGCCACTGATGGTTCTTATTGCTTTGTTGGACACTTATATTTCAGTTTTTACTAAGACAACAAAACATATTCTAAAAACACTTTACCGCAGTTTATTTCACCATTTGATTTTACACAGCTTCAGTTCTTGTAAAGCCTCAGTGGCTTGCTAAATAGACACTATGGAATCCTGGTCAGATTGTTTTAGACCTACAGTGACCTCCACATACATTACAATAAGTACATTTACAAGTAGCAGGAAACAGAATAATGTGTTTACATGTGTATATACGAGGGTGATTTTTCAAAAACCACGTTTTACACGTTATTTGGACAGTAATCAGATTTGTTCTCTGCTCCATTTAAAGAAAATATTCCCTCCGCGTGCTATTGTAAACAAATACGTACGGCTTAGATCATCATGTTTCTAGTTTGGCAAGTCTTGTTTTATGAATCACAGCTTCAGCAACCACTTTGGTATTGCTGCTGATTTTTGCCAAAAGAAATCTTCCAACAACACTGCTTTCCAATACGATGTGACTTTCCCTATTTGGGCTTATTTCCGTGCACATGTGCAGCCTTAAAGAAAAAAAAGAGGAAAACTCCAAGAGACCCAAATAAGAGTTTACATGGCCAAGTGATCAGATTTCTCCAGCGGAAATTGAGGGGTAAATCCTCTTAACCATTCAGATGATGCTTGCAGTTGTTATTTTCTTTATAAGAACACTATAACTAGGAACTACTCAAATTAGTTTCTTTTGGTTTTTTTTCCTTCTTTTTCTGCTGCATCCACTAAGTAGCCTTGGTATTTATTTACACTGAGGACATATTATGCACCAGTGATCTGTCAGATCTCATCAGAAGATGTGAAAATGAAGCATAAATATAAAAACACCTTTCTTAGCTCTTCCTAATAATCTTCTACGACTGTAAATATCTTAAAAAACGATTTGTTTTGATATGTCATGAGACCATATATGAACTGTGAAGACAGAAGAAAAGGAACAGAAATTAATCTATTCTCCTCACATTCAAAATACCTGGCTCTATTTCTGTCAAGTTCATTTCTTGTATTATACATAGAAAAAGAACAACCCAAAGACACTAGTAACATCAGTCCCTGTGTCCATCTGGCTTCTGTATTTATTTCATCTTCATTTCAAGTCTAATTCTAAATAAAATCTATGAGAACTATGGACATCTGTGGTGTGGTAGTTACACTCTGTGACGGCCTCAGATTGTTTGATTTTTTTTTTTTTAAATGCCAGCTGTGTATGGTTTTATGTATATATTTCCTAATGGTATGCCTCTGTGTTTTTGTAAGAGTTTTATTCATGTAATAAATAACTTTGATAAGTCAGTGTGCTTTTGTTGCAATAGGACTCAGGAATCTGCACAGCAAGTGTAGCATCAGTTAGAGAAAAAAACAGGATTACAATTAAAAAAACAAAAACCAAAAACACCTAAACATGTTTTAAGAGTGGAAACATTGAAACGGCTAAAAGTGATGGCTAAATGCGAGTTAAAATGAATGGATGAATATAATATCTAAATGTAATGGATCAACAGTCAATTAGTTGCTTTAATCCAAAATGAATGGATAAATGGTTATATCTGAAAGTGATGGATGAATGGCAAAACATCAGCCACGAGTAATGGATAAATGGTGAAATTGTAGCTGAAATGAATTGACAGACAGCTTCATTATTTTGATGAATACGGTTTTTATTTTTAGGATTCTTTTGGTTATACCTCCCATTGCGTGTGTAATTTGGATACTGTGCTATATGCCTTTGTAGTTACAGAAACATGGAAATATGGAAATCTAAAAACGATGGCTCAACTGGACTACAACCACAGCCCTATAGACATGTCTGTCTCTTAGAGTGAAGTGTAAAACCCACTTCATGGACTGCACAATGAAGAAATTTGGACACATTTGGAATATACTACCCCTTATCAAGGGATTTAGTGTATAAGAACATTTCCTATCCAAAACCCCGGGGGAAATCAGTTAAGAGGTATTTAATAATTTCAGGGTGAAATAAAAATAAAAGCTTCGTCCAAAATATTAAAATATTCTGGATGAAGGTTTCCCCTTTCTGAGGTGCAATCTGATTTTTGCTCTGAACTCAGATCTGTTAATGATCTCTTTGCCTTCAGTTTTAAGTGGGAGCAGGCATCTTGCATGGCCTAGGGCAGCGTTACATGCCGTCACACACTCCAGACGGGACTGCTTAACTGCGGTCTGGAGCACACAGGCATTGGGCTGCGGAATGTGCATACACTGAGAGGGGGGTTGGGACCGAGGAGAAAGGGGAAACACAGCAGCGCCTCTCTCCACTCGTCACGGGTCTCCATATTTAGAGTGCACTTAACGTCTCTAATGAAGGCAGTTGATCACTTTGATTCCCTTTACGGGGGCCAAACATCTGGCTCAACACTGCAAGTATGTGCTGCAGTGGCATTCGTGCCATGTGCACCCCTTATTAGAGGAGTGAGCCAATCTAAAATGGGATTGGGTGTGCACTCGGCAGTTAATCATGTAACAGAGGTCAGTCACATTTGCTTAGATCTGTTCAAGTCTATTTAACTGACACCCAAGAGAGAAGCAATTCAACGGCTCGGCAGGGAAATGGATATAATTTTACAAAAAAAGTTTATTATCTTTTAAAATGTTTATACACACAGTATGACAATGTGCTTACACAATAGTTACAGTAGAGTAGGGTGAAACTTACTTTGTACATAGAAAAATAATAACAAAAATAAAAGAGGAAAGAAAACACATGAAATCTCCCCCACCACTGAAATAAAATAGAGGGCCGTGAGTCAGTGGGGTCCTAAGTCTGACAGACTGATGTGGTAACTGCATCAGGAGGGCTGAGCTGGTGAGGATGGGTGGGCTCACTGTGCTCCCTGACCCTAGTTTCCTGTGTACAGCTTTGGTAATTTTACACATTATTTACACTTTCAATCATGAAATGACAGTCCTTTTACAAAGTGTCTGCTTATTTAAACATTCCCAAAACTATTATTCAAAATATTCACATATAAAGCAATGTACATCTGTTGGAACTTTGTTTAATGCAATTTAATAGGCTGCAACAAATTTGTAACCTAATAATAACTACCTTGACCACTGTAAAATGCTTGGAAATGAATGTGTTGACATAATGGAGGAGCGAGGCCAACCTAAGTGTCTCGTCTAACGTCTAGCCGTGACCAACGATGATTAAAAAAAAAAAAAAAAAAAAAAAAAAAAGAAACAAAAAATGTTTAGAACCTTTTAAAACTGCAATCCCACAACCTTCACTTTCAGTGTTCTTCCTGTGAAAGGAGAGATAAAGTTGGAAAAGAAGCTGGACAGGAAATGAGGAAAAACTGACACAGCTGAACAGCACGTCAAACATAGCATTCAAACCCTGCTCCCGTTATTACACATAAATCGATAAAAAGACGTGGAAACATTAGTTATTCTAACCCCTTCACCAACCTGCTAGTCACTGGCTAATCCCTAAGTGTACTGTGAGTAAAAGCTCGTCCCCTGGTAAGGGGCATATTACTTGAAGCAGGAGACATTGAAAATGAAGGAATTTCCATAAGGATACCACTCTGACCTCAGCCTACATCATGCATTCATAAAACAACAGAGGCTCCAAAGTCTTGTGGCTAAGAAGGCAGGGTTTGAGGAGTGGAAGCTTGGACCTCCACAGCCCAGTTAAAAGCAGCACCAGATACAGAGTCGGGGGTGGGGGTG
>JBBMJY010000025.1:12048436-12084308 GCA_037833715.1 Toxotes lorentzi | reverse complement strand
GGGGGGGGGGGTTGGAGAAGCGTGCACAAGAAAAAGGAGGCTGGTGGTTGGAGGAGGAGGAGGGGGGTGGGGGGGATGGTCTGGACTGTTCTGTCATTGATCCATTTTTTTTAACAGTGGAAAGTAACAAAGAAATTTGATATATATGATACCAAAGCTGATTCCATTGAATAATCCTCATTCAGGGTTAGAGGAATTTAAACTGAGGTGATCATCTCGGGAACTTTTAAGAGCCACAAATGGGGAAAAAAAAAAAACATTGCTAAAAATCAAACAGTCAGTGAAAACATTAGTCTCTGTAGCACCCCTCAGTGTCATCCTGAACACTGCACCTGGAGTCTCGGGTCGTTCAGCAGCACGCGAGTCTCTGACGGTCTCTAGAACGGGGCTCCTCCACGATCCACGGGGGCCTGGAGAGCTCCTTCGGCAGCAGTGCAATTATTAGTCATAAATACAGGTAAGAAACTACTTCACTGTTCAGGCTGGCCAGTTTCATACATGAAGGAGTGAACGGAAAGGCAAATCTGTGCTTCTCCTGTGTTGACGCAGAGTGAGTGTAACACATGTGGCCTCAGGGACTAGTAGACCTCTGTGTCCTCCTTGGGTCTGTACACAGAGCCAAATCTCTGCATGTATTTCTTGATGTACTCCTTGGTCTTGTGCTTCACATTCTCGTTACACTCAAGGTCCTCTGGATTCTTGCAAGCTTTCAGCTCCTTATTCATAACTCCGTGAGTTAGCTAGACGATTGAGCAGAGATGAGGGAAGAGTTAGACATGTTTCTTGTCACCAGACTACAGTAAATGATATAATTACAATGTATATCTAAGTTGTGGTAGAGTGGTTGGATGGTTAATTCTCTTTTAGTGACTTTGCCCTTTATAATTTGAGACGATAAAACGCAATCTCTAAACGGGTGAACCCCAGCTCGTCTTTCTGTTTATTGTGCCCATGTCCTCAGAGTCCTGGCATGTCCGAGTGGCACTCCAGTGCAAACCACTCCCCACATACACAATCCATGGATCCACTGGGAGCCATAGAAAAAAAAAGAATGCTGCCCTTTGAAGAAAGGCTGGTTGCAAAGAGCTTTTTAGAAAGGAATGAGTAAAACAAAAGAAAGGCAGATAATAGTTTACATGTACAATATGTTCTCAGTCTCTTGCAGAGGCAGAATACCAAAACATTTGGCTGGAGAAAGAAATCGTGGGAGCTCAACTATTCAGTTCTGGTTTGAGGGAAACTTTGAAAACTTTTCCTTTTATGTTAAAAGCTGACCAATACTTTCATTGTGCTCTGACCACACAGAGGCCAGTGGAAGGTTGAAAGCTTCTCAGGGATTAATGGAAATACTAACCGCTTGTCTAAACCTCTTATTGTTTAATCGTACCTTTCTAGCCAGGTGTTTGAAGTCATCTGTGTTGCTGATGCGTCCCAATTTGCAGTCCGGCTTCCGATAAGGATTTAAACATTGCACGATGAACTGGGACATCTGTGTAACACACACAAAAAAATGAGAACGTGTGAGGGTGGATAGAGAACATTCACTTCAACATAATCCAAGGTGTAGAGATCTAGAAAATTCAAAAAATAGCTAAATAACATAATAGCGAACAATTTTTGGCTCACCTCTTTGCGAAACGTCTCCTTGCTCTTTTTAGCCAGTTCACTCGAAGTGTCAGCTTCAGCTGTCTTTGTGGAGAACTGAAACAACACATTAGCAGAGGGGAATGATTTAATTAAAAAGCTTGTTTGCAAACAAACATAATTTGTTTCCCATTAAACCCCTGGCTTTGGAAGTGTAACTCGTCCCATCCAATTCTACTTCTCTCATCAGACTTTTCCTTAGCTGTGGTGGAGGACAGCATTACCGTGTCATGCATAGACATAATCCAGCAGAGTCATTTTCTCAATTATAACCACAAGCGAGGCCCCACCTGTGCACCAGCTCAATCAAACATGGCAACTGGCTGCAAAACAGTAGCTATCAAGGTCAGTGGGGCATCAAACAGCACCTGCTCAGCAAGCTACTTGACAGAAAGCAGGGATATCCTGCCAGGATGCTGCCTCTCTGGCTTCAGCCTTCAACAACAAAGGCAAACAGGCAACAGCTGACTAGCTTCACCCACAACAAAGTGGTGAGGATCTAAAGCAGGCACAAAGGACACACACACCGCCAGGGATAAAAAAAAAAAAAAGAGAAACAGTGAAACCGAACGGTGTGCAAGTGTAGGGCATGTGCCATAGTTTCAAAGGCAGGACATGGACACCAGCACTGTTTAAACACATGTTGGGAAATGGTCCATGACCTCGTAGCTGTTCTTGGCAAGGGACCTTTGCATAAGGACATGGATTTCTCCATTCCAGTTTTGATGCTTTAAAAATAAAAAAAAAACAAAAACGGTTACATCTTTTTAAGAGAGACAAAGGGGACACTTGCGTAGTTAAGAAACCACAAATAAATGAATGCTAGGTTTTCCAGATGGTTTTCATTATCCTCAAAGTTGGGATAAAAATGAAGAGGGAAAACAAACGAGTCAGAGGAAGAGGAGATGAGCAAAGCCACCCCCTCCCTGTGCAGCCTTGAGGCTAAGGGACAGACAGCTGAGCAGGGGGTGGGGTGAGTGTAGTCTCCATGTAGATTCAGATGTAGCCATTTTGCGAGGAGGAGTCATCAGCGAGAATGTAACACTCGCTGAATATGGTGTCGTGATGATGGTTTTTTTTTTTTTTTCGCCCCCTTGAGACACAGCTGAAAGCAATCACTGGTGCTGCATCTTCAATTACCTCAAGGAACAAACACTATAATCATGTTTCGCATCCAAGCGCAAACTTTCTGGGAACCCAGCAAAAATGTGAAGATGATTCTTCCTCATTGTCAAATGAAGGGACATAGTTTTCTCTTCACTATTATGCATCTATCCAAAAAAAATTAAAAATAAAAAGTCTAGTGAACAACTACACATCCAAACATTTCACTTTTGATAAGACACAGAAAACGGTCAATGCTAAAAGCTCACCTTGGAAGGATTCTCATCATAGGTAGGTGTTCCCAGGTCCATCTCTGATTCGTGGTCCACACTAGTGTTGTCGCTACTTCCTTCCCAGGTCGGAGGGTCCCATTGTGTTTGCCTGATGCAGAGGGAAGTAATGTGACACAGAAATATACATGCAGGGGCTTTCTTGAAGCACAAACATACACTAGATATACACACTGCTATACCAACCTTGTAATGACATGGTAGTAGTAGATCTTGCCTTCGGGGTCCCGAGCCACTTTCCAGTTGGGAGGTAGGACGATAGTTTTGGGTTTGGGGGGAGAGGGAGGAGGCAGGTCTATCACATTGTTGGGTACAATCATTTCCTAGAGAAGAAGCAGCACAAAAGAAGCATCAGCAACAAACCCATGTAGCTTCACTTTTATGTACCAACAATTTCTTTTAGGTTTTTGTTAGGAGAAGAAAACCCAATTCATAGGCCACATGCTTGATGATTGTTGATTAAAGTCATATGTGAGTGTCACTCTCACTGTTATTTACAAATGGGCCCACTGAGCCCTTTCTTTTATTTGTTCCATCTTTAGTCACATCTTAAAAGGCCCCTTGTCATTGTATGAGACAGATCTTGGACCAGCACAGCTCTGAATGGTTGCATAATTCAGATGTGTACTACCCCCTTGTGGCCACATGTAGCAAAGTCTGGGATTTGTGAAGATGTCAAAGATTGTTTGAAACTGTGACTTCAACTTGCTAGAAAATCGATGCACAGTAAAACAGTTCATCTTTGCTGCACAAAAACATAAACCCCCATGTCAAGTTCAGATAAAACCATCACAGATTTTTAAGCAACCCTACCCCCTCTGTCCCTCTTACCAAATCAAAACTACTTTACACTCCTTATATAATACCCTATTGGGAACAATTTTGAAATATCCCTCACTGTGTTCCATTGCCACATTATCCTGTTTCAACTGGAAATACATCAGATTACAAAAGGAAAGACATAATTTTATAGGGCCTTTAAACATCAGAAAGTATCAGAGAGTGGAAGCGGATTTCTCTTTGCTCCACACATTTTAGAAATTGGATGGAGCATGCATGTGTTACCTGTTGCACAGTCTGGGATGTGACAATGGTGGTGACTGTGCCTCCCTGCTGCACCACCACTCCCTGTTGATGGCCAGGATACACCGGCTGGCCATGTAGGTAGCTGGCTGTGGGTTCACTGTATGCCTTCAGAAACACAAAGTACAATCAGATCAGACAGAAATCTGTTAAGTAGAGTTAAGCATGTACTGCACTGCATTTGAGTGTAGCATTCAATAAAAATTAAATATATATTGTGGAGTCAAAATTTGAAGCATTATTGCAAAGCTTAGATGATAAATCCCCTTATTCCCCAACAACATTTTATTATTGTTTTAGATATTGATCTCAATCTGAAGTTGAATGGTAATAAATTTTCACTAAATATGAGGTATTTTTTAAATTAATGGTAAAAATAAATCTATGCTTCTCAACACTGTTTATTATAGAAAGCAATTACAAAATATGAGTACAGCAAAATACCAGAGGGTATTATGCCCAGAGGACGGACCCTACCTGTATAACTGGAGTGTTAGTCTGAGGGTAAGCGGTTGGGATACTGTAGATGGTTTGGCATGGCTGGCCCTGGTAATAGATGGCTGTCTGTGTCTGGGCCTGTGCCGGAGCTGTGGCATACTGCTGTGCTGGCTGGGTCTGCACAGTAACTGCCTGCTGAGTGGTGGGGTCCCAGAGAGTGGTGTAGCTCTGCTGGCTCTGTACCTGAGGGGCCGTCTGGGCCGGCACAGAGAGGACAGCTACACCTGTGTCCTGGGTTGCTACAGTTGGCTGGGCATACTGCTGAGGGTTTCCAGTGGCGAGGTTGGTGGTGGTGATGTGCTGAGAGAGACTAGAAACTGGAGTGGCTTGGGAAGTGGAAGATGGAGAGGGCAGTCCCATGTCTGAGATAAGACGCTGAGGAGGAGTCTGTTCGTAGTTCATGGTGGGTTCAACTGAAGGGGTAGGGAGCAGTACTTTGCCTGCATTCGGGTTGGAGGGATCCACAAAGGTCTGGATGGGATATCCAGGGGGGTAGGTGATGAAGCCAGGGCTGGAGGCATAGGCCAGAGCAGGGTCATAAGCCATAGTTTGAAGCTGCTGCTGTTGCTGCTGAAGCTGTTGTTGTTTCTGGGCTTCCCTCTGAGCAACCTCCTGCTCAAACAGCTTTCTGCGCTCCTCTGTGGACAGCTTGTTGCGCTCCTTGCCACCGACTCCCCTTGGTGTCTTGTTGTTGTTAGATGGGTCAAACCTTAAAAATTCAGAGAACAAGACTGTTAAATGTCAAAACTTCACTATAGTATGAAGTTTATTCACTGCACCTCCACAGTGGCCCCCCGCCGTCCCCCACTGGCGAGAATATTTACCGTTCCTCAGTGCGCCGGCTGCTCCTTTCATAGGATGAGGGTGGTGGAGATGCAGAGCGTCTCCTCCGTCTCTCTGTGCTGCGGGGAGTTTTGTCAGAGACTCGGTCCCGGTCCCGGTCCCGATCTCTGTCTCTCTCCCTGTCCCAGTCTCGGTCTCTGTCTCTGTCATAATCTCTGTCTCTGTCACGTTCCCTCTCCTTCTCTCGCTCCCTTTCACGTTCTCGGCTACCAGAGGTGGTGCGTGGTGTCAAAGCTGTGTCTCGATCTCGGCTGCGATCTGTGAGAAAATCTAATGAGTCAAGACAATACTGGGAAAATAGCTATGCCAAAAATCAGCATCGGACTAACTTACCATTTGCTTCCTTTTCCACCTGACTCTTCTTTGGTATTCTGTACACCTCCTGAAAGGACAAGTACAACTTTGACTTCAAACTTAAGAATACAATAGGACCCACAAAGATCACAAACAGAAAAGGCGTAATCCTTTACATTTTTGTACATATTTGAAAACATCTCACCTTTAGATCCTTCCAGCTCTCCAGAAGCCTGGCAGCCATGCCACTGATGTCCAAAGCAGTGAGCTGGGGCTCCTGACTCCTCTCACTCTCCACATCTGAGACACCCTCCTCTTCATCCTGAGAAGGAGTTCCTATCACTGATGGGTCCACAGGGGCCGGTGTGACCTCAGAGGGCATACTGGCTTCTGTGTTCTCAGAGCTTAGGGGAGCATCAGTGGTAGATTCACCAGGCTGCACCTCACTGCCAAGAGGAGCTCTGTCAGTCTCTTGTGTCTCTGCCTGGGCCTCCATCTGCTCTGAGGGCTGCTCAGGTGGAAGATCGGCAACATCTGTTTGGACGGACTGACTCTCTGGCTCAAGATCTTTCACAGCAGACTGGTCACTTTCCTGTTCAGCCTTTTCTGTCACTGCCAGACTGATCTGCTCCTCCCCACTCTCCTGTTCCTCACTAGTCTCCTTTGGCTCCTCAAGTTCCTCCTTCAAACCCTCACTTGTGTCCTCTTTCATCTCAATGTCTTTCTTCTCAAAATCCAACTCCATTTTATCATTTGCCTCCTCAGTCTGAGGTTGACTGCTTGAACTCATCGTTGCCTCTTCCTGTTTCTCCTCTTCCTTGACCTCTTTCTCCGACTCTTCCATCGTATCTTTTGTTGGATCTGCAGCCTCACACAGGGGGTCTGCCTTCAGCTGTTTTCCATCAGGAAGTCCTGCATGTGAGGATTCATCTTCTTCCTCGTCATCGTCCTCCTCCTCCTCCTCCTTCCCGTCGGATGCTTTGCTTGCGTCAGAGAGTGCGCTGTCCAGGCTGTTTTCACTGATGATTTTAAGGCGACGGTACACAGCAGGTTTGGAGGTGTCACCATCCAACTCTGGTCCCAGTTTGGTGGAGGAGCCATCAGGAGTGTTGAGGGGTGTCTGAGCACGGGAGGTGTTCTCGCTGGAGTAGCCATCCATCTCGGCAGGCTGAGGGAGAGTTTTTGTTTGGGCCCACCGCTGAATGAAGGTCAGGACTCTACTCTCCTCCAACATGTTCTTAGTTGAGATGGGAAGCACCGCCAGGGTCTTCATAATCTATAAACAAAATTTATCATCAGTGATCAAGCGTATCTATATATATGACCATAAAGACTTTAAGGATTTTATAATTAAAACAGAAAAATGTGACCACATTACGGGCACTTTAATGCAAAATCAATTACATATCTCACCTCTAACTGCAGCTTGATGTTATTGGCACTGTTGCCTTTAGCTTCAGAAAGCTCCACCATGAAGATCCACAGCAAAGACAATCCATGATGGTCCAGGAACTGCTTCAGGCATGATGGATTTTGAGTATCCTGTGCAACACAAATATTGCAAATGATAAGAACAACTGGTATCCCAACATTATAACCAAGCAACAGGAAAGCAGACAAACTATTTTGTGAAACTAGTCATTAATCACTCAAATCATACTTGTATGAGCTTGAGACAGATGAGTTTCTGCTCCATGGTTTCCACTCGGACCATTAATCTGCAGAGAGATACCACCTGTTTCTCATCATACAGGCCTTCTCCATTCTCCAGTAATGCCTCCAGCTCCTCATCAACCTGTGGAAGGACAGTGTGAGGTTATTAGTAACAATTTGGGTTGTCACGACTGCTTGAGGGGGACATTTGTATTAATAAAATACTACTACTAACATCATTATGGACAAATAAGTAATGGTAATGGCATGGCTGAAGAAGCTGGTTCATCAAGTAACTGTTATTGTGATTAGCCAGGTTTAACTGTCTTATCATTATTTGCAGTCAGGTGACAACCAATGACAATTAACCAGTTAATGAGGCATTACAAACACCATCGCCACTACATAACTGTGGAGCAGTTTTTTTCTCCTTCGCATATAATTGTTCTCCAGAGGCGTGTCAGACAGAGAGACTTTCAAATATGACTGAAAGAACTGACCGTGGTGAGAGCACTCTTTCGACTGCGGTCTTTCTTCATCTTCCCTCCAGCTGCTCGAACACTAACTCTGTTCTCTCCACCCAGGAAGCCTCTGCAGCTGGGTGCACCACAGAAGCATTTCTGTGCTTCTTTGCTGGAGGGTTCAATAAAACAAAGGCGCCAAGATAAAAACACCAGTTTCAAGGTAAAATAAGGTAAAAAAAAACTCTTTAAGACCCTAACTATGTGAACATGCAGTATGTATCTACAGGTGATAATTGTTTTTACTCATGCAACAAAGTGTGGGAGTGTGGGAAAAACAATAGCTGCAGAGAAACAGTACCCGTATCTCTGGAACTGGTAGTCAAATGTCAGTTCAGTTCCGGCAGTGACAGCCTTGGTGGTAAAGAATCCAACTCTAAGCTGGCCATTAACAGTCCACTGAAATGGGATCGAAATTATCATTAGGTAATTCAGTTTTAAGCTGGGTAACCTGTAAAAGTATAATCAAAGCACTTTCTTTTACTACTATACCTTTTGGGTCTCACAGTTGGGCTCGCAGCTATGGTTCATAAAACGAGAGCAATTACCCTTCAGCGTCGCATCAATGATCTGAAGAGACATAATGCAATGTCATGTATTTCTGCCAACCACTTTTCTCCTGAATCATTAAACAAGATTGCAGTTTAAATATAAACATTAATTGAATGGGTCATATCATTTCTTACCTCATTATTTTTTAGAGACATGAAGTAGTAATGAATGTTTTTATTGCGAGCATATTCTTTCACTCTTGTTTTGAATTCCTTGTGGTCCAACACCTCCCCACAGTATTCCAGAACAAAGGTGTTTCTGAAATAGCAATAAAAACAAACTGGTCCGTAAGAATTAAGAACATTAACTTGCATAAATATTTCATTTTTTTTAATGTACAAAAAGGTAAAAACAACACGAGCACCTTTATTGTGTGGCCTAATCTCATTCAACAGGATAGGCAGCCCAACAAATAACTCCTACAGTTCCCTCCCACCTTTTATATTAAATGGTAGAAACACATTTTAAAAATCTTTTACTGAAAACTTAAGAAGCTTACGCAGTCAAGTCTTTAGCCGCCCGTAGTCCCCAGCCTTTGTCTTCTGTGAGGATAACCTCAAAGTCTGCATGTTGTTTCATTTGAAAGCGTCGATTAGAGCAGTAGACTCCATTTAAGCACCGTGATGAGCTGGAAAGAAATTAAAAAATACAAAAAAAGAGTGAGAAAATGTTAGAGTCAGGCTGCTACATGTTTTTGGCACATTTGGTTTAACTGCTGACAGAAGAAGCAGACTTTTGATGGTAAACAGAATATTGTCCAGTTCTTATTAAGAGTGCACTGTTAAAATCGTGGGTGTTGAAAATGATATAAAATAGAATTTGAACTGTATTTGTTTACAGCTATCTCCACTACTTTTGTAAATCTCTTTAATTATTTCCAGATTTTTTTTAACCTAGGAACCCGATTAATGGTTGTATTATAACTTTATCAATAATAATCAACTTACCACTCAATCATCAGCAGCCTGTTTAAGCAGTCCTCCCCGCATGCTAAGACTCCCCTAGAGCGCTCCTCTCTGGGCAGCACTGGGCACTCACACTGCATCCTCTTGATATCTCGATGAGATTTGCTCTTCTTTCTGCAAGTAACATTTAAAAACTTTCAAAGCTCAAACCAGAAAGTACTTAAATGATTTATTAGGAGGATATTTACTGCTTGAACAAATTTAGATTTTGTGTCCATCTCGAAGGACACCACCTTACCTCTCAGTCAAGTACAGGTTCTCCTCAATCAAGTCGAAGTAAGGGGGCATCTTTTTAGACTTGGCCAGATCTTTCCATCGATTAGCTTCTTGAAAGTCCTGCAGAGTGAGCGATGGACGGTGCACCTCAGCTTTGACAGGGGTTTCCTTAGAGATGTCAGTATCTCCTTGACGCTCCCTTTTGCCTGCAGGCCCGGCCTCTGCCTCATTGTCTGAATCTGACTCAATTTCTGGACGCCTTTTCTTAGGAGGACCCCTGCCTCTGTGGGGTCTAAAACTGTCATCTCTAGGGGGGTCAGGCACAACAGAGCCCCTACTGTTGCTGCTTATTTCATGACCTTGTACAAAGCTTGATGACCCTGCAGTGTTAGGTCCACTCCATTCAACAGCTGTTTTACAAAGATTTGACAGTTTATCCCCACTGTAGTCATCATGGTCATTAGTTAGAGAATCAGGATGGATTTCACCTGCGGGATCCTGATAATGTTCATGTGCATGGAGGTAGGGTTTTCTGCTAGTCTGCATGTTTGGGGATTGATGGTTCCAGGAGGCATTACTTTGCCTGTGCTCCGGTCCCTTAGGAGAGGCTCCTGTCTGTTTAGTGTTTGGTAACTGTGGCCCATGACTGCTATCAGGCTGCTGGCATGTACTACTTGGCTGCTCTGGTTGCAATAAATCCCAAACCAGGACGAATCCATTCTTGTCACAGACATTGTCAGCATTTGAGAAATCACCATGTTGGTAATGGGAGTACATCCGTTCACCTCTGCTGCCTATAGTAAGCGGTTTGTGCCCTTGTTCACACTGTCTGGAATTATCAAGGCTGTGGGCAGGATCTGTGGCACTTCCATGGGCACTGGTATGACCAGCCATGTAAGGCTGGGCACTGACAGTGCTGGAGCCATCGGAGTGGCTGGTGCTATCAATCATATTGCTCTGGGACTGACATAGCATACTGCTATTGGATGAATCACTTACAACAGCACATGGACCACTGGTCACCCCAAATGCAGAAGGACTCCCCTGTCTTTGATGAGATCGAACTTGATTTGGGACTTCATGGGTATTCACGTCACCTGCTATGTTAGAATTGCGCAGTTCTGAAATATTCATAGGACTGTAGGAATCTCCAGTGTCCTCTGTGTCCACTGTTAGGGAAGAATTCTTTGGCACCACCACCACAGAGTGCAATCGTTTTATAGCCTTGCCACAATCAGAGTCATACTCCGAGTTGTCACTATCACTGGCATCACTCTGTCCTCCCAATGAATCCTGATGAAGTGATGTTCTCTTGCTCAACTTGCTTTTGTGATCACTGTCCTTTGATTTTTCGTCATGATTATTTCCATTCCAACTCTTAATCTTTGCAGCTGCATCAAACTGTGATGTATCCTTTATATGCAGAGGCTCATCCGCATTTGTCTTTTGAGAAACAGTCAGTTTTAAGTCACAGTGGTCAATGCTGGTGCTTGCTTGTGAAGGCTCACTTTGGTCTTTGCGTTTATCGGTCATGGGTGTGCTGTCTGAGTCGACCTCCTGCTTAGAGATCTCAGTCTTCTTTACCGGTGTGGAATGTGATTCAGCCTCTTGTTGAATATTATCTTGAATGTCAGAGTCTTGTTGGCTATTGTCTTTAGAAAACTCTATTTTCTTGACAGAGATCACTTTTTTAACAGTAGGCTTACTCTCTGCATTAAGTGTCCTTTGTGAATAATCACTCTCTGAAGTGTCCTGACCAACAATATCCCACCGGGACTTTTTGGTGGTACCGCTGTTCTTTTTAACAGCATCCACAGTTTGCTGTCCACATGTCAGCTGGTTCTCAGATTCAAGACACGATGACTCCAATTTGAGAGGCACACTTGTGTCAGACTGCTTATTGACTGTATTCAGCTCAGTCTCTGGTTTAGTGTTCTGCTGGACATCATGTGTGACAGGTATATCCGCTGTATTGGATAAGGACTCGGACTCTGGTGAACAGCCCTGGTTGCACACTATGCTGTCATTACTAATGCATGAATTTAAGACAGCTGCATCTGAGTTCACATGTGGTCGATTATTAGAAGAAAGGCTATCCTTCACATTGGTCAAGTTTTCCAGGGCGGCATTTACATGCTTTAGGCTTTCACTTGAGGATATAGCTGAGGTATTTGTATTCTCAACGTCAAGACCTGATTTTGTTTCTTTCACTCTTTTGGATGATGATTCTTGTAAACCCTTTTCAGTACATGAAACCATCTCCTTAGCATCCTGACTACTAAGTTCATTTCCATCTTGATGGGAATCTGATGTTTCTTTTTCACTCCGAGAACAAATTTCTGCGGTGGTTGCACCTGATGGTGCTTTGCTGGAGCTGTGTAATATGTCACCTGATTGTCTATCATGTCCAGTTGATTTCACAGAAGATCTAGATGGAGTTATTTGCTTTGAGTCTGGCTGACTGGTTTTCTTTAGAGAGTTTTTACTCTTCTCATCTGTGCCAGAACTTTTGTCAGAGCCCTGTGATTTTCCCTTATGATCTACCTCAGAGTCACTGGAGCTGCTTTTTTGGCATTTTTCATTAGTTTGAGAGAGGGTATGCACACTGGAAGAAGAGGATTTGCTGTTGGTCTCTGACTTGTGATGGGTGCTTGATTTACGATAACTGGAGTCCAAATCAGGAGAGCACTTGCGCTGCGAATCAGAGTCTGATAATCGCTTTGAAGTCCTTTCAGACTTTGATGATTGTGTTCTTTTATCTAATTCTGAAGAGTGAGGAGAATCTACAGATTTAGAGGCTTTCTCAGATTTTGAGTAAGAAGAAGATTTTGACTCTTTATGAGAGCTTGAATGGACAGACGATCTACTTGAGTCACTTGTCCTAGTCCTTGTCTTCCTATGGTCATCCTCTGAGTCAGAACTGTCCCGAGTTCTGTCAGTGCGAGAACGAGAACGTCTTCTCTCTCTGCGTGGGGAACTCCTGTGTGATCTCCGGTCAGAATCATGATAGTATGACCTTTCTGAGCGTGATCCTCTGTCACCTCTGGACCGCTCTGATCTAGAGTGAGATGAACTTGTTCGAGATCCTCTTGATCGAGACCGTGATCTAGACCTGGACCTTCTGCGATCTTTGTCTGATCGTGCCGAGCGTGATGATGTGTGTCTAGAATCGCGGTCTGTTTTGGAGTAACTAGAAGACCTTTCATGATTCTCTGACCGCTTAGAGGAACTTTTTTCCTTTTCCTCCACATGTGAACCAGAGGAAGACTTTTTTACCTCTTTGCTTCTGCTCTCTGAGTTTATTTTACTTTTGGAGTCACCTGATTTGTGACTGGAAGACATCTGGACCGAATCTCCATCAGATTCTGAGCCAGGGGGAGCACTATCAGACTGGGACCTGGTTTTCCTTTTGTTTACCTTATTATCCTGCTCAGTACTACTCGAGGTCTCTCCATCTTTTCTTGAGGAAGCAGCGGGCTTCTTGATGCTCGGGGCTGCTCTTGTCTCAGAGACTTCAATGTGAGCGTTCTCAGATGGGCAGACACTGGTGACATTCTGAGGCTGGGGTGTTGGGAATTCAGTTTCACTCTTACTTGTTGACATTTGCAAAACCTGCAGTTCAGAGGAGTGCTGCTCCTCTGGCATGAAAGATGTTAGTTTCTCTTCAGCAGTCACAGAGACACTGAGAATTTGCTTCTTGAAATGCATCTTTGCTAAGTCCTGTTTCAGTTTAGTGGTTGGGGAGACTGGTGTTTGAGAAGGGGTGTCTGCTATTGATGTTGGCACCATGGGCGTCTGCTTTTGTTCAGTTTTGCTGTCTGTACTATGCCCTCCTTTGTCTGAGGGTGACTGTGACAAGGCAGCCTGGGGTTCAGCGACAGACTTGTCAGGGCTGGCAGGGATGAACAACAGGCTCTGCAGTGGCTTCTTGGTCTGTGAGAAGCTGAAGGACACTTTCTGACGACCCTGATCCTCTAGGTTGACCTTTGTCTTGGTCCCTTTAGGCAAAAAATGGTTGGACAGCATCACTCTGGGAGTCAGGCTTTTCATTAGAGCTGCCTTGGATAGGCCCTCAACCTTCACCTACAAATAAGAGGAAAACAAAGATAAAACTAACCTGAATTTTCTCAAAAATGTGAAATTAGACACAACGGTGGTCTCATGACAAAGGCTGGTAAAATGCTTGTTAGCTTTGTGTTCAAACTTACCGAAGCACCACTCCCCTCTTCTCTGTGGTTAAGTAAGGACGCCATGGGAACATGAAAAAGAGGAAAGATAGAAATCAATTTGCACAGTTCATATAGAACTACATAACCAAGACTCCATGGATGGATTCCAAGTCAAGACATTGCAGTCATGTCATAGTAGTATGTGTCTAGTGAAAGACAGTGACTGTGACAGTGACTGAAAGTAATGGATTTAAATACAGGGTGGATGATAGAAGATACTCCTGTGCTATCAAATTCACTGGCCAATAAATGATGGTTATACTGAAAATCCCCCCAAGTTTTACACAGAGAGCGTAAGATTGGAATAGCTGAAAGGAAGAAGTAGGTGGCCACAGCAACTTTAAAACAAAATAAATTAAAAATGTCTTATTTATTTGAGCAGAAGAATAACTGTATGGTTCCTTTTTATTACAGACTTTTTATGTTGGCTGATGTTGGTGGTACGAATCAGTATTCCCCACAATATACTGGCGTGTTCTTGCTCAAATCTACAAAAAAATGCACCGTATGGCATTTCTCAATAACACAAAGATCTGAATGCAGTCAAGGTTAAGGTTTCCAGGCTTGATTCTTTCTATTGTCATGTCCATACAATTCAGATTTTCTGACAGAAAAGAGTTTAGGTTACATGGAAAAAACACTGTGTTGATGGGATAATGATGGGATGAATGTGAGTTTAACTAATTTTGTGATAATTTATGTGATAACTACTGTTATATTAATTTAATTCATATTTATCACTAACCCTAAGCAAGCAGATTTTAAGTAGACAAAAACAAAAAAACAGCAGCTAACAAAGTGTAAACAAAACAAAGTATATTTTGAAGATCTATGAAGGTGCCTTAAATAAGGATGGAAATAAACAAACATAGAAGCCCATAGATGTTAAGAATTCAACATGTAAAAAAATATTAAATAATTGGGTTTTTATTCTCTTTTTGTCCTATTAAAGTATGCATGTTTCCTTAGAACAGGCTCAATGTGGGTGCTAGGCAACAACTGGGTCATTTAATCCTTCAGGATTTAATTTTTTCCTTTTTCTGTGTGACCTTCCAAGTGAGACACTTCTGCAGGGACATTCAGTAATATAGTAAGAGCTATAAGAAGCAGCCTAAAATCAAATGATTGATGGACTGGACCTACTAAACCTAGAACTTTAACCTTTTCACTTGATGTTGCAAAACACTTTTTTACACCACATATAGGAATGCCATACTATATGTAATATCCAGTACTAATCATTGTGTTGGTGTAGTCATTTTGTTCATGCAAGATTTTTAAATTATATTTTTTTTGTGATTTATTTAGAAGCATTTCTACCTTAGTATACTACTACATAGGCACAAATGTACTGTGCACTGTTGCTGCACTGCACAAAACACAACCTATCTTTACACTGGCCAGGCGGGAATAAATAAATAAAGAGATAACGACATGTGAAGACAACATTGTTTCCGATGTTTCCAAAACATTTTTCCAGAGGACAGTTTTGTATTCTTAATTACCAAAAAATGTCAGTGTATTAATAATAACAGAGCCTTGAGCTTGGGATGACCTTGAACTCTAAATGTTTTAACAGTAAATAGCTGTGAGAAAGATGTGCACATACTGCATCCAAAACAAAACAGAACTAAAATTGTTTAAACTACTCTAAACAAGATGTACACTGTGAGTTGCATTTGTGCTGTCTAATACCTGATCTCTGACCTGAGCAGTGTGTCCATTCAGAAACTCGTCTAGGATTAGTAGGCCTGAAGAGGCTGCTGGCCAAGAATAATCCAAATCAGAGAAATGAGCCCTCCAAAGTGATGGCACACCTGACAAAAAGAAAGATAGGGTTGCAGTGAACTGAGTCTCATTTGTCCACAACAGCTTACAGCTACTCTGTCAGGAACCTTCATAATCCTGACATCATCAGCATCCAAGGGAAGTGCAGAAATTCAATTGTTTGTTTCACACACTACATAAAATGTTCAATAATATGCTTGTAGAAAACACACTCTCTATATATGTACACCATATCAAACAGTACGCGGTGTCACATGCTTTCAGCCGTTGAGGATTAACGACTTCTGCAGGCGTCCCTTCCTGAGATTCTTGTTATCTATCGCTCCAATGTTACAGACACCCTTAATGAGTGTGTCCGCTATAAGACAAAGATTTCCCCCTTTACTCAGCTTGGTGGTACATTGCTGTCGCTTTAGCTGCATCACAGCAACAACAAAAATGAAAGGTTACATTCACCTATGGTTTATAAATAGTACTATCGTAGGCGAAGGCAGATGAAAAACATGGATGCAGGTAGAGAAGAGGACATGCATCTCATTATGAGACATGTAAAGCGCAAGCAAATGGACTACAGAAAACAATGAGTGCCCGAAGAATGGAGATTTATATGAAATAACATACTGACATTCTTATGAAAACAAACTGTGACTGCTTTGAAGCTAATTAGGAAACTGACTTCAGCATGGCCTGTGCGGGAGGAGTGGATGCAGCCAAAACATGGCCTTTAAATGGAAGAATGTACCCACTATGAAAACGAATAGAAGATGTGAAGCAAACCTGCATATTTAGTTTTATATTTTGTCAAGATGTGCTAACTAATCTCAGTACAGCACTTACAGAAGTAGTAAGCAGGCAGGTAAGCTAAGATGAACATAGCTATTCGACTGCGACGCCGGTTTATAAAAAAAAAAAATGTCAGCAGCAGCTAAGCTAACTTGGGCAAGCTAACACCAACAGAGAGCTTTCGTGGGCCATCCTTAAAGATAGCGTTAGCTGGTGTTGTGCTGTGTATAATTCGTGCTGTTTATGTTGACTAGTCAGTAAGTATTATAATGTATACTAAGAGAGGTGTATAACGTGTTTTTCGGCAGCACAGCAGAGTGGAACCATCACACTTGTTTGTAGACGGCTAGCCGAAAACTCCACTAGCATCAGCAGCTAACGCTAGCTAGGCTAGCTAACTATCGCCACTAGCCTATGGGCTAACGCTACTTATATTTTAGTTGTCGATCGCTGAGCTGTACCAAGTGTGTAAAGTCTTAGTTATTACGACTTTCTCAACTAGTCAGGAGTTGGTTACTTTTTCGATTTAATGAACAAGCAGGAAGGGTCTGCTATTCGTTTCCGTTTTTCTCTATAATGGACCCACATACTCGAGTCTGTGCACCCGGCTTTACTAGCATGCTAGCTAATGATGTTTTGTCTTGATTGTAGTAGGATGGTTTTACCAGAATTAACATAAACCTAAGTTCAACATCGTCGATTCACGAGATACTCACTTTACGAAGTGTTTAAGGTCACAGGGTTCCCCCATCTTCAAAATCGCTGGTAATCGACCCTTTGTAAAACATCAAGTAACAATGTATGCCGACGTCAAATCCATACGGAGCTGTCGGAAACGATCGTTGCCTCGGTGGCTCCGCTGCTGCTCCTGCGCCCCAGCTTCAGCCTGGGTGAATGCTGGTACTATCGAGCTAGCATGAGCTCACATAGTTCGCCAAGAGTTTGAGGAGAGACCGAAAGCACAAATAATCGCGAAAACCAAGCCTCCACGAAAGTGTCTTAGTTTGGCCAACCTGTAAGTTGCAACAACACTGACAATCTGATCCGCGGGAGGGATTGTGGACATGTCTTTTGGATACCTTTTAGTCCACACCGATCCTCACAGTGTCTCTCTGGCTGTAGCTGCCGTGTTCAACAACATCACATGATGTGGGAGCACAGCTGGCGCGAACCCTAGAGCGCACTGCGGGTCTGAGCTATCAACAGCGACTTACTAAATTTTTTTAAAAAAAGTTATAGGCTACATATAACACTAAAAGCCTCGACACCTTGTTATTAAATAAGCGGAGAAATAGTGGGGAGAGAGAAATGAAAGCCCAGTACAGGACCCCGTGAGAGGCGAAAGTAGTCAGGCAAGCTGATTTATATTTCATCCTGGCTGTTGATTAAAAATATGGACATGGATATAGTCTGTCATAGTGTCCTTTGTCTCCTCATGTAATCATAGACTGACTCGACGATGTTGAGATCAGGGCTCTCTGGGTACCATGCCATCTCTTGCACATACCTGATTATATTGTGTGATAGATATAAATCTAAATATCTCAAGGACCTAAAACTTTTGCACATTACTGAAGATGGAACTCGCGGCAAAACTTGTACCGTTGCCACACAGCAAATTTCATGTCCTTCTGTCCAGATCACGACTCAAATCAAGTAGTCGTGATCTGGAATCAAGTATTCGCGCTCCCCACGCAATACTAGAAATCATAACTTATAAACTGTAATTGTCTTCAAAGGAAAGGGTGCAGATCGCAACAGTCTTGCCTTCTTGAAAGACATAGCTATGTTTTCATGACTTCAGAGTGAAGGTGATACGGGGTTCAGTCGAAGTTGTCGACCATGACGACAGACAGATGTTGCAGATCAGAGCCCACTGGCTGCCAGCTGTTCTTTGCTGTGGAAGAGATGGACTTTGACTGACTGTTATCACTCCATTCAAAATTCTGTCAGAGTGAGAAGTGAGGTAAATGCAGGTAATACAGTGTTATCATTTGTAGTTTATGACTGACACTGTTCGCCTCACACACACTCCAGTACAGTAGGTGGCGGCACGCATCTGTCACGTTGGTTTGAAGCCCGACATTAGCAGCGACGAAGAAGACCATGCTTCCGTCTGTTTCGACTGCAGTGACACGACGTTGAATTTAACTAACCCTGTCCCCTCCTTTGTCCTCGATTTTACACGAGAATTTGTGGTTGTCAATTGTGTAAGTTTTTGTCGTTGGTTAGGTGGCTATGCCGTGGTGTTATTTGTAAAGAATACGGTCTTATTGCCGCAAGTCAGTGTTGACTATCAAGCAAGCTAACGCGGGAGCGAGAAGCCTTATTGGCTACATGTCTAACGGTGGTAAAGCTCGACTTTTAGCTGAGCTTTGTTTGGACAAGCACGTTTGCATTGTTTTCCACCCAGTTAGCAAACGAACTGCGCCAGAAAAGTTAACCGGCACACACCGTTTACCGTAGTCTAAGATTTTGTGTTTTGTCATTTAGCGTTGCGGTTGGGTGATGAAATACCGTTGATATTAATAGTGACAAGGTAGTGATGTGTGCTGTACGGTGTTTTTGTTTAGCTGAGCTGGAGGGACACTGTTCTTCAGTGAATTTGTCATGTCCGGTGGATTTAACAGCAAGGATGGAGAACCTGGAGGCCTTATTACGCCCTTGACTTGACAAGGGTACAGAACAATTGAGACAAATCTTTGCCATGGAGTGGTATTTCATGGCTGTGCCATGTTATATTGTGATTATCAAAAAAATTGTTTGATTTCTCTTTATTTACTGTGGGCTTTGGTTTAGAGGCCTTGAACCAAACAACTTGCCACACGTTGAGTTTTGGCCACATTGAAGCATGTAAACGCACCATACATCTATGTTGATCTCCAGTGTGTTCTGCCATTGCATGGTCAGGGCTGGGAGACCTGCATATTAGTTAGTATTTAAAAAAAAAAGTTAGTAAAGTTTTGTCTCTTCAAAGTAGTGATTGTTAGGTAGTAGACATTGTGATGAGGAGCTCCAAGAAGAAGACGGCTACACTTTCTACGGAACAAGTGTTCTACCGATTCTGCTGATTTGTGCCAGTGTACCAAGGAGGAAGTGGTGCAGAGGCAAGCAGACAGGGAAGAGGCCAGAAAAGAGAACACTGCTGTATTCAGCCAAGCGGAACGCCAGTTTCTGGAGTGACCAGAAGTGGTGTAAATTGCCAAACAAGTTGTCCACAACAGTATTTTTGTTGCCACACAACTTACCATTAGTGTGTGTGTACCAGCTGAAGAACTGCCTCTTCCAAGTCTGGATTTCAGGACTGAATTTATGATGGATCAACAACGCTCTCCCACTCCGAAGCCCCTCCAAATGCAACAGAGAATACTACTCCAGTTTTATTGGTGACTTATTTACCTGGAAATACTTGGTAGTAAACTGGAAAGTTTTTGAACTACCATAGTGATGTGCAACACCTGGATGCAGGACTAATACTGGAGGGAAAAGTCATAAACAAAATCGTGGCAACTGGGAATTCTCTGCGCATTGCCATGCTCTGGGAGATGACCCGTGTTTAGTCTTTTAATATTCAGAAGACCGGTTTAGTCTATTAGACTTCATTCTTCTCAAGGCTATAAATATCAGCTCTGTTTTTGTTTTTGTAAGAGGTGGCTTTTGAAAGGTTTGATTTCCATATTTGCATATTTATATGGATATTTAGTTGGGAGTATATGTGATGGATTTAAATAGTTACCCAAAGACTTAAGTGTGTTATATTGTGTACCTTAAGTGTGAAGACAGCAACATTTTCTGCACAAGTGTTTAAGATATTATGGATTAATTTTCTTTTTCCAGTGGTGCCGTTGCGTAAATCGTCTGGTGAATTTGACGTAGGGCAAAAGGGAAATAATTGTGGCAGGCAAGTAATTGTCAGGCTGTTTTTAATGGTTTGTGTGTAGTGGTTCAAGCTAGCATTTTTGAATATACTTGGCAAATGCTGTGTCATTGGTGTTTTCAAAAGTATCTCCATAATGATGGTAAAGTGAAGAGTCTTGTGTGGAACTTGATTGAATGTACTCTAAAGAAGTATTTGGTTTGAAAAGGACATGCTCATATTTTACTTCATTAATCTGACTGCCTTTTTAACACAAAGGGCAGAAACTTTAAGTTGATATTGTGTTTTGAGACTTTCCACTCTAGAGTGTGAGCTGTGGTACATGTTGAATTGTTATAGTTAACTTCAATCTGAAATTTGCAGTCTTGTCTATTTTATGGCGGCTGTTGTGGGCTGTCGTTGATTGTAATGGTGACGCCTTGTCTCTGATGTCCTTTACCTCCCATTATTTGGAAGATGACTGCGCTAGAGAATCTCTTTTGGGAATAATGCTATTCTATACCCTTTTGTCTGCAGGTGCTGTTGTTTGTGCTTCAGCATGGCAGTCGTCATCCGTTTGCAGGGACTGAGAATCACAGCAGGTTCAGAGGATATTCGCAAGTTCTTCACTGGCCTCAAAATCCCAGATGGAGGGGTGCATATAATTGGTGGAGAGCGAGAGGAAGCTTTCATTATCTTTGCTTCGGATGAAGATGCAAGACGAGCCATGACACGGTCAGGGGGTTGCATTAAGGATTCACCCGTTACATTGCTACTCAGTAGTAAAGCAGAGATGCAGAGCACGCTTGAGAGAAGTACAAAAAATTTGGAGCTGGATCAAAGGAGGCGATTAGAGGAGAATGCAGGACGTGCCAGAGGATCTTTGGGCCCTCAGGTGGGCAGGAGATCAGGTAGCAGATCGGGTCATACCCCTCCCCCGCAACACCCGAGGGCTTTAAACAGTAATGATGACTTCTTGTGTGTGTTTCTGAGAGGAATGCCCTTCTCTGTGACTGAAAAAGAAGTAAGCGATTTTTTCGGTGGTTTGCTTATTGATGAAATAATCTTGATGAAAAATGAATATGGTGCAAATGATGGGAAAGGTCTTGTCAAATTTGCAACAAGAGAGGATGCAAGGGAAGGCCTGAAGAGGAATAGGAGATACATTGGGACAAGGTATATTGAGGTTTCCAGGACAACAGTAAATGACTGGCATCGGGCTACTGGTAAATTACCAATGGTTGTCAACAGGGACAACAACTTTGAAAGGGACAGGTCACCTTTTCGCAATCAGAGGAATCCACAACATCGTGCAAGGTCACCGTCAGCTTTGGCCCAGAGGCCCGTTCATCCCTCTGACAACGAGTACTGTGTTTTGTTGGACAATCTATCCTATGCCGTGGAAAAAGCAGACATAAAAAAACATTTTCATCCCACAAAGCTGGAGGATGACCAGATTCTGTACTTTTTTGGCAGTGATGGGAGAAGAACTAGATCTGCATTTGTGCTGTTCAAGAATCAGCGTGACTACTGTGATGCCTTAGCTCATGAAACAAGATTACTTTTGAACCGATGGGTTTATACCCGCCCAATCACAAGGGAGAGCATGATTACCCTTTTGGAGTCTCACTGCATGGATGTCCGAGCTTCTGGAGACTCAGAACAGTTTCAGGAGAGGCTACCATCTTACCCTAATAATCCCTATGAGTCAGAGAAAATTTGTCTGTTTGTGCAGAACCTGCCATTTGATGTTAGAAAAGTTGAGATCATTGACTTCTTCTTTGGGTTTCATATCACTGAGGACAAGGTGTTCTTGCTCCTTGACCATAAAGGTGCTGGGGTGGGGAAGGCTTTGGTTCTCTTCCAGTCTGAGGCAGAGGCTAGGAGGGCACTCTCACTCAATGGACAACGGTTTCTTGGGTCAGAAGTCGTACTGAAATGCATTTCACGTTCTCAGATGAAGCAGTTGGGTGTTGAGCCACCAGCGGTTCAAGAGCCGCTGCCACGAGAGGAGTTGTACTCAGGCAGGAGCAGCGAGGCATCCTGTCGCCCTGGTGACACTGAGTACCGTGACTTTAGGATGCCTTGTGATGGTAATATACCTATGACTAATTCACAGGCTGAAGTCCATGGAGGCTTCGATTGTGAACCTCGTTCAGTGGGTCATTGTGCTCCACACGACAGGGGTAATGGCATTCGTGGCAACTTTGGCACCTCATTGCAGCATTTCAATGGTCCCACCTGTGTGAAGTTAGTCAACTTACCCTTCCAAATCAGAAGTGAAGAAATCTATGACTTTTGCTACGGATATAGCATTATCCCTGGATCTGTCTCACTGCAGTATGACCAGGGAGGCAAACCTCAAGGCTCTGCGACTGTAGTATTTGAGTCTCGTCAGGAGGCCTTAACAGCAGTGGAGGAACTGAGTGGAAGACCAATAGGTCCAAGAAAAATACAACTACTTTTACTTTGAAAGTGACGTTGGTTTTTATGGTGCTAACATGTCCTAGCAGTATGGTTTGGACATATACACAAGGTTGATTTAAACTTGATTGAAGTGAAGCAGGTGCCTTTTCTTACTCTTTTTGGTTAATGTGCCATGCGTTGATTGAACACAGTGAATTTAACTAGATTGTCTCTTATTAGATTTTGCTTTATTGGTGTATAGTCATTTGACTAAATATGAGTTTGTGTACCATACTGTGTACCCAAGTAAAATTGCCTGTAATAAGGTCTGGTTTTCTTATTGAAATATTTTTTGTTTAATTCATCTTGCAACAGTGCTGAGAAATTTGTTTAAATTTCATTTTGTTATTTGTGGTTATTCTACAAAGTATTTTTATAATAACTTTTTCTTCACAGATCTTTCACAGTGTAAACAAATTGTGCTGGCTGATATAAACCTGAAAATAAAGCATTTTCTGTGTTCATGATTGAGTATTAAGTTGGGATGTACATTACGTACCTTTTATAAAAATCCTTCAGTCTAAGAGCAAGACTTTTAAAATGAGATGGTAATGAGAGGAAGAGTGACCACTGTGAGAATCTACAATGTCTATTTTTAAGTATGGTAGATTTAAGTGCATGAAATTCTCCAGTACATTAGTTCATGGTGCATCATTTGAATTTGAATGTGAACATTTTAGCAGCCCCTGATAGACCTTGGATTTTTAAAAAGAACAGGTGCAAAATTCAGTCGCGAGGAATGTGGGGGTGAATGTTTCAAAAAAATTTCTATTCACACACACACACAAAAAAAACACAAATGCACCTTTGTAGCGTTTCTGACCTTCCTACCATACCATCACTATGACATGTTGAAAAAAAGGTGAGAGATCTGTAGGCTTAGGCAGCCACATTTAGAATTTACGTATCTGCTTATATTCCCTTTAAGGGTTAATGAATTTGACACTGTTACGCTCATGCATAAATAAAGATTTTATTCTGAAAGTTGTGTACCGGAAGTTATGGTTTTACTTTGACATGATACCGGTGAAGTGAACTGCAGGCAGAAAACCACGCTGCGGGAATTTTTTTTAGAACTACAGGTGATTAATTAATATCTGTTCTTTATAAAGTAAAACGACGATGACAAGTCTCGTCAGTGTGAGTTATGAGACAAATGTTGCTAGCTAGAATAATGATTTCGGATTGTTAAAACTTCTGCATCATTATGAAGTTGTATTTGCCATCAGTTAGCTGATTCACTGTCTGATTTTATTTATTTAATGTTATTGATGAGTAACCGTGTGCGAGACGCTGTCGCGACCGTTAAATAAGCAGTGATTCGTAAACGTTAAACATAACCGCTAATGGTAGCCGCTTGCCTTTACCATGCAGTCTACGGTTTACACAGATGTCTGCCATGAAACACGTTACAATGGGCAACAAGAAATTTCCACCTGTTTTCCGAAGCTGCCTCTACATTTAAGGTAGAAAGAGTTTTGGAAAGCGTTTTCTAAAACTAGTTTTCACAGGTAAATAATTTGTGTTAAGTTAGCTTACAGTTACCCTACTAAAGTCAAGCTAATAGGGCCGAGTTCCACAGTTCCACAATTGCACACGTTAGCTGTTCTGCTACATTCAACCTAGGGCATCCATAGTCATAGGACATTTGAGAAACCTAACGTTACTGTCAGATTATGTGACTAATTTAATACTTTGAATACTTTTTTTTCTAATACATATCTGTCTGATAAGAATTGGGAGAGATAAACTGAAGCCTGACATCTAACTAGTAATCCCTATACATTTGTCAGCTTGCTTTGAATAAACCCTGCGACCCCTAATGGTCAACAAACCCCACTTTGGAAAGCACAGAAAAATTATAAATCAAAACATTAGTAGTGTCTGCCTGTATTAATGCAGCACTTCTCATTATAAATGATGAGCAGGCCTTGTAGAGTGTAGTTGCCTTAAAACATGTTTGAACCTTAATGACACCAGCATGGAAGTATCAAGGAGAAGAATCCTCCAAAAACATCTGGTGCCTGCAAGACCCCTGCGTCGCTGCATCCATATTGACATTGGTAAGCAATCCGCACGTGTGCTAATTTGTTATATTTGTGTTTACATTTAATGGAGAATTCTGTCACTTCATTTAGAGCCCCCCAAAAATGCTGCTACATGTGCAAAGGCACTGATGGAGGAAGTGGATCAAGAGGTAAGAAATCCCAAAGAAGACAGTATTTTAGGGTTGCAATAAACTCTTGATTAATTTTTCTGTCTGTTTTTCAGTGAATCCTCTGCAAAATACCAAAGAAAATTGTGATAGAATTCTAAATCCCAAATATAATCAGTTTCCAATGATATGAGGCTTAAAAGCAGTAAATCCTCACCTTTGAGAACTTGAAATCAGACATTGTTTTGCATTTTTGTTAAATTACAGTATATATGAAAGTATATATTTAATATTTTAAAAAATGCTGTCAATTTCATTTTGATTAATAACTGATTCATCATTTCAGCTCTCCAATGTTTTGTTTTGTTTTTTATAGCAGATCATTTTGACAGGATTGTTTTTTTTTTCTAATTTTCTGACCATTTTCTGATCTTGTGCTTGATAGACGACTGTCAGTGTAGAGCAGTTCTACAAGATTTTCAACCTCCACAAACAGAAAGAAGGTAAGACAAAATGTCTTTTAATGACACGTGACAACTATTGGAGTGCTTATGTGTTTACTTTAAGTTGGGAGATTATTGTTATTTAGAGTAGTGGTGTGGCAGATGCCCCCTCTACTATCAGAGTATAAACCTACCTTTTCTTTTTTGTGATTTGCTTGATTTGAATTCATATAATGTTGATTTTAATATATATATTTATGCACATTTATAGGCAGAATATCTTACACAAGAGATTTTTTAATTGGGTTGGCAAGTTGTCCTGAGGCCAGGAAGAAGCCAGAGTTCTTGCCAGAGCACCCCATAGTCTTAACTGAGGCAGTAAGTTGGCTCTCCCGTGGTATCCTCACTAAATGGTTAAAATAGATATAACGGTGCTGTTTGGATTTAATTATGTTTTGATATTATCTTAACAGAGAGATCCTGGGGACCTAAGGCTTCATGAAATGAGGTGGAATGGTGAAAAAGAGGAAATGTAAGTTTAATCATATATGTAAACTCGGTTTAAGTTTATCAAACTCCTTTGGCGCTGTAGAAAATCAGATAATCTAGATTGTGATTTGTGTATTTATTATTTATTTTAAAAAACTCATTAGCCCTGATTCACTACTGTTGTTGTAGCATTATCTCACTGTATGCTTTCCAGTGGGTGTTGGGTGCTTTTTGCTTCGTTGAATTTACTGTGGTATCTTGATAAAATGAAGTTACAGACATTAACAGTATAAAAATAATTTTCTTTTTTTTTTCAGGGCAGAAGAAAGGCTTCACTCATCTTAAGAACTTTGCACAGGTGTTCACTCGTTACCACTACGAGTGTTTCTGTTTCTTTTTTTTCTTATTGCTTTTCTTGTGGAATTTAATTTAACTCGTGACATTTTATATTGCATGTTTATTATCTGAAAACTATTTGAGGTGAAGTTGCACAAAGTCATAATACTAAACATCACTTTATTTGCTTAAGTATGAGTATTGGATTTTTGCTTACATTTTCTGCTGTGTAGGATTTTGATTACAGTGAAGTATTTATATTGTGTAAAAATGTTCTAAACCTAAGATATAATGGTGACTTTTCAAGAAACTAAGGAGAAAATTTCCCTTTTATGCAGATTCATCATTACTCCTCATACTACCTAAAGTGACAGTGATCAAAATGATGCTTGTAATCTGCTGCATTAGCTGGGGCGTACATAAGCATTGTGATTTAACATGTCTTACCAAATATGTTAATTCCTTCTCTCATAAAGGACAGTTTGACCCAACAGTTTGGTGTGTTGACATTTTCTTTCTGGCATCTAATTAAAAGTTAAAGCTTCAATAATGAATATTTACTATGTATAAAATGATGTATGTAATGTGAAAGGTGATGCTTGTGGTGACAAACCCACAGAGAAATGTCACTCAACACTACAGCCCCCCTCAGCTGTATGGGGCATTTTTACATCTTCCACTATACTGTGTTTGTTTTGTGTCCTACAACTCTGCTCTTATCATCCTCATTTCCAATCTCAGCTGGCAGCTGTTTTCAGAAAAAAAAAGCTCCAATAAAATCACTCTGTGCAAAGAGGTGACAGAGTTTGCAAGTAGCTGGTAAACAAAGTGAAGCATTTAGCAGATAAAGAACCAGGTGTTGAGATTTTAAATGAGGTAATGAATGATAATGTGGCAGGTTTAAAAAATTAAAAAAATTATTGAACTAAGTTCCCTATTAAAAAAAATCTTGAAGCTGGGAAGCTCATTGTCATTGTAATGGACAAGAGACAACTTAAGCGAAAACTTAAATGAACAGATTTGTTATTTACTTTTTCTTAGTTAATCCATTCATCATTTTTACGTGGTTTATTTGGGTCCAGGCATGCACAGATTATAACAATGGACACTCCCTCCTCCTGGGACCTGCAGACAGAGCAGTTTGTATTTGTGTGTGTGTGTGTCTCTGTGTGTTCATTTTGAGTCGCTTTGCTGTTTTGTGTCTCTTTGTGGTGGTTTTGAGTCTCTTTATGGTTCTTTCAGGGAAAGTTTTGTCTGACTTTGTAGCCCTTTATCTGAGCTCTGACTTTCAAACAAGAAATATAAACAGTCACTTCATATGGAGATACCTGGTAGGCTAATCCGTGGGTGTAAGGGGTCCAGATCATGTTAATCGATTATTAGTAATTCTTATCATATGCAGCTGGGACTTAGTTAAAATGTAATAGAAATGTCAATGAATGAATGTACCTAATAAATAACTGTAGGGTTTTTTTTGTTTTTTTTTTGTTAATTTTCCGTCATTCTTCGATCGCTATGACTATGAAATTGCACCTTTGACCTTAAACTGAGTTCAGCACGGTTTCAAAAATGTCTGGCGAGCATTGCAGAAACCCTGGAAATACCATCAAAGTATTACTACGAAGCTGCCTGGAATCGTTTGGAAACACGGGGGTGTTTACAACACGCGGTGGTTTCCTCTGCGGGCCTGATGAGTGTGGAAATCTAACACACGCCGTTTAGTCACCTCTGTACGTGACCGTCGTAGAGTATTCTACATCCCACCGGCAGGATACTGGGCTCGACATGAGGCGTAACGTGACGCACTCGACGTCACGTCATCGTGGGCTGGATCTTAACGTTACTGTGTCGACGTCAGATGTCGGGAGAGCCAAATCAATTTGTGGGAAGCGGCTGAAACGGCAGTCGAACAGCGACTTACTGAAGGTAAACATTTATCTGTCGTTGGTATTGTAGCTTTTTGGCTTTAATAGTCCCGTTGGCTTATCTTGAAGGTAAGAATAGGGCTAATTGTTTTTCTCCTCTCCTGCTGTGAACGACAAAGTGGCGTTTGCGTCGATGTCTGATAATATGCTGGGGTGTTTAATGTGTGATACATTTGTCTTTAGCTGAATCTAACTCCTCATCTCTCGTAAGGTTAAGTATTCAGGTGCTGTTAGGGGTTGGTTTTGTTTCTGGTCATTGAATTTTTTTTTTTTTTTCAGGAAGATGGATTCAAAGGAGAACAAGCAAAACGTGCCATGCAGCAGGTGAGAGGCTCCAGTCCAGTCCCCAAATTCACCGCCTAACGTGTTTAAAAACGTATGTGTTGATACATGTACAGGATTTTCTCAAGTTATGTACTGTGGTTAATTTTTAATTGAGGAAACTACCATATGTGTCAGAATCAAAGGACATGAACCCTTTTCCTGAAAGTCATTTCAGACATTTTTTTTTCCAATAAATGATTGTCCAATCAGGATAGAGGTCAATGCGATTTAGCTGTTAAGCATGCAGACAGTGCTGATTCTTTGTGGGCGATGGCCTTTAAAGTTGCCAGTGCAGGATTTATACATGTTTTACAATAAACCGTTGAACTTTGAGACAATGACACCTCTCTTTACAGTAGGCCTATGTACTCAACAGATTCATGATTTACTGCAGAGCTGATGTTTAAGGTTTTAGCAAGGCATACTTCATGAACTGGCAACTGTGAGGTAGAAGGCACCCCAGATCAAAGCTTTTCAAATTGAGATCTATGGGTTTTCAAATCGAATGTTTCTGGTGTGAGCGTCGTAAAAGAAATTCCCATCTCCACTATTCTTGTAGGTGGCTACAGAGCCGTCAGGAAACAAATGTCTCAAAACCTTAATGGATTAAAGTTATTGCATGGTTAGATAAAACAGGGTCATGTGAGAAAATATGTTTTTTTTTTTTTAGATTTGATTGAATGGACCTAACCTGGTTTCAGACTCTGAATCACTGCCCAGATCTCTTGATTGATGACCCTTTAATATCTGTTCTTTTTCCTCTCTTTAAGCCCTGTTTGCGTGCACAACCCACACCTGGATGCGCTGAAAGATGACATCCTCTACCACTTCAGTCTCGGAACAGGGACTCACGACCTACCAGCTATGTTTGGTGATGTCAAAGTAATGATTTTTACATTCATTTGTGGGAAAAAGATCACCCCCATGATCATCTTTATTAGCAAATGTTTATATATTTGTGTGTTTTTTCTTTTAGTTTGTGTGTGTTGGGGGCAGTCCCTGGAGAATGAAAGCATTCACTGAGTACATTGCTGCTGAGCTCAGTATGGAAGACCCCAAAGCAGAGTACCCAAATATCTGTGCTGGAACAGACCGCTATGCCATGTACAAAGTTGGCCCTGTCCTCTCTGTCAGTGTACGTAAGAACAAAAGTCTCAAGATAATTTTTTTTTCTTGTAAACAAATGCTATACTAGTGATACAAAACACATACAAGGCAAAATTCTGTGTACTTAGTGTTCTTTAATAAAAAAAAAACTCACTTTATTTTTCAGCATGGGATGGGCATTCCGTCTATTGCCATAATGTTGCATGAGCTAATAAAGCTCCTCCATCACGCACATTGCACAGATGTTACAATTATACGCATTGGGACATCAGGTGGAATAGGTAAGCTTATTATGTGGAAATATCTTTTGTTACCAAAGTGCCTGATAATACATCTGATTATACATTTTGTTGCACTATGAAACCATCAACACTGCTACCACTCCAAAGATGCCAGTTTTGCTGTGAATGAACTTACTGAACGTGTAATAGGAAATTACTGGACTTGCCTTAGACTTCCTGTGTTCTGGAAATGGGTTAGTTAATGTGAACATAGATGGCAGTTGAGAACAGGTCAATGTCTGTTTCATATAGACACGCTTTCTTAGTTTTACCACAAGAGGGAGCCCAAATTCTTGTGTGTATCATTTGATTTTTCATGAAAATGCCTTTTAATTTGTGCATTCTGTACTTTCTTTCTAGAAATTGTTTATCTCATTTGCTATTTGTGCGTTTCAGGGCTTGAACCTGGCACTGTTGTTGTTACCAAACAGTCTGTGGATGCCACTTTCCTGCCCAAGTTTGACCAGGTGATCCTGGGGAAGACGGTGGTGCGCAGTACTGATCTGGACCAAAGCCTGGCTGAGGAACTGTTGCAGTGCAGCAAAGAGCTGAACCAGTTTGAGACAGTGATGGGCAACACTATGTGTACACTGGATTTTTACGAAGGTATGAGTTCGGCTGTATTGATGTGTTAATAATGTTGTTCACAGACGTGTACAGTGGTTCAGCCTAAATGTGCATCTCTTGCTGTCTCCCTGCCTATCTATCTGATCAATCAACCAGGGCAAGCCCGTTTGGACGGTGCTTTCTGCTCTTACTCTGAGAAAGATAAGCAGGACTATCTCACTAAAGCCAGCGAGGCAGGAGTTTGCAATATTGAAATGGAGTCATCAGTTTTTGCTGCTATGTGCAAGCTGAGTGGTCTACGAGGTAAGAAAAATACATTATCAGCATTATATTAGTTCTGGCAAATTGCTGAGTGTCTTAAAACACTGAATTTTGCCTCCAGATCTAATTCAGTTTCTAACATTGATTTTTTTTTGTTGTGTGAAGCGGCTGTGGTTTGTGTGACGCTTCTGGATCGGCTGAAGGGGGATCAACTGAACAGCTCTCATGAAGTTCTTCACAGTTACCAACAACGTCCTCAGATACTGGTTGGTTATTACATAAAGAAGCAGCTGAAGGCCAAAGCAGAACCTAACTGAGAGTAACAGTCATTACACTGGTATGCAAGCATACACTGAATTATGGGTATCTCCTCTTCACACTGAAAGCATGGTGCAAAGCAATAACTGAGCTTTAAACTGTTATACATGCATTCCTGCCCACTGGCAGCTATGTCTTTTAATATGTCCTGAATTTTGAAATTAGACATTGCCTTCTATATGTTCTTTAACTGATTTTGCTATCATAATAAAATGT
The DNA here is from genome assembly GCA_037833715.1 of Toxotes lorentzi. NCBI lineage: Eukaryota > Metazoa > Chordata > Actinopteri > Toxotidae > Toxotes > Toxotes lorentzi. The sequence continues at coordinate 12,053,101 of JBBMJY010000025.1, read as the reverse complement.
CACAGACTGGATTTCACTTTCGTTTTCTCTTGTATTTACCTCTAATCATTTAGCTGAGCTTTAAGGCCATCAAATATGTTTTACTTCAGGCTGCCTCAATTTTTATACAACATGTGAAGCACCTCATCCGTAAAACTTGAACCAGAATCACCTTTACTATCATCATTGAAGTGTTCCTTGTTTCTTTAATGCTATCAAAACTCTGAAACTGCAAAATTTGTGTCCTATATGTATGTGGAGTATTTTTTTTTTTTACTCAGAATGTATGTTAAGATGTATTTTTAGGGTTCGACTTAATGTAATGTTTCCAGAGGTAAAAACTGTAACAAATTGTCGCTCTTGTTTGAGAGAACAAAATTCCACTGGATGTGTTATCTTTAATAAAGCCTTTTGCAGTCTGAAAGTTTGTTTAATATTCTGTCTTTATGTTAAAGTAGCACAGGCTCACAATATGCCGCTGTTATCTCTATGTGCAAGAATCACTGTGACGTGTGTGAAGCAGGAGGGGTTTTTTTTTCAGTATGTGCTGCTGGTAATTCCACATCTAATGAAGCCCTGTATAATCGAGACCAACAACCTTAATAATAATAAGGTTCCTGACTGTGATCTTTATCGAATCACTGATAAACTGAGGTGTAACACTGATATAATTTCTCATGTCATTCAAAGGCATTTACCATCCGTTTAGTTTATGTGAACCTTTTTAGTTTTAATACAGATATTTATGTGACCAGATAATTTAAAGGTTTCAAAGGATTTCAGCTGGTGTCTCTGGATTCCACTTGAATCCACACAAATATACACAAAATATTTTGGATTGTCTTTGTCAGTACTATACTGACAAAGTACTGTACTATGTGGGCTATTACTGACGTTAGGTGAGGCTTCCAAATGTTAAGATTAAATTAGACAGTCTGACTAATAGCAAGTGGGTGTTAGTAGTCACAGTTCACGGTAGATATTCTACTATAATTCAATTCTAGAAATTGCCAGATATAGTTACCATTTATATTCCAGAAAGGACCTAACTTGCCTTGCCTTACCTTTAACTTGAAGTCTATTCAGACCAGGGCCACTAGCCTGTATTTTGTGTAGCACGAGGAGTGTACTTGAATTTATTTTTAACCCATATTGATGCATTGCTGGATTTGATGGCTGTGGACTTTAGGGTGTTTTTTTTTTCATAATCGTGGATCCGGTGAAACACTTGTCACAATAGTATCCGGCCCGGAGAACATATTCAACATCAGCTTTGTGTGTCCTTTAATTGTCAGCCGTACAAGGTTATATAGTAGATGCCGAAAACCGCTCTGCGCGTCAGAGGGACTGGAGGAGGGTCTGCTTGCGCGCTCCCGCGCGTGCCCACCTCCAGTCTGCCATCCGATCCTACCCCGGTCTATTCGCTGACTCAGTGCCTTAAGCAGCATCACCGTTCACCTGGACAGAGCTACAGCATCCCCTGCGGAGAAATACATCAGCCATGGCTAAAACAGCAACCGGTAAGCATGTTCAGGCCGCTCCTGTTTTAAAACCGACGCATGGATGGATGTATGAATGGGTGGACCTGTGATAGATGCATCCTTTCTGTATGGACCCGGTTCTCGGCCCGGTGTGGTCCACCGGCTGGTGGTCGTGCTTCTGTAAGGGCTCTGTCGAGAAATCTTTACTGAATGATTAAAATGAAGTGAAACTGGTTCACTCCCTTTGATATTTTCCATCGATTATGCGCCTATTGTCTCAGCTCAGGAGTCTGGTAATGATAGCAGGAATATGGGCTCACAAGCCAAGCATCGTCCGTCGTCATGTTACTGAAATGTCTCCTCTTTTTTTATCATCCTCATCTCTGTCAATATGTGATTCCTCTTCCTCATTCGCTTTGAGCTTATACTGTGAAACAGTGGATAATTAGACAACATGGATTGGCCCTAGACAGCTTTATTTACAACGCTGCACCTGCTGTTCATGCTACAGCGGCCCCAACATGCAGCATAATGCAGACGGACCCCACCCAAGATGCTGGGCTGCCGACCATTTAGCTGACAGCGAAGCTCAGAGGGCTTCATCAGTCTGACATTTACATTAGGCTGCTATAATTAAACCAAAACAGCTCCAACTAGTCATTTAAAAACGTTTTTTCCCTGTAACCTGAACGTGATTGTTTCATCGGTCCATTTATTTGGGATTGCTCCTTTTATTCGTCTCTAAAGCCGTTCTTATTTCTTCCATGCCAAGGATGCATCACCAGCTGTGACAGATGTGCTGTCATTTATTATGCTAAAATGGATTATTGAAATTTGTACAAATCTAAACTCGCCATTTCCATCCTATTAGGCCTAAGAATCAGAGCACGGAACCTCACCCAGACTTTTAATAACTAGAATGTATCCTGCATTAGTCATCCCCTCTGACCGGCAGTCATCTTGTAGGCCCGGCATTTGGCATATTTGTTTCCATGTTGTTTTTAATTTGCCTCTGTGCATGTCTAAAGCATTTATGTTATCTAAACATAAGCAACCAATGTGGTCGTTTTAAAAAACAGTATGGTGTGCAGACTGGCTTCATTATGGCGTGTGTGGTGGCAGAGAGCAGACAGGTGCATGGCAGGGTGGGAGGCAGGCCAGCCCTGCAGCAAGGGGCCGCTTCACACACTGGCCTTTGCAGCAGAAGGCTTAGCGGCCCTGGCAAGCTGTAGTCCTCTATGAGGTGGGCACTCTGTCAAATATGGGAAGAGCATGGAAAAAGTGAGAGAATTTGCAGAATATAGCCCAAGGAACTGGTGAAAACACAGAGCAAATAAAAAAAAAAGGCAAGATCATTAATCGGTTGTGTTTGACAGCTACGACAGCAACACTCAACAATAAGATGAGACAGATGTGAGTGCTTCTAATTTTTGTGACCATGACACAAGACTAACAGCTAACAACTCAACAGGAAACTGAATAACCTGACACACAGGTCTGTCTACGCTGCACTCGTCTTATGCAGATTTCAAAGACACAGTAATGTGTCACAAATGTCACAAAACTTATTATACCATCCAGTAAAGTAACAGGAATGTTTATTTGATCTTGGTTTTACCCTTGCAGAACACGTTCCCTTACAGAACACATTCATCCAATGAATTATTAAGCAACAAAAGCACTTATGTACATTTTAGGCATTTTACTCAGCATTCTGACTTCACCATCATTAACGCAGTGGTCATCTGATGCTAATGGGTTTATCGAGCCATTTTCCTTTACTAATTAGCCCATTTTATTTTTAATTTTTAAAATTTTTTTTGAATAACATAGAAAGACTCACCTGGATGCTATGCTGTGTCTTTATGTTCCCACAGCATACAAAGAGAAGATGAAGGAGCTGTCCGTCCTCTCCCTCATCTGCTCCTGCTTCTACCCAGAGTCACGCAACAAGCTTGTGTGTGAGTTTGAAGGTATGGATCAGCTCAAACATTGATTTTCTTTTGGATCATAACAAATTGCCCTCCATGGATGTTTTCTTTGCCCTGTAAACACAGGTGTAAGTTATAAAGATGTATTACTGGACTGATACATTTTTATTGTCGAACATTGATTTTGCTGATGTTATCATCATGATTGTCTAATTCACAGACATGGAGGTGAAACCTATAAATAAGCGGGCCTCGGGTCAGGCCTTTGAGGTGATTCTCAAGCCTCTGTCTCCAGTGACAGATGTAGCCCACAACCTCCCCTCACCCCCCAAGAGAGACATCTCTTTGGAGGACATTGAGAAGAAACTGGAGGCTGCTGAAGAACGGAGGAAGGTGAGTGTTTGACTTGTTTAAAATATCTTTTGGTGTTTAAAGTGGACAAAAAATATATATATATCTGGGATGTTAAACCACTGAAAATGAATCAGTCAGTGTATTATTTTTGCTGTGCATTTTTAGTACCAAGAAGCCCAGGTGCTGCGGGCTTTGGCAGAAAAGCGAGAGCATGAGAGGGATGTGTTGCTAAAGGCCATGGAAGAGAACAGCAACTTCAGCAAGATGGCCGAGGAGAAGCTCCAGATGAAGATGGACCAGATCAAGGAGAACCGTGACGCCCTTCTGGCAGCCATGATTGAGCGTCTACAGGAGAAGGTGAGAAGTGCAGAGTTGTTGTTGTTGTTACACGTCTACGCAAAAAAGCACAAAAAAGTCCAAGTGTCGGATCGGAGACAGGGGCGCTGCCCTGATGACTAAATATTCTCACTTTTTTCTTGTGGTGTTTTCAGGAGAGACATGCAGCTTTGGTGCGCAGGAACAAAGAGCTGAGGGAAGAGCTGACAGCATAAGCCTGACACAAGTCCTGACTCCCATGATCCATCTATGTCCCTCCATCCAGTCCTGTCCCCCCTCCTCTGCCCCTGCCCTCACCCTCCCCCTCTCAGAACAGACACCCAACCCTGGAGGCCGAGAGGTCCAAGGACCTCACCACCACATCACAACACACCACACCACCAGTACTCACTACTATCAGTATTATCAGTGGATACAAAAATCAATAACACTCATCTTGAGAAGTGAATGGATTTGATTTTAGAAAATGCGAGAATATGGCTTTTGTTCTGTAAATACTTTTTTTTTCAAATCTATCTATCTATCTATCTATCTATCTATCTATCTATCTATCTATCTATCTATCTATCTATCTATCTATCTAT
>JBBMJY010000025.1:11996300-12038979 GCA_037833715.1 Toxotes lorentzi | reverse complement strand
TGTGTATGTGTATGTGTATGTGTATGTGTATGTGTATGTGTATGTGTATGTGTGTGTCTGCACTGACATGATTGGTCACTGCCAGGGGAAATCTTTGTTGTAAAGCAGGTCTGTCTCTGAAGATCAACTATCGTGTTATGAGTAACTGCTTTACACTACCTCAGACACCTAGGCCAAAGGTTTTTGGTGGGTTTTGAGCTTTTTTTTTTTTTTATTTGCCTGATGCAATTTGGAATAAAATCTGATTAACTAATCAGATTTTAACAAATAATATTTTTAGAAAGAAGAAAGGAATTGAAAAGAGCCAATTTATGGTGTGTCACAAGTTTATCAAAAAAAAAAAAGAAAGAAAAAAAAGCTTTTTTTGTGAGCCGGCTCCTTTCCCAGTGGATGCTCTGTGCCAGCTGTCTGCGCTGCAGTAAAGTACTGCTTTCCCAAGCTCCGACCTGTGGGAAAATCTGTTGTGGCCAGTAATTGATTCCGCCCTGCCAGCCCCATTACTCTCCACTGCAGTCAAACTGCCAGTGATCTGCAGAAAGCCTGTTAGCACAGCCCCTTTACTCTTTCTCTGTCTCTCTCTCACCCCACTTGCACAAACATACATAAACATGCAGAGTCCCACCAAGTCCCACCATTAGCTCCATTGTCATTTCTGTCTGCATCTGTACATTATTTTTTAACTCCATTATTCACATGCTTTGTACATTTCTGTCATTTTTCACTCTTTTTTTCAATTTGTCACGAGTTTATGATATGAATAGAACGATTTGATAGACTGCAATCTTTAATGTCATCTGTTGTCTTTAGATAGTTTTCATTAAAATATTTGAAAAGCTGACAGTAATAAAAGCATGTTCTCTATCACTCTGATAATCTGAAAAACAACGTAACTGCATCACTGACCTTGATTTTCGTAAGTCTAAGGATTTGTTTAAAAAAATGTAATTACATTACACTTGTTACATGCTTCTACTGCTGCCTAGTCCACTCCATAGTCGTGTGTCCTTTTGACTTAAAGATGATTTGAATTGACAGGAAAGGTTAGAGAGCACTTGCCAGTTTACCAGGGAGATGTCACAGATATTAATGATCCCTGTCGTCCTTGAAAGGGATGAATTGTATTGGTTATTTGGCTGCAGAGCTGCACGGCACATCCCTCCCCCAACCCCCTCCGCAAACCTCTCCCCTCTCCAAAAGTTTGTCATGAAATATTAAGCGCAGTCATCTGCTGAGATGGTTGAGTTGCTTGTCACAGCCTAACACTTACCACATGTCTAAATAAAGGTAAGTGCTTCCCCCTTCCAATTAATCTTCAATTAGGGGTTCTGCTCTGTGCCTTCGCATCTGTGTTTCCCTGTCTCAGCTCAGCAGGTGGGGTATGGGGGGAACTCTGTGCATGTGTGTGTGTGGGTGTGTTTTTGGGGTTATATGAGGATTATCAGGCTTTTTTTTGGGCGGGAAGGGGGGTTAGGGTAGGGTAGGGTATCCCAGATAGGGATAAAGAGAAGTTTTCTGACACATATTCACATGACAATTGTCATTCTGTTCCATGACTTTCACTTCTTGCCACATTGATTACATGGAAAAACACTGAACACAGCCAATACAAGAGTTAAAGCAGACAGGGACACGTTATAGTGACCTATATAAAATAATGGTTCCATAAGATAAAGGGAGACATAAGAGGCCTCAAGCTGAGGGATTTATCATGGATTCTCATGACTCTGGCAGGCTTTATATAACTACCAGCTGAGGGGTGCACTTTCCCATGTTGTAAGGGGTCAGGAGGCCATCCTCTAAGCACTGTGACAATTGTTTTTCAAACAAGAACTCCAGCCCACCGTTGGGTGATCTAAGAGAGCATAAAAGAGGAGCAGAGAACTGTACAGTATGCATCACTTTAGCTTCTGGTGAACCCTCCGCCCACTGCACTCTGCACCCGGTGGCTGTACATGGGGTACAGCTCTCCCTGCACCTCTCCCTGAACTGAAAGAACAAGCAGTGTCTCTGTGAAAGGCAAACCCCCCCACCCACCCCCAATCCCTCTGCAGCCCCACTGTCGGTGTGCTGCAAACCAGAAGCCTGAGGCACAGGGAGCGTGTGGGATGAAGGGATGAGAGGGAAGATCAAAGCAGGAAGCATGAAAAAGCTCAAAGCACACAAGCGAGAGGCACCTCTCTGACCTCCGCCTCACACACACACACACACACACAGACACTCTTCATCCTGGCTGTGCAGAACAGTTGGCGCCCACCCTGGCCTCTGGTTTCCCTTCATCCAGCAGCCGTGTAAAAAGGCATAGAGGAGAGGGCACGTTGCTCAGGTCGTGTGAGCCTCTCAGCAGATGGCTGGGACCTGCTGGGAACCAGACCTGAAGTGATGCCTCCTGTTGGTGCCAAAGGCGTGGTGCACACCCACATCTGAGTGGTCCCCTCTTACCCATCAAACTTTAATATATGATTTTCATCTTCTTGCTTTTTAAAAATTGCAACAGTTTTTTTTTTAATTAACTAGTTAACTTTAATTAACTTTATTTTGCAATCCATCTGTATTTTACTGCATTTTTTTAATAAGGATTCTCAGGGCACACTTTTAGTGTTAAAATCTGATGCAATGAGAGGGATGACCTGAAAAACATGTTTAAAGAAAAAGGTTTCAAAAGAACATCATGATTCATCTCCATCAATTTAAACACATTTTTTTGGGTTCCAGCAAAAGCCAGCAGGAGGTTTTCTAAAAATGATTAAATCATTTGTGGGATTTGATTCAAAAAGTAAACAGATTATGGACATGTATCAACTGCAGCACATGAAAGGCACTGCTAAAAGGCTTTAGTAGATCTCTACATGGAGATTTATCCCCTACCTCAGGCACAGGCTTACTCAGAATAGAAAAGACAGTTCAGCCTTAGAAGGAGAGAATACAATAAAATGTTCTCAAACAAGATGGAAAAATGAAAAAGTCTCCCATGATCTGGAAATAAGTGCGATTAAAATCTTTTGCGCCCTTTTTATTTTTCACACTTGAATGAAGCACCTTCCCTTTGCCTGATTCTCACAGGGTCAGATCACCGGCTGCAGAGGGTTGCAACAAAGTTCACCGTCAACACCGATCAGCCGTGACCCCAGTTTTACCTGCTGACATATAAAGCTTCAGTTTAAAGTTTAGAATGAGCCCAGTCAGACTTGCTAGCTACCTTGGCCCTGAGGATCCTCTCTCCATTATTCATGAGTCCTCAGGTTGGACCCTGGGAACAAGCTGAACGAGGCCCTGTGTCAATACGAAACACTGGCCGCCACAATGGGCTCTGCCTCCAACTACACTGTTGACAGACACCAACACAAAGGAGCTGAAAGGGGTCCCCCTCCGTTCTCACACACACTGAAGAATGAGTCAGTGTGCTGCCGGTCAGAGCTGTGTTTGTACAGTATATACAGCTTTTGTCCATGGCCACTGTTCTCCCATCAATGGGGGCTGAAGTGTTGATGAAAACCAGGAGGAAAGGACTTCTCTGTGGCTGAGTTCATGTTCATTAGATGGGCTCTGCGCCTGCTGGATGGCACCTGTATGTACGCAGAGAAACCCCGGGTGACAGAACAACAAGTAATCGGCTTATTGGATTGGTAAACAACATTCCACGATATCTCACAGCCCGGCCTCTTTTGACAATCACATCATTGCTGGCTGTCACTGAAGTTAATGAATAATTAATGCATTTGGACCATGAAATCGAATATTGCGGCCATGTGACAGCCTCATTAAGCTCTTCCTATACGGCATACGCTGATTCCAGTTGTTCTGGGTTTTCATAATGATGCTAATTTTGCATAATACATCAAGCACAGTTCTGCCTTGATAAAAGGAAGACTCCACCTTTCAAAGGGCATGTCGGTGCTCATAGAGAGTTTACTTAATATTAACATTTCTCTTCAAAACTTAGAAACACAAGGACTGAATAACGACAGCGCACAGAGCCTGGTGCCATAGTGACTCACGAAGCAAACAAAATGTTTTCTTGTGTGATTTCATTGTGGGATAAAAATGGACACTCCACTGCACCCACTGTCAGCAGCTCCATGATTTGCTTACATAAGTAACCAGTATACAACCATAAGAGCTTTGCTATTCCTGTTTGAACTATTTTTGGCTTATGATAGAATAGAAATACTTTTACAAGGTGCTAAATGTCATCATCTGCAACCCAAATGCTTTTTTTATTCCATCTCAGAAAGGAACTGCATGCTCCCATAAGGTTGGTGTCCTGTTTACAGACATCATTTATCTACTATACAGTGCACAGTTTGCAAAGGCAGAGATGACCTAGCTTATTACTGAAAACGTGTTTCTTGTTGCTGGTTTTTTTTTTTTTTTTTTACATCATTTTGCAATCAAACCTCACTACTTTCTTTTGTTTCTAGGCTTTCATACTTTAATAACTGTTTCATAACTTCCAGGCAGTGACAAATCCGTTTCAAGTGATTTTATAAAGCACCACTCTACTCTCAAATAATGTCTGAAAGACTTTTAGGCTCAAATGTGAAACTATCGCATGGTGGGAGGCAGTCGGAGGAGGATGTAACAACTCAATCCATTTTAATCCACTGAGGAGATATGTCACAGGGCACTCATCTGATCTGAATCTGATTTGCTCTGAGCATCTCAAGTCATTTCGGTCCGATTCGTTTCCACTTTGATCTCCTTGAGACATTCATTAGCACTCAGCTGCACTCATGAGCTTTTCTGTCAACTCAATATTAAACCCCACTGAAATGTTTGTGAAATGAGCATTTATATATATTACATATACATTTTATTTATATTAGATGAAGAAAACTGTGTCGCTATCTGCATTTTGCATCGCACAGACTTTCACATGGAGTATTTAGATGGAATAAATAAAGATGTAAATGAATGGAAGCTCATCTATCATAAAGTTGTGGAGTCTGCACTCATTGACCCCTTGCACAAGACACATTGTCTCATTACATAAATGTCTTGAACTAGATTGGGATAAAACCTCAGACAGCCGAACGAGAAAATCAACTGGATCAGTTTTTTTTTATTTTGCATGTTTTTTTTTCCTCAAATACAGCTTCAAGTTTTAAAAGGCCAACTATAAGGCCTACTGTAATGTATTGCTGAAACCATTGACATACATACCAGTCTGACATTTGGACACAAATCCACTGATCCACTGTTTTCTGCTATTGTTTTTGATAGGCCCGCACTGCCTGTCCAAAATTTTTTTGAACACACCATACTATTGCAATTGTAACTGTCAAGCAATGCAACTGTAAATGAATTGCAAATGTTCAAATGAATCAAAAAGTATTAGTATGTTTAAATAAACTAAGAAATTACTAAATTTGAAGGAAAATCCATTTTAACATGTACTTTTTTTTGAGTCAGCTTCATTTACCTACATCAGTTTTTTAGCAGAGCCTCAATTTCATCTGCTTTTCACAGGCGCCATCTACTGGTGACAGCCAGTATTCAGCCAGAACAGGAGCAGATGGTGTTACAGCAATATGTCACATTTGCGGAAGCTCTGGGCACATATAAGGTGGCTCATTTTCAATAAGACTTTCTGATGAAATTATGGGGAAAGACCGTATAACTACATTGGAATGTTTTATTGTGAATCTAAAACTCTTCCTGGATTAATATAAAAAAAAAAAAGTTTAACTTATATTTAGATCCCCAGTAGATTAGAGATACAACTAGCCATTTGTTTATCAATTAAACTATCAGTTTTTCCCCAATTAATTTATCATAGTTTTGTTTATAAAATGACAGTAAACAGCAAATAATACCCCTTATAATTCCCCACAGACATGTCCTCAGATGTCTTGTTTTGTCTTGACTCAAACAATTTCGATCGTTTGAGTCAAGACAATCGTAATTGGCACCTGGCCATGGTGCCAATTCTGTCAATCAACCAACTGATTGATCGAATGGTCTAACCATGAAGAAAAGAGTGTATGTGCAAACTTATAACGGGGTTTTGATGAGTTCCCTGATCCATCATAAACTGTTAATTTGCTTTTTCAGGGTTTTATTTGATTATTGTGCTTACTATTATTTATTATGACTAAATCGTGAACGATATTTATTTGCAAAATAACGCATCACGTATCTGGCTGCTGAAGATGTTTGTAAACTGTAGTCCTTGAGGAAAAAAAATTGTGGAATTTCTCTGCATCTTTTCTCCTGCAGGATCGACGTGTGGCCACACACCAAAATCCTATCAGGTCATATTATTGCAGCACCCAATTCATGCTGAAGTCAGCACACCCGGGCTAAAACTCACCCCACACTTCACTCCCATCAAACACACCATCAAAATCTGATTTAAAGACACGCCCCCCTCCCCCCTCCACCTAATCCGCCCGTTTCCGTGGCAACCCAGCACCTGCTCTTGATTGGTGGCCTTGGATCAGACACGTGCTCGACCAGGCTTCAAATATGAAGTTTGCCCTGAGCGCCAGTCTCTCCGCGCTTCGCCCCTCAAACACCTTGAGTTTGTGTAGCAGACCTGCGCTTCAACTTCACCATCATGGTTGAGCAGTTTGTTGGAACCTGGACTCTGGCTTCCAGCGAGAACTTTGATGAATACATGAAGGCAATCGGTAAGGTCACTTTGAATTGTAGTTAACAATATCACTGGGGTTTAAATGATGGTTTGTAAACTTGGGGACCGTAAATTGTAACTAAGCGGATGAGTTTCATCACTGGCGATAAACGGCGTCCTCATTTAGCTTCTTTGTGTTGAAGGTGTGGGCTTCGCCACCCGGCAAATGGGCAACATGGCAAAGCCGAACCTGGTGATCAGCGTGGATGATGCTGGGGTTATTTCAATGAAGTCTGAGAGTACTTTCAAGACGACAGAGATTAAATTCAAGATAAACGAAGAATTTGACGAGACGACTGCAGACGGCCGACAGACCAAGGTGGGTCATCTTTTTGTCTTGGCAAACATTTCACCTTTTATAGACTCTACTTTCTGCTGTTTCTTACCAACCCAACGTGGATTTTCAGACCACCATCACTTTTGAGAATGGCAAACTGGTGCAGAAACAGGCGTGGGATGGAAAGACAACAACACTGGAACGAGAGATTCAAGATGGAAAACTAACAGCTGTAAGTAATTGACTAATTAACTGAGCTGTTAAGACTTTGGATATATTTAATATGTATTCCTGACATTTAGTCTTTTTGCATTTTCAAGTGTGTTCTTGCAATATTTCTAACATTTGAACTTTGTCTCAACAGAAATGTGTCATGGATGATGTTGTTGCAATGAGGACCTATGAGAAGGCTTAATTCGTTTATGTTCACCATCCACATTGGTGCTCATGGACCTCCTGTTCCAATACCAAATGCACTGAGATATTGCCAAACATGCCAATAAAGTCTGAACTGTGATACTTCAGTCTGTAATAGTTGTGAATAAGTGTTTTCTTTGTTTGGGTGCACCTAGTTTGTGTGGATTTAAATGTTCAGTACTGGGCATGCCAATTGTTTAAACGAACCATGGTCTTTATGGGAGACTAAATGCTGGTACTGAATGCACTTGCTGGGGCAGGTGATGGTTCAGAATTCCTTTAAAGACTCTATAAAGTGAAGCACATTTAGCTTTGCCTAATGCTAACTAGTTTCAAAGCCTGAAGTTATAAAATAAGAAACTGAAAACTTTAGAGAACTGTCTTTTGCATAACTCCCAGTGCCGCCTCCATTAGTGTTTCACAGGGCATGTTTTAAAGTGAAGCATGGATTTGAATACCATGGCCAGGTGCCAATTTTAAAACTTAAGCACATTGTGTAATATTTGTGTAAAATCTTATAGAAAGGAACGCCTGACTGGTTCAAAGTCATGCTCCCAATCTACAAACTAAGTTGGGGGTGGAGGGGGTTGTACAAAGGCCCTTTGTTCAAACATGGAAAAGCAACATGTTCCAGTATCAGAGCAGCCGTCTTAATGACAAGGAGGTGGGAAGGCCAAATCCCTGCCTGGGGTTAGAGCAGTGACCTCTCATTTGTGCCAGGCCTCTTGTCTTGGATGCACAGACATGGAGTTCAAGCAAGCGCACATAATTTGTTTTAATTAGGGTCCTTTGGGGCAGTAGGTTGAAGCCCAAATCCTCCAAAAGATTTCCAGGATTTAGTGAATGATTGTGACCCCGGGTGGTGCTCAGGCAACAATGAGTACTGACTAATGAAAAGCTGATTCGTTGTCTTGAGTGCCACGCTATATAAGACCATGTCACATGCACACACACAAACATTGTTTTAGGCATTTTGCATATGTCTCAGGAACATAATATGCCTGTTTTTAAGCTTTACACTTTTGTAAAAATGTTTTAAGACATTTTTTGTTTAGTTTCTACTATTGTTTTTTTTCCTTTTCTTTTTTTTTTGTTAATGAAAAATGAAAATCTAAATTAAGATATGCAAATAGTCATCTAAGAGAAGATCTGTGCAGAACCTTGAGGCCTCCCAAAACTCGTTTCAGATTTTTGAATACCCTATTGTTAGGGATTAATCTTACTTGGCTTCAGGAAGCTGGCCTCCTTTGAAATGATTTTACCTCTTTAAACACAATCACACCATGTTTGTAGAGAAGATGAATTCTTAGAAATGGATCTAGTTTGACTTGTCTGTTTTGTTGAAAGGACTCAGCAGCTATGCACAAATAAATACTGTCTTAATAATTAGTATTTTGGGTAATACTATTTAAAAAACAAAACATAAAATGAATCTATTGGTCATAAGTGATAAATCTTATAATTGACAACACAGCAATAATTTAATACATAAAAAATAATAGCATGCCTCATCATCACCTTAGCAGGTCCTAAAGTGGTGTCTCAAACTGCTTGAGTCTGACCAGCAGTCACCTATGTGAGGCTACAAACCAGCAAAAGTTTGCAGCAATAAATAGAATTGTTTTCAAATCCAGGCAACAATAACGGTCTAATCATCGACTAATCTCTAATGTGCTCATTAATCATGTTAGAGGTGATCTCATTCGAACAAATCCATAGGTAACATTATGAGACGTTGTGCTGCATTATTTGCTCATTTGAATTATTACATAATGTGAACCTGAAGACCCCAAATGCCATAATCTCACTGCAGTCTAGCCTTTCTCTCGTAGAAATGCACCCCCCCCGCCCCTTGCGGCGTAATGTTGTAATAGCAGGGAATTATTGGACAGTACCACTGAATCCTGAAAAGGCGGGGGTCACAGTTTGTCGTGAAATGGACACGAGTTTTGTGAGAGTTTTCTATATATTTAGTAACAAACTATTTGATTATTTCTAAAACAGCATACATCTCAACAAGGATGTGTATCGACCATAATGTCCACTTCACCGTTACCTTGTTCTCGTCCGGATGAAATGATCCCTAATGACGTTGTACGTGACGTGCCGCCATCATCAAACATGGCTGACCAAAAAAATACAAACATGGAAGTCGACAAGGAAAAGGATAAACCTTGTGCTAACAAAGTTAAACCACTCGTTGACGAGGTTGCCCAGAGGACAGGCAACCAGAACAGTGTCGAAGGCAAGAAGGGGGCCAGTGAAAGCCGCGCCACGTCGGAGTACTGCGAGAAGCTGCAGGCGTGGATGTGGCAGTACTACACTGGATATGTGAACTGGCAGAGCTGGCTGGCAGCGTCAGCCATGTCCTGCCCTCATTATTTACAGTCATCCAGCGGGACGTCGACGACATCTCTTGATTTCAACTCCCAGCACTGGTACAATAGCCCGTTTGGTCTCCCGTTGTCGCCTTACTCACCTGCCGCCGTCGCCGCCCCAAGCAGCCGGGTAGGTGAAGCTGCAGGCGGGGCTGCAGTGCACGGTCAGCCGCAGCAGCAGCCGCAGGAGAATGGAAATGCACAGAGACCAGGTAAAAGCTGCTGGCTTCGGGCTGACTGCTCAGTTTAAGCTTGTCTAAATATAAACTTACAAGCTAACACCACAACTTCCCGTACAGCATTCACACTCCATGGGAGAAAGTGTATGGACTCCCCTGCCTACATACGTTTGTGTACCTTTAGTTTGACTCTGGTTTATGGATTGGGCTAGACCACCTTTTACTTCAAGGAAACATATTAATGCTACAGTATATAATGATATAAACAAAAACGTGCTTTCTTCATCTTTGTGGCAGCTGTTTAATTAAAGCCCCTGCCCAGCTCTACCATGTCAATGTCCCCATGCGCAAAGCGAGATCTGTAAAGAAATTGTTGTCCTCCTTTGGTTTGGAAGAACCCGACCTCATCCCCATCGCAGGATTATAAAATATATAACTGTTCTGTTACACTGTCTGTAAATTATACCATGATGGTCTAAATACTGTTCTGTACAAGCCATAGCCATAGTTTATGACTTAAAACATTTGTGATTGAATGAGAGCAAAACTGTCCAGGAAATTTTAAGGGGGTCCACATACTTTTGGCCATGTTCTGCACTGTACTGTACTAAATTTTTTTACATTTTTGGTCTGCTTTTTGCCAGGTCGAGAGTATAGCATTCCTTCACCTCTTCAGAGACTCATGGCTGAGATGGTGGATTTCTTCATTTTGTTTTTCATCAAAGCAACCATAATAATCAGTATTATGCACCTCAGTGGAATCAAGTGAGTTTATTTAGTTTATGTTAGTGTTAGTGATGGTAGCAGTAAAACAATGCCCGTGTTTTTCATTCCTTTTTTAAAAAATGCTAATCTGAGGTACAGTTTGGATCGGTTTTGTAGACATATTTCTATTTTCCTTTCAGGGATGTTTCCAAGTTCGCAATGCATTTCATCGTGGAAGAAATAGATGAGGACACATCAATGGAGGAGCTGCAGAAAATGATGCTTGTTGCGCTGGTGTACCGGATACTAGTGTGTTTTTATGAGGTGAGCACTCGTAAAGATTTTTGGCAAACTCTGTCGCCCAAATTCTAAAACCGGTAAAATGAAACAAACCAGTGGTCTTAAACTTAACAGCCAACTGTTTCTCTGTAAATTGTTGAAAAGTGCCTACGCCTTTCTCTCTTTAGATTGTGTGTATCTGGGGAGCAGGAGGAGCCACTCCAGGGAAGTTTCTCATTGGACTCAGAGTTGTTACGTGTGACTCATCAGTTCTGGTTCAGCCTAACAGGGTGCTTGTAGTGCCAGCAACTAATGTCTCTCTGTCTGCGTGAGTAGTTCATCTTAAAGGTTATCCTTCAGCAGTGTCATAATAAATGCAACCAGTTACAGCCTTACACCTTGTATTGTAACCACTGTCCCCGTCTCCCTCTACAGATCAACTGTCCGAGCTTTGAACAAGAACTTTTCAATAGCCTTCTTTTTCCCGGCCTTCATCACGCTTCTGTTCTTTCAGCACAACCGGACTGTGTATGACATGGTAGCTGGTACAATTGTTGTCAAGCGCTCCAGGGCCAGATGACGCAGAGGAGCCCACAATAGAGTCCTATAATATTGCTAAGAAGGTACTGTGTGATGTTTTTTTGGAAAAAAACTGCCAGCAGAGCTCCTCAGACGCTGCCCTTTTTAAGGCATCGTCTGAACACGCAGGAGCTTTAAGATATTGGCAGAGAGGTTGCAACACATCAGTATGAACTATTTGAGTTCCCTACAACTTGGGTTTGACACAAAATGTATTTCTGCATGTATGCTGACATGCTGCTTTCAGAATCTGTTCCTGTGCCAAATTTATGTCTCCTCTGAAGACAGGAAAAATGATGGTTATGTGCTACCTTTTCATTAACATAAGATTTGCCTCTTTTTAAATAATTTTCCTAAACTAAGGGTGAATGTCTTGTATCACTCAGTATTTAAATTGCTAATAATGTGTACACGAGATTATACCTGCAGTATCTTTGTATTAAAAGTTTGTCCTAAGTTGCTGAGTGGTATGCTCAGATTTTTCGATTTTGAGTTGTTGACCTTCGCCACTGTAAGAGTGATGCATCATACTCAGCTTTTCAGCTGCTGTAATACTCTGGTTTAAGGGCACATTTTAATGTATTGAAGGGATAAACACAGTTGCTCTTCCTTTACTCTTGACAGCATGTGTGACTGAAAAGTTAATGTATTATGCATTTCATGTGATTAACAGTTTTTGTTTTTGTTTTTTTTGGATTTAAGATGATTAAATGAAACCGCCGCTAATTCGCTGCATGCTTGAGATGTCTGTCTTTAAGCTGTTTGTCAGCTATTTGATCATTCTTACAATGTTTTGATATAAATTAAGAGATTTGGGCACTTTATCCCATTCATCCTGTCTCCTCTCAGGCTCTGTCAGATTGGATGAGAAGTGTCTGTTAGCTGCCATCTTCAGGTCTGTCCACATATGTTTGATGGGGTTTGAGTCTGGGCTTTGGCTCAGCCACTCAAGGACAGTCAGAGACTTGTCCCTTCGCCACCACAGTGTTGTCTTTGCTTTATGCTTCGGGTCATTGTCATGCAGGAAGGTGAACTGTCACCTCATTCTCAGGTCACCTGTACTCTGGAGCAGGTTTTTCTTCAAGGACCTCTCTGTATTTGATTGCATTCATCCTTCTCTCAGTTATGACCAGTGTCCTGTCACTGCCGCTGAGAAGCACCCCCAAAGCATGATACTGAGATGGTATTAGCCAGGTTATGAGCAGTGTCTGGTGTTTGACATAGAACTTCTGCTAAAAAGTTTTCAGTTTTTGTCTCATCAGAATGGAGAATATTTTTCTTCACACTCTCAGAGTGCTTGAGAGACCTTTAAATACTGTTTGGCTTAAAGAGGGCTGTCACACACCTTTTACTCAAAGTGGTTTCCATCTAGTCACTCTGCCATAAAGGCCTGATTGATTGAGTGCTGCTGAGATGGTCGTCCTTTCAGCAGGTTCTCTCATCTCTGCAGAGATGGGAGAATTTCACAATTATTGAGGCTGCTGTGCTCCTGGAAACACTCAGAGCTTTAGAAAAGGCTTTATACCCGTGCCCTGATCTGTGCCTCGCCACAGTTTAATCAGTTTATTTGTGCTGACGTGCAGTGTGAATTGTGGGACTTTATATACACAGGTGTGTGCCTTGCTAAACTATGTATACTACTGTATAGTCAGTTTCCCACAGGTGAACACTAATCAAGGTGTAGACACATCTCAAGGATAATTAAAGCAAAGAGGATGCACCTGACCCCAGAAAAGGGTCTGAATACTTAAATAAGTAAGATATTTCCCAAACCACTTTAGAGACTGTGATGGTTTTCCCTTTACTTTATCACCCATTCATATGTTTTCCTAT
Organism: Toxotes lorentzi; assembly: GCA_037833715.1. Lineage (NCBI taxonomy): Eukaryota > Metazoa > Chordata > Actinopteri > Toxotidae > Toxotes > Toxotes lorentzi. Next base: position 12,025,701 of record JBBMJY010000025.1, on the reverse strand, counting down.
CAGTATGCCCCGTTATCCAGCTGTGTGGCCACATATTGGGATGGTAAGTTTAAAATTTTGAATTGAGGTGCGGAACATTTACCACTCTAAATGTGACAGATTATAGATAAAACATATTGTGACAATTCATAGATGATTTTCTAACACACAGTAATTCTTGCCGGGTAATGAATTCTACCTTCACAGTAAAAACCTGAGAATGTATCCCCCCTTTAATTTATTTGAGAAAAGGTGATGGGAATGTTAAATATGTTATGATATGATATAAAAATACATGTTAAATATGTCAGCACAAATCAAGTGTATTTCTTAATCGCTGCAACTTATAAATGCAGCTATTTGCTCTGTTGTGAGAAGCTAAAATTGGTCGATAACAGGACACAGAGTGATCACATTCCTCTTGGTTACTGGAGTTTGGCTCCACCTAGTGTATATTTGTTGAACATATGAACATTTTGATGATGTGTTGATGCAACGGGGAGGATACTCCCCTGCATTGCTATTTATTGTTAAAATCGGTCCGTATGTGATCTTTATTTATCATCACAGGAAGTCAGTAACATTCATTTTTCCATGACAAGAATCTGTTTTTACTAAATCTAAAGGAACAGCCCGAATTGTTGTTTCAACTTGTTTTTAAGACATTTCTCCCATTCTTGGAGTTCTCTGGCATGTCACATATACTTACAGGGGACTGTGGAAGCTACAATTGTTGCCAAGCGTTGACGTGGTGATTGTATTAGGCCCACGAAGTGGCAGCTTCAGCTGACAGCCACAGCTGTCCCCCCACATGCTGCTGCCATGCACCATGCCATTACTGTAGGCTATGGAATAATACAACTCACAGTCATGAAGAGCTTTACCGAGGGCCAGAAAAATGCAGGCCCACACTACTCACCAGCATTACTGTACAGTATAGTGATGAGTGAGTGTAGCTCCATTTGGAGTTGAGGCATGTTTCTAATCTATTTTGGTATCGATATACTCTGGCTTGCATCCAAAGAGAATGTGGAGGAGGAAGATTTTAGAAAAAGCTCAAGGGGACACTTATTACTATAATTTATGACAGACTTGTGTTACACTACTTAATGTTGCAATAAACCTCACAGCCCTTTTAGCGAATTAACAAATAGCAACATGGTTATCAAAAAAGACACAAACAATTTATTTAAATCACAGTAAAGATCATCCTTGTGGCTAAAAATAGGAATCTTAATGTGGCACAAATGATGGCAGTGCTAGAAATGATTCCTGCTACAGCCAAAGACAAAAAAAAAAAAAAAAGGAGTCTTGGCCATTTTTATTATGAGCCATCCAGCAAATGGCTCACTTTGTTCAGTTAAATATTATTCCAGACTCATAATGAAATCAGTTTACTTTTTAATTCACATCATATTCGCTGCATTTTCTATGTGTGTTGCTTGATGCCATACTTGACAAATCTAGTTCCTTGGTGACACATGGCATGCCATACGGTACTGAGCTGGTGAAGTGTCCAGCCTGAGTTCCTGCCACCCTTTCTGGCTCTTTTAACAAGGGAGTCATCTACAGGCAGCATGGAGGGCTCACAGCTTCCTCTGACAGCCATGTGTCTGTGTCTGAACAGTCATGTGCAGGGCAGAGGGATGAGGTAAACAGTCTGGACTCAACTGGACAAAAATATTCTCTGTGAATGGCAAAAATGTCCTCGAAGTCATCATTTGTTCATTAGAGCTTCCAAAATGGCAGCTGATGGCGGAGCGCCCTTCACAGACACACACGTACACAGCAGCAGGCTCCCGGTGTTCTGAAGTTGTGGAAAGGTGCTGTGCTGCTCAGTATTGTTGTTGTTTTTGTTGTTGTTTCTCCCAGCATGTCTGTGCTTATTGGTATTCCTCTCAAGTGGAGTCAGTAATTACAGGCTGGCTGGCTTCTACCTGAATGGAGAGGGCTGTTGATGAAGAGGAGACCTGTGGACTGGGCAGAGAGACAAACGCCTGCTCCAACACTAGAGATGCCACAGGGGATCATGAGGGTAACACACTTATACACACAGAAATACGCACACATTCTTTTTAGGATGGTTGGCACTCATAATGCCATCATGTGCATGGACAATTTTAACTGATCCACACCCAGTGTTTAATATTGACTGAAACTCACTGACACTTTGAATTAAGCTGGGCAGCCATTTTTCTTTCTTTTTTTTTTTTTTTGTAATTGTAAAGTGAATCATTAAGTTCAGCAGGAGCAGCCCTCCTCACTCCAGTACTTTTCATACAGTCCCTAAGCCTGTTCAACTGGATGTGAGCATCATATCAGCACTGTGCCACTGGGATTGACTGCTGCATTTTACAATGGCAATAAATTATGAATGAACTCATTTCTAGGATAGTGAATAAATAAGAGTGAGTATGATATGAATAAACTAATTTTCCAGAATAGTACATTGCCTGTGCTGGAGTTCATTTTCCTGTTATAAAAATAGATATGAATACGAGGCGAGTACAAACTCAGGATGAGTGATGCAGAAGTATAAAGAGAGTATGTGAGAGTGTATGTGTGTTGAGTGGGAGCAGTACAGCATTCATACCATTTTCTATGACATAACATTAGGTTTCTGAGTGTTTGTGTTTTTGAATACAGTTCTGCTTAAGGCAGCGAGAAAGCTTGAGTTGTCAAGACAACCGTGTAGGTTGCACTGGTTACTGCAGAGAAATTCTGCCTTTCTCTCTTCCTTGGATTATGTTTCTTTAGGGCAACATAATGTCTGATGTACAGCTGCTGCACATACAGTATATATTTGGTGAGAAACTGAGGGATAGAAATTGGCTTGACATACTGTATGTTTGCCTCCTGGTATCATCTGGAAAGCTGCGTGTCCACTTGTGATTTAGTCACTGCAGTCTGTCTCATGTCAAGAGACACTGCCATGCTTCCACTGCACCACTGATTTGGTCCACAGAGGCTGTGAACACATTTGCCTGGCAACAGTTGCATTACATTCAAAATAATCATCACAACACATTCAAGACCTTTTCAGGAGACAGAAACAAAGGTTTCTACCTTGCCACCATCACCAAGTGTTTGCTCATGGGGGAAATGTTGGGTCTCTGTAAATAATATTATAAAGAGCATGGTCTAGACCTGCTCTATATGAAAGACAACTTCTGTTATGATTTGGTGCTATATAAATAACATTGAATTGACTTGACATAGAGACAGAAACTTCCAAGAAAACTAGAAAACAAAAAAATACACTATAGTGTTTTATTCTTCCTGTATCTTGTAATAGAAAAATCAAATTTGCTGTCCCAGCATCTAATGAGGCAGTAGCTAAATGGAAAGACAAAAAAAGAAAGAAACAGTAGATAAATTAGTCCGTTTAAAATCAAAGCAGCCTAATTTAGCGGCGTAGCAGTTGTATTTGTCTGCAGCCTCTGACTCTAAAGCAGTTCATGATTAAATGTGGTTAAGCTGCCTTTAAAGCACATGTTAAATTTTATTTAGTTAAAGAATAATTTACTAAACCAGCTGACAAAAGCGGGAAAAAGATTCCTTCTCATGTTTTTTTTTAATGTTGTAGAATTTGTGACATTGATTGATAATCAGTCCAAAAAAACCCCACACAATTAATTAATTTTACTTTTATGTGTTACCTGGCTTCAAACTTTAAATGCTTTTTGCCAGCTTCACTGTTTCTGTGGGTAACAGCTCGTAGGCTTTGCAAGGCAGTAGGTATCTGGGGCCTCATCTTCATTAATATAATTATGTGTGAGATATTATATTGAGGTGACAAAATATTTCCTTTCCAACCAGCTTTAAATGTAATATCTGTTAATATATTGCCTATGTTCATCTGGAATTTTAAATATTTTTTAAAAATGTAAAGAGATAAGGCACGCTGTGGTGTGTGAGTTAGATGTTTGTTTGAACACTGTGATATGACACAGAATCCAAGCTGGACAAGCTTCAGTATTGATGTATGCTGTGTTGATCTATGTTATTATATATTATGGCAGAACTCATAATTAATGCAATGAGTTAAATGTTTATCACAAACACAGATGATCAACTCTGAAGTGTCACAGGAGACGGTATACTGCCCTCTGTTGTGTGAATCTGGTATTGAACCTACACTACAAGTGGGTGGGAGGTGTGGTCAGGCTTTCACTGAGGTCACTGAGGTCATTTCAGTGATGGCTCGTTTCCTCGCTTCAATATCCAAATCAGGCACTCGTAATGGAAGAAAAAGCATGTATCCATAATGAGAACTTGTGCTGGTGCTCTGTAATGACATATACATATGTTATTAAATGTAACAGATCATGTTACTCGGGAGTTCTTCCTCATTTGTTTTTCCTGTCTTGCCTTGTAAACCACCCAGCAAATCTCTGGGGAACATCTTTGGAAACTATGATTAAAAACCAACAGGAACTTTGCTTCCTGGCTGAAACATTGTGCTTTTTTTTTTTTTTAAACACTATTTGGTGTCTTTCTGATTCATTTGGTTCATGTGTTTGAACAAACTCTACTGAGTTCCTTCAGTGGCTGTATTCCTCCTCCACAACTCACTCCCACCCAATCCTTTAGTTGCCTAAACTATGTTCTGGAGATGTGCGTGAGCAGTGGCTTGCTATTTTCAGCTGAATGAAAAGAGTCTTGGCACTTGGACTCAGGATGAAATCTGTTTTGTTCTGGCAAATTTGGCTTTCACCACATGCACGGTATCAACATGAAACAGAGTTATAGAATTCAATTTAATGGTGTCCTGCTGTAAAACCACAACCATCTGACTGAGAAGCGTGACTTTTGAATGGTCAGTTTGCTGTCTGTCATTCCTAAGGAATCTGTAGCAACATAAATATAAAAAAAGTCTTACATTTTGGCCGATAGAATTTGTATGATGTATGTGGGAAAAGAGTAATAGTAGTCATTTTGATGTAACAGGTTGATTGAATAGCTGTTGATCTACTCCCCCACATCAAGCAGCCACTGCCTCAACTGTGTGAATCACACTGCACTATTAAATGTTTTGTAGGAAAAACATTCAGACCCTGAGTTGTGTTGAGCTGTATTAATCTTTAGACAAGGACTCTGCTCAAGGTCACTTTGAACTTTTGGCTGCAATCAACAAATCCTTTCAATTAAGCTTGTAATTCAATGTCAATCCCTTCAAGATTTTAAGCCCAACAGGTAAAATATTTGGCATAAAAATAATGAAACCTAGTAGATAATACATTCACACCCCTTGCACAAGTGCGTGCACCCAGAGAGGTGAGGTCAGTATCACCTGCCTGGTGGATTTGAGGTCCTGTTGCTCTTTTCATTAACTGCTGAATTCACTGGCTTTCAATAGGCTCTTTCAGCGTGTCATGCTACACCATTGAGCTACAGCCACGTTGCCACCCATCTTTCTTAATGGGGACTGGAGACTGTGGAGCTGCCTTGTTGCCATGGCAGCAAGCGCTTTCACATTCTCCCCACATAGCGTGGAGTGTGCATGTTGTTCCCTCCAAACTGGAGCGCGCCACAGCAGAGACAGGTCTGCTCTCAGACAGGACCGAGCCAGAGTTATTTACCTCCCGCTCTGATGCCAGATGCCCTCTTAATCCCACCACCCACACTCCACTTTCCATTCTCTTTATTACTAATGCATAGTGTTTCCCAATGGCTGCTCCCACATACTGAACTTTGCTCTGACACTTACTTTTTAATATTTCTTCAAGCTTTGTTGGGGCAGCTGTGGCTCAGGAAGTAGAGTGGGTTGTCCACCAGTCATACAGAATTGGTGGTTTAATACCATCCTCCACCTGTCAAAGTGTCCTTGGGCAAGACACTGACCAAATTTCCACCCCAAATTGCTGCCATTGGTCAGGTAGCTTGATGCCACCGGTGTGCGTGGATGGGTAAATAAAAGTCAGACTGGAGAGCACTTTGGATAAAAAGCCTTTCATAAATGCAGCCATGGACTGTACATAAAAAGAACCAGACATAGCTCAGTTTTTGAAAATGTCTATCTTCAATTCCTCTGTTCTGTGACAGTGTTTTAAGTTGAATTTGTTAGGTGCATATCTGATATGTCTTTGACATGTACATTTGTATGCAAATGTTTGGGCATACATTGTGGTGATTCATGGAGTGTTAAGACAAAACATTAAAAATGAGGGTTTGCACAAATGTTAATGCACATTGTTACTTTTTATTTCATGAGCCTAGAAATAGAGGCAATAGAATGTGGCCTGCACAAAAGTTTGCGAGCCGCCCTTCTGATTGTCAAACGCTCAGAACCTCATTAACTCGTTAGACCTTAACCGACTCTTTTGAACTTGCAAGGCAGGACAAGAACTGTCATTAGTAATTGTCAGCTAATGACATTTCCAGAGTTGATAAAGTCTCTGACACTTCAGACCTTGTGGTAACTCTCAACAGCCACGGGCTCCTCTAAGCCACTGACAGAGGATCTGAAAATGAAGCTAACTCTTGCCTACAAAGCATGGAAGAGTATAAAAAGACATCAAAGCTCTTTCACTTGAAATTTGCGCTGTCTGAAATGTCATTAAGAAATGACAGTAAAGGGGAACTGTGGAAGTCAAGATGAGAATTGGAAGACCAAGAATACTTTCACAAAATAAATTTGCACTCCTGCTGGGCAGAAAGGTGAAAAAAAAGAAGAAAAAAAAAACACCTGATTGCAACGGACCTGAAGGAAGGTTTAGCTGACACAGGAGTGGTTGTGCAGTGCTCCACTGTGCAGCGCTGATGCATAAACAAGGTCTACATGAAAGAGTCATCAGAACACATCACAAAAATCACATCACACATCAAACACACCAATGTCTGAGGTAAAAGCAACATCTGGATAAGTTAGAGTTAGAGCTATTTTTGGGAGTGACTTCTGTGGAGAGATGAAGTTAAAATGGCCACAGTCACCAAAGGTGTGTCTGACCAAAGGAGCAGCATTTGATGAAAAGGACACCTTGCCAAATATTAAGCATGGAGGTGGAAATATTCTTATTTGGGGCTGTTTGGCAGCCTGTGGCACAGGGAACATTGCATAGATGGAAAGATTAATGGATTCCACTAAATATCAGCAAACACAAGCTGAAGCTTTAGGAACGGCCCTGACGCGAACATCACTAAAACTCTGTGGGTAGATCTCAAGTAGTGACTTTTCAGTCCATGTGGGCTGGGCACCTGTATGTGTATGCCTCTTGGATAAAAATATAACCATTAATTTTGCAACTTACAAATTTTACGTTATTAGCATCATAACTCAACTATTATTGTTAAATACATCGTTTGACGGACTATCTCAAGTACATTAGAGTCTCGGGAGAAGCCGCCCCCCCCCCTCTGAAAGGGGCAGATGGTTTAGCCCACTTCGGATGAGAACAGGTCGTCTTCTATCGCGATAATTTCGCAGATAATAACGTTGAACTCATTGAGTAATCGTCTCTGTGATACAGTAATCCAGTAGCTAGAGTAAGATGTATTTCTACTTTTGTCTTATGCATTGTGTAATATGACCTAAAAAACAGTTTACCCCCAAAAGAAAAAGAATTTAAAAAGGTCTGTACCACACGGTTTATCCTTCATATAACAGTAACAAGGTACATTTACTCAAATACAATACTGAGATATTTGTACTTTATACTTTATACTTCTCCACTACATTTTGGGGGATCTTATTGTATGTTTTACGCTACTACCGTTATTTATATAGTTATATTATATAGTTACTCACCACTTTGATTTTACTTACAAAACAAGTGATAAACTTATAAAATGTGATGCATGATTATTGATTAAAGGCCCTGCATGCACACCCAGATGCGTGCTATTGTGTAATGAATACTTTCACTTTTGGTATATTTTGGAATTTGAATATTGGACCTTTACTTGTAATAGACCACTGTCATGATATATGGAACCACTATGTCTTAACCTGTGCTCCACGAAATGTTAATAGAATTATGAATGAAGAATTATGAACACTACATATGACTGTTTGCATCATACATGCTTCCCTGTCCTGTGTGTGTTTGTTTGAGGACCAGTGTTGCATGTCTGGACATGTCTGCAGCATTAGATGAGGCTCAGTCAGCCACAGTAAGTGTATGGTGAGGATGCAGAAGAGAATGTGGGTAATGATGCTTGGATAATTGTTTTCTGGACACTGAACAGTTTCAAGGTAATATGATTCATCTCCTCAGAATTGAGCTGTGTGAGGTCATTGTTGAAAAAGTTCCCCCAGAACTTAAATCGGAACTTGTGTTTTACTGTGCAGAAAAGGTCATGTTATAACCTGCAGCAACTGGAGCCCACTTGAGTTTTCATGGCGTTTTCTGCTGAAGGCTACTGTTTATGAGTGTATGAGTAAGAGAGAGCACTGAGAGGCAGCGTGTGGAGACATCTGTGTGTTTAAAAATGGAGGAATGTAAGCATAATGCAATGTTGATTTGTTGAGACGGTGAAGTAGAGTGCAACTGCAGCAAGTTCTCTCACCATTACTATTTTCACTGCACTACTAGTGTTCACGCTTCTATTACTACTACTGCACCACTGTTACTCAGACGATCTCAGTGGTTAATGTTTGAAAGATCACACAGATCTTGTAGTGGGTTGGAGCGCTCTCTCTCTCATTATGTGTGTACCACACTGAGGAATGTAACACTTGTAGCGTAGCCCATAGTTGTGTGTGTGTGTGTGCTCAGAATAAAAGAACACCCGCAACCAGGCCAGCAAAACCCCTCTGTCAGGTTGCAGCGCAATAATCAGCATCCAGTAGTGTTCAATAGTATCTGTAAAACTGTCAACAAGGATTAAATATTCCTGATCTGTGTTGAAGGCTCTTCCTGCGCAGAAATGCAAGGGAAGTCTTTGATCGAGCTACAAACAGAAAGACAGATTTGACAGTTGTGTCTTCGTGCAGTCTCAGTCCCGATCTACACAGAACAGTGAATGTTTTTGCTCTGTGTAACTTGAGCTGGATTTGTGAATTCTCTCAGGAAAGCTCATTTCAGCTCACTTGGCTGACATTAATTCTGACCTTCAATTTACAGTGAGCCATTCCAAGGCAAGGAAACTGCAATCTCCTGTTAGATGCCATTATGCTTCACAATGGGGTTCTGTCATGTTGCATCCCATTCCCTTGCTAATGCGGATTGTGTAGTTCCTGAGGTTTACATTGGCTTGGTAGCCTTCTTTGAAGAAATATTAGTCACAGTAGGAAGGTGAGGCTGTAGCCCCTTTGCAGGAAAGACACACAGCACATGTTTTTTTCTCAACACATCGCTTCAGTTGTTGACTGTGTGTGTGTGTGTTACCTACTGTAGATCACATGTGCACTTGATTTATGTCTCTGTCTTCCAGCTCGCTGTGGTTTCCAGCAAACAGTGACTATACAGAAGATCAAGAAACCCATACCTAAATGTACATGTGTGTGTTCTAAACATTTATATTTGTAGTCTGGGCAAAACAAGTTCACTGGGTTCGACAGCAGTGATTCTCACTCTGTCACAGACTATTTGGGCCCTGTAATTTAATTTTAGAAATAATGAATTAATTCCAACTCTTCTTTGTGTGATTTAGTCACAAATCTGTTCAGAGATGCACAGGCAAACTCTTGTTCTAGGATGCAGCAGAGAGAACGTATAACCCCCAACCAAGAGCCTCTGTGGTGTAATGCTGTTCACTAAAGGCTTGTTGTAGCAGCAGCATTGTGTGACTTGTTGTATTCTCTGTGTTTTCCCCAGTCTGGAGTCTAGGTGGAGGGGACCCCCTGCTCGTCCTGCCTGCATGGGAACAGATAGCTGGCTGGCCTGGTGGTGATGTGCCTGTCTGCAGCCTGGCTCTCTCTGCTGTGTGCTGTACGGGATAAGGAGGAGGCCCCAGTGCCAAGTGGCTGGGCGGGGGGTGGTGGTGGTGGTTGTGTTTATCAGCGCTGCCTGCCTGCACTGAGGGAAATATCTCTGGGGAAGAGATGGGGGAGGCCTGGGGAGACCTTACGCAGGTTACTGGGAGTCAGTCTGCAGCTGAATAGAAACGGAGACTCTGTAATTGTAGGGCAGCTCACAGGGCAGATTAGGAGGAGATTTGTCTCTACAGGGAAAATGCATATGAAAATGAACAAGAACAAAGCAGTGCATTAAAACAGCTTTGACGTGCTAACCCACTGAACAATTTAATCCTCTATTGGTTTGTGTGCATGCATACTGTATGTGTGAGCATCTAAGCATGTATGTGCGGCTGTGAATATCCAACAGTTATTCACATTCATGTCGTATGCCTGTCTGAGCAAACCCTCTCTGAATCTCCAGCTCTCTCTATCTCTCTCTCTCTCTCCCTCCCTCACCCTCAGTCTGTTGCTCCCTCCCCCTCCTTCCCTCTCTGTGTGAGCGTAGTCTGGGCGCTGAGCCAAGTAGAGTGTGTTTTTTTGAATGAATACCTGATGCGGCTGATGAGGCTGGCTGGGGGAGGAGCTGTGTCAGTGGAGTACTGAGAGAGAGAAAGAGGGAGGGAGGGAGGGAGGGAGGTAGAGAGGCAGAAATACAGAGAGAGAGAGGGAGAGAGAGAGAGAAGCAGCCAGGCAGAGAGGGAGCTGGCGGTCTGGTGGCCTTGCATAACACACGTTGAAGCAGCCTTGCACGCAGGACTTGCTGTGAGCTTCAGCAGTGGGGGACTTCCTTTACCGTCAGCCCGCAGGGGCAGCGTAGCTTCCAAACCGGAGAGTCCAGAGAGGAAGGCAGAGCTGGAACAGCTACAGCACAGGCTCCAGGAGAGGAGAGCGGCACAAAGGAGAGATTCAGGAAGAGGAGTCCTAGGAAACACGTCTCCAGCACACATATACACACATACGCACTCACACACACACTCACACACACACACACTGAGAGGCAGGAAGAATCCTTGGACATGTTCTGCAAGCAGTGGCTGTGGAAAGACTGGTGAGCTATTCTTAGTACTCTAACCAGAGGAGGGGCGAAGGGTGGGTTGTCTCTTTTCTTCTTGATTTGTGGCATAGTAGTATTTTCTGCCCTGCTACTACACTCATGTGCTCTCACTGTCATTCTAAAGTCCCCAGAGGCTACAGTCACAGCATCTGTCCGGAGTCACAGTTGTAGGATTCAGCAGCATTGATCCTGTTTGGCTGTAGTGGTGTCGGTGGCGAGGTACACCTGTGCGTACACATCTCTGCTTGTATACTGTGAGGTCGGTGTGTGTCGAGCAGTGATGCAGAACTCTGGAGTCATTGTGAAGACAAACAGCCTGGACCCCACTGCCTGTTCTTACTGTCTGCTTTAGTCTGCCACACGGTCGGTCCGCCTCTTAAAGGCACAGGCACCACTGTTGTGCAGAGAAGGGGCTGTAAAATGGCTCTTTTGGGCATTAGAAAAAGCAGTGCACTGTATTGATCTGCTGTGTGGTTAAAGCTGCTGTGTTTTGAAATGGGTTGAGGTGAAGTCCTCTTAATACGCAGCAAATAACATATACACGCACGTACATATTGCCTTCCACGGTACCCCCCCCTCTGTTTCATGCCAGAGCTCAGGTTGATAATGATGTTTTTGTTTTCTATATATAGCCATTTGCTGTACAGGGTATTCAGCATGTCTCTATGAGTGGTCTAGCAGGTGAAACATGATGTATAGCAGCACTGACAACAGGTTTCCAACCCTATGAATTTTTGCATAGAAGATACATCACAGGACAGAGTCACTAAATAATCTTGTTGGCTTTCTGTTGCGTCCCTGCTACATCCTGCTGCAGAGAAATGTTATTGCTATGAGGTTGTGTATCAATGCGAGCAGTGAATAGTGGGTCTGGGAGCACAAGACCCGGGGCTCAGGCGGAGGGGGTGGAGGTGGGCGACCAGAGGAGCTGGCGACTGCTGCGTAAGAGAGGCGATGTAACTCTGCTGGGGGGCCTCTCACCTGGAGACAACAGAGAGGCTGAATGAAAATATCATCTCATCTGCGCTCCTGCGCGCCCAGTGACGGCAGACACACACCGCTACACCAACCTATTTCTGTGGTTTGTGCAGCTTTTTTTGTGTGGGAGTGTGAGAGAGGATCACATGCGAGGCTGGCTCTATCACTCCCGTCTGAGCTGAAAAGCATCAGTGTGATGAACGGAACAGAGAGCGTCCTGTCCCCCCTCGCTCTCTGCTGTCACCCCTCCATACATGTCTCAGAGGTGACAGTCCTGGACCATGGGACTGACTCTGGGATCCCATGCTTGTCTGGCTTGCTGTGACAGTCATGTCTTGAAAGCTCGCCTTTGTTCTCCATAGTATCACACAGGCCGTATGTTTGTTGGTGTCAGTGTTCTAATAATAGGTTGACGCTGGAAAATCTAGGGAGGCTGTTGGCTGCTGTGCTGTGTGTATGTGTGTGTGTGTGTGTGTGTGTGTGACCATGTGCAGAGAGAGTTGTGTACAGGTCAAATGAGGAAAGTAGAGACACCTTCTTTAAGAGAATCCTGTGTTATCTGTAGTCTGCTGACACTAGTGGTGTGTCTTTTGTGGCATTCGGAAATCAGAGCATGCTGGCTTTGTCTCTCAATGCAGCTGTAATCATAGGAGGTACTTGTGCTTCAGATGTGATGTCATTACAGTGTTGACATGGTGTTGCTGAGGTGGGGTTGTTGCCACTGAGCGATGCATCGCTCAGGCTGTAGCGGTGGCCGTGTTGCTGATCGGGGATCTCTCAGCGAGGCGGGGGCTATGGCGCTCTGATGCTGCAGGCGCTGCTCAATGTGGGTCAGGAGAAGCAGCACTCTGCCTTCTCCCCATTCCCTTATTCTCTCTCCCTCCTTTCCGTTCCTAATCTTCTTTCTTTCTCACCCCCTCCCCTTACTCCCGTTCCTCCTTCTGCACAGTTCTGTCATCTTACATTGCCTTTCTCCCACTCCTCCCCCTCACTCTCCTCTTTCTGGTTCTGTTTCTCTCCAGCCCTGCTGCTCTCCTCCTTTGTTACATCTGGTGGATCTACCAGGCTGTATGGTTAGATGAATTACACGGTTTGAGGTTTTCGCTGCATTTGGATGCGATGACCTTGTCAAAGCCAGCGTTATATGAAGATGCATCTAAATAGAAGCTCTCCAAGGTCGCCTCCCGTGCCTCCCCCCTCTGTCTTTATGTAACATGACTGTGGCTGCCCGCTGTAGTGAACCTACTCTGTTATATGAAAATACAATTTAGCACTGTCAAATAGTTGGGCTCCACTGAATGGAATGTAGGGGGAGAAAAATGAATGGATGGATGTATGAGCGTGTGTCACACACTCCATCTCTGTGGTGCCTCTGGCTAATGAACAACTCACAGTCCTGTGCATTGACCCACAGATAAGCCTGCAGGAAAGGACAGTCAATCTGAAAAAGAAACGGATAAAAAAACAAAACAATCAGCTCATGGGAAGCAGAAGGCTGCATGTTAATGTTCTTGTTTGTGGTCACTTGTGTGTGCACATTTTAAAGATACAGTATGTGAGTATGTGTACTTATGAACCTATGGTATGTGAGACTATATCTTTTAGTAACCCCTGCAGTCAGACATTGATCACTGTAGCTGCTGCTGTGGCTTGTTGACATATTTAAGAACCTTTCACCAACCCACCTTCCATACATCATAGTTTCCAGTAATCTTGCCATTTCTAGCTAGGAATAAAGAGCTTGTTTCAGTGCTCTTTGAACCTAGCCTTCTCTCTCCCTCTCAGTAAACCAAACTCTTAAGAGTGCCTGCTCATTCATTGTTTGTTGTCCACTTTGTATTCCCTTGAACTTTGAAACGCCACTCGAACGGGGTACAGCGGAAAGCCATTGTTAAAATATTTTCAGGCACTTCAGTGATAGCGACAAAGGCCCAGCTACGCTTCTTGCTGAATGTTCTATTATCAAATTTCAAGCCTTATTGTTTTCACTTCATTTTTCTGCCCACTGACCCAGAGTTCCTGTCTGGAGGTGGATGTTATATTTACAGTTGCCCCACTGACTCAATACAAGGCCTGGGAGTGTTAAAACAAAGACAAAAGCATAAGCTCCTCTGAGGCCGTTACTCTGTGCCTGTTATCCTTTGACTCTGCTCTGCTTTCTTACCCCAGAGCCTGGAACAAGATAACAGCCAACAGCAACGCACGTACACTTGAGGACATGAGCACTGTACACCCTGAGTACATGAGTACGCACACACATCCAGACACACCAACACTTCATCTCAGGAAACTCCTGCCTGGTGCTGAAAACATGAAAGAGCCTTTTCCATGTTATGTAAATGATGACACACAACGCTGTACTGTACTTTTCCTGTGTGTCAAACGTCATGACTCTTGGAAAGGCTGGTTGAGTTTTGACAGATTAGACCATGTGGATCCTCGAGGCTCATCTTAAGAGGTTGATCTTAGATAAACATGCCCAGAGAATGACCTACATGTTGTGTTCAAGTGCTTCAGAAAACCCAGAATCAGATGGAAGAATTTGGACCAGGTACCACCTTGTGGCAAACCAAAGAACTACAGGAAAGCAGGGACATTTTTAAGAGTGAAGTATTTTGGTGTTTGTTGTTTTGCATTTGCAGCCCTGCAGGGACATTTTGTGAATATGGTTCATAAACACAGGCTGTGCTTACTGAGCTAGTTCTGCAGTGAAATTAGACTAATGAGACTGAATTGAATTTTAAGCCGAGTCAAGTTGAGTCAAGTTCATTTGTATAGCCCGAATGCAGAAGAGCGTTTTAAGATCTGTTCACATATCATTAGGACTTTTTAAAATTTAATTGCACATTACCTGAGTGTCTGATTTGAGCTTCTCTCTGCCATCAGATTACTGCTGACATCGTGGAAGAGGCGGATTGGTCAGAGATGATTCCCCATGAAGTCTATGGAGCTCATTTTGTGAGCTGGAATGACTCCATCTTCTTTGGTCTAAGACCTGGAGCTGGCTACCAGTGAAAACAAAGAGAGTCAGAGCCACACAGCGCACAGAGAGGCCAGCCCCTGCACGTAACCACTGAGTGCAGGTGAGAGACAGAAAGCAGCCTCAGAGGAGCTTAGAAGTTGCACCAGGGAATATTAAAACCACGCTGGCACAATGAAATCTAACCAGGAGCGGAGTAATGGATGCCTGCCTCCTAAGAAGCGTGAGATCCTGGCTTTGGAGCAGAGGCCGGTGGTAGTATCCACAGCTACACCCCCAGCTGCAGTCGTGGCCGATAGTCCCCACACAGAGAACTTAGCGTGGCTGGCAAGTGTAGCCAGTGAACGCTGCAAATCTAGGGATGCAGAGAGCCCGAGATGTCCCATCTCCTCCACTTCCTCCTCTTCTCCTTCCACCTCTGTCCCTTCCTCGTCCACTCCTCTGTCTGCAGTTCCCCTGGCCTCCCTGCCTACAGTTTACCCCACAGCCCTTCCACAGCAGACGGGGACTATCCAGTTTGCTCAGCTGGGACCCAACGTTCAGTTCATCAGCTCTGGGCCCTATGCCGGCTACATCTCCTCTCACATCATCTCAACAAATGCTAGCTCTGTGCCTAACAGCTCTGCCATAGTGGGACAGCGTCCACAGCTGGATAGTTACACCACTGCCCTTGTCTCCCCCAACACCAAAGGGGAGCAGCAGTTTCAAATAGGCCTCTCCCCCACAGAACTGGCACCCGTGTCACTACCGAGCTCTCCCCAGGTCACCAGCCAGTACATCCACCTGGACAGCAGAACGCCTCTGACTGTCAGCGGAAACGCTGTCACTTCACCCACCACCCACCTCCAGCTCCACCCCCACACAGCCGTCCTCCCTCAAACACTTACCCTCGCTCCCTCCCAGCTGGTGGTTCAGTATGCAGATGGTTCAGCTGGAAAGAAACCAGAGGGACATGCTAAGGGTGTATTGAATGGGGAATTGGAGGTGGTCAAACAGGCAAAAGCCCCCAGCCAGCCAACAAACCATCAGCAGGTTCAGAGTTATGAGGCCAGACATATCCTTCTGCCAGCAGACTATGGCCAAAACCCTGCAGGACTCCAGACCTCCTTGGTGCTGGTGGCCCAGCCCAACCATGGAGCTGAACATGAAGCTGGCTCAAATAAAATCTCCTTAGTCCAGACTGAGAAAGGAAGTATCTGCTTGGGGAAACCAGTGTCCAGATCTTCCTCTTTCACCTCCCTTTCTTCCTCAGAGGTGGTGAAGTCTGTTGCTCCACATACAGTCATCCAGACCACTCTGCCCCCTGAGGAGCTGCCAGCCAATCTCTATTCCTCCACACAGCCACCCATCATTGGCTATATCACCAGTGCAAATCAGCATGCTGTCAGCTACCATGCGGCACTTCCCCAGCACCTGGTCATTCCCAGTGGCCAGTCCCTCCTGATCCCGGTCAGCGGTGCCAATAACGGCACAGAAATTGAGGTTAGTCGTACTGTCAGTGCCCTGACCTCTACCACTACCCCTCAAATATCCACCGCCATGCCACATGCCTATCTGGCCACAGCCCTGTCCAAGTGTGAGGCGCTTGGGCCAGATGGAAATCAACCACCCCCTGCTGTCGCACAGGCTCCAGTGCTGCCGGTCCTGCCCTCAAACCCGGCTCCCGCAGTGGTTGCAGCTCCCTCCCCAACGCCTGCTCCTGTCCCAACCCCGGCCTCTGTTTCCATCCAAGCCTCCCCCTCCATTTCCTCCTCCTCTTCCCCTGTGGCGCTTCCTCCATTCTTCATGCGAGGCTCTATCATCCAGCTGGCTGATGGGGAACTGAAGCGCGTGGAGGACCTCAAGACAGAGGACTTCATCCAGAGCGCTGAGATCAGCAGTGAGCTGAAGATTGACTCCAGCACTGTTGAGCGCATTGACAGTGGACAAACTCCCAATGCTGTGGTCATACAGTTTTCTGTGGGAGAGCTCAAAGCCCAGGTAAGATATTCCAGATTTGTCTTTGTTGTATGATGAATCATGAGTTTAATTCACTATGTTTAAAATTTGAGCTCTCAAGTCTTTGGCACCCCCCAGTGATTGTATTAAAAAAAAGAACCCTCTGTAGCAGACAGCAAAGCTCATACAATAAATAAATGCGCAGAAGATTTCTGTATTTTTTTTCTAAAAGATTATGAAATTGATGTGAAAATTTCCTCGAAAATCCACTAGCTGCAAGCACACATGAACATCCCTCCCTCTCACAGTGGCTTTAGCAGCGAAAACAGTTTGAGAAAATGAGAACACTCTTCTTACTTCATATCATCACTGCTGTTGTCCACTGCTGTGCTCCAGTTAATGTCATTTATTAGCTGTTATGTGCAGTATGTCTGTGATAAGCAAGAGTTTACAGCAGAAATGTCTGTTCTATTCACGTGTCCCACATAGACATGACAGTGTGACAGTGAGGCAGCATGCATACCAGCAACACCAGGACCCTTAAACTGAAGCAGCTAAATAGAGTTCATGGCACCATTATTGTATTATTTACACCTGAGCTTTTTCTGCTGTGACAATTTTTTTCTGTGAAAAAAGCCAAAGTCACATTGTTCTACAAACAAAAACTTAAGCTAACAGAGTAATTTGCAAGATGCTGTAATCCCTTTCAAATCCTTCACACAGTCGCTTTGAAGAGTTGTTTTCCTTTTATAAATCCTTTGCACAATTTTCAGTCCGTGTTTCGCAGAGAGCTAACTGTGTTTGTTGTGCATGTGCTCCTCTCCAGGTGTGTGTAGAGGTGCTGGTGGAGTACCCCTTCTTTGTGTTTGGTCAGGGTTGGTCCTCCTGCTGCCCGGACCGGACCACCCAGCTGTTTGAGCTGTCCTGCGCTAAACTGTGTGTGGGTGATGTGTGCGTGTCGCTGACCCTCCGCAGCCTGAGGAATGGTTCGGTAACAGACAGCCAGGCTTTGGGGACGAAGCTGAAGACGAGTCACCTGCCTGACTCCTGTCACAGTGTGGATGCCACTGTAAGAAACAGTATGAGTCCAAACTCTGCAGGCAGTAACAGTGGTCTCCTAATGAAGGCTTCCAGTGCAGATAGGCTGGAGAGGGAGCATGGAACTGGACCGGGACCAGGACTAGAACTACCACCAGGATTGGGACTATTTCCAGGAACAGTGGAGGGGATCTACGGAGCTGGACCAATGCTGACAGCTTTGGGGACTAAAGAAGTAAGACAGGAATCGGTGAAAACAGACATGCCTGCTCTTACCAGAATAAAATGTGGTGATCCAGAGAGACCCACAGTCCGCAAGA
This sequence comes from Toxotes lorentzi, assembly GCA_037833715.1. Classification (NCBI taxonomy): domain Eukaryota; kingdom Metazoa; phylum Chordata; class Actinopteri; family Toxotidae; genus Toxotes; species Toxotes lorentzi. The sequence goes on along the minus strand of JBBMJY010000025.1, from coordinate 12,007,513 downwards.
GACGCTGGTCAGCTCCAGAGAGAGACCAGACTGAGAGAGCTGAGGAGGAGCCACCTCTGACTCTGCCCAAACCCTCTTTCGTCCCTCAGGAGGTTAAAATCAGCATAGAGGGGCACTCCAGTACCGGGAGTGAAAGGTGCTTGAACAAAAGAGTAGACTGTTGAGAGAACTTTAAGGAATTTTAAATACCTGTGGTTTGCTTTGTGTTTATCCCCTCTCTTTTCTCTCTATCCAGACTACTGTAATATAGACTGAGTTTACACAGTATTTACATGTTTTCTTTTCTTTCACATAAGTCTGATATCTACGATGAAGTACAGTAGAGCACCTTCATAAGTGGTATCACACATGAGATCAGTGCAATCAATGCTGAAAGCAAAAATGAATGCAGCGTGAATGTTGAGTATGAATGGCAGTCGGCCACCTGAGAGACATTTCACTTGGATCTCCTTTGTCATGTGGCTTAAAACTGTTGAATGCAGACCGGTCAACCATTCCCCTTATCACGTGAACAAGCACAGACCCCGATGTCAGCGTGTAGAAAGTGGGTAACCATATTTTTACTCTCGCTCCATTTGTTTCGCTGTTTATTTGGTTTGTAGTGACGTTTCAGTGACAACGCTCAATCATCATGGCTGTGATTAATCCCGCCTTGTGTATCTGATGATGTTTTGAGTTTTATTTTATCACTTTATTTTTCGTTTTCATACCATTACAGATTTGTGCTGCCACCGTTGGTCATGCCACTTATCTCCATGTGTATGCGCCTTGTGTGTTGGTTTGTGTGTGTGTGTGTGTGTGTGTTTTTCTGTGTGGCTATGAAATGGAGCACAGGAGTCAGGTGTGTGTGTGTGGCTTGTAGCTTTGAGCTCAGTTGTCAGTGCAGCCTGCAAATATAAAAACTGAAAAGGCCTGAATGTAAACCACTGAATTTGTCCTCAGTACTGACTCATGAAATCATGCATGTGCTGTTTGCCACACCGGTGTGCTGAGAATTTGATACCGATGCTTTTGCAATATGTGGGTGACAGCAGTTGCACATGAGTACATTCCTCAGATAAAGCTCCTCAGTCAACTTTACCTTTGTAGTTTGCTAGCAAAGTCTGGTATTTCCTTTTAAGGGCCGCTTGTGTTTATCTTTTACTCTGGCTGCTATTTACAGCATTTCACATATATACAAAAAGGGAAAAGGTATTTCTGTTTAACACCTTTGAATTAGTTTTTAGCCAATCTTTATATTTACCCAGCCCTCGTACTGCAATATGAACCATCGCTGGCTAACTTGACTAATGAAATTAGTTGATTTTTTTTTTTTTTTTTTTTTTTGGCCACTTGGGGGCGGTGCCACAAACATAATACTGGTATATTATTACTTTTTAAATTTGATAAGGCAAGCTTGTTTACCAACAGTTGTGTAATTACACATCCAGCAGACAGAGAGCAACATCAGCATTCATCTAGAGTTGTGTTTCAGACCGCCTAATGAATCTAAGTCCAACCTATTTTACTTTTAGCTCTGATTCGATTCCCTGTTGGGAAGTATCTGGCTCTGAAGTTGCTAAATTCTCCATCACTTTTAGAGCTTCTTTAAAAAAAATCGTCCTGCTGCAGCTAGAAATGGGGTTGATGAGAGCAGTGAGTGTGAACCAAACAGGATAACTGTAGGCCATAAAACCAAAACAGTGAGCTGAAAGACGCTAAAAAGCGCTCTAGAGCTAAGGGGAACTGTGGAATTTGCAAATGATTTTCTATGGGCTCATCACCAAGAGCAACCCCTTTCACATCACACATAGCCATCTGACACACTGTCAATATAAAAATAGTGAACAACTTTGAATACACACCAAAACATGACATAATAATTACTTATTGAAGGAAAAATGGTACCTTCCCATTCTATTGACCTATCCTGTTGCTTTCCCTACAGAAACTATGGCCTTAGATATTCTGTATATGTACCTACTTCACAGCAGCACATGGTTTTTAGGGTTTTGCCATTAAAACCTATTCTCCTCAATGATGGTATGCCTTTCTTAAGTCCATATCAGAGTACTGCTGTTTTGATTTAAAACAGCTTTCTTTCTGTTAGTAGATTTGTTTCTTAGAGTAGAGCCAAAATAAATATCCTACAGTTCATACTCAGGAACAGTATGTGTCTGTATGTGTGTGTGGTGAGTATGCGTTTGTATGTGTGTGTGTGTGTATAGGCCTGAGACAGTATGTGCATGTCCACAGTCACAGTGTGTATGTTCTGAGCAGCAGCACTTTGATGAAGCATCCAGCAGGATTGTGGTGTTGGTGGCGGTGATGGTGCCCCTGTTCCTGAGCTATTAGATTTAATGAGAATAATAAACTGACTGTTTCTCATCACATTATGTCCTACAGGTTTATCACTGAGAGAAAACAGAATATACCGGGGACAGGGAATGTAAACACGCGTCGGGCAAACTATCTCACTGACTTTATTTTTGATGACGATAGAGCTACTATTCAGAGAAAGACAGAGAGAGTTGTAGAGTTAACTAGCCAGCTAGCGTTGATCATGTACAGTAAATTGTATCCTAGAAAGTGTACAGTGTGTGTATAGATATTCTAACCCTCATGTAGCCTATGTACTGTATGTGCCACAGCGGCTCCTTCTTCAATCATTCCATGAACTCACCAATATCAAGAGGTCCTCTTATTGTTTTCGTCAGTTCAGGTATTGATCTAATGTTCATGAATGTGCTACACTTCTTTAGGAGCATCTACCTAATTTGGCCTCCTCAGAATTTAAATTTGACTCACGCACTGTAACGTACAGTACGTGTGAATATGAACTGCATTTTATCGTAATAGCCATTAACCTTTTAGAACTCCTGAAAGGTGTTTATTGTAAACCCAGTAACCAGACTGTTCTCTTCTGTTTGTGTTTGACTGCTCAGGCTAAACACTGCCCAGTGACTGTTCTCCTCCAAAACTATGTGGTCTTATATTCTTCACTGTTACAAAGTAGAGCTACTGTTTCATCAGTTTGTCTTTGTAGCCATTCTTCTCTCTGTGAGCCTGGCCTGTGTTTGTAGTTTTCTTAAAGACATTTGTTATTTTTCAAATGCCGACCTGAATTGGCATCATGACACAGACAAATCTATGAAATGTGGGATTGATGTTTAAAGAAAAAGGCTGGTGTTACTCTACATTTTTCTTACTGTCAAAAAATCTCATGAAAAGACCAAAACCAACAATGCATTAGTCGAACTTCCTTACCCTCCTCTCTGTGGCACCCCAAGCCCATCACTGAAACTTTTCTCAAACAGCTGGGCCTTAAGTTAGACCCTAAAATCAGCCTGTTGGAAAAGCTTAATAACATTATACCCGTTCAAACATTCAAGTATGTAATTTTCAAATCCTTTCTAAATAGTGTTGAATATGGTGTAAAAGCACCACCTGATGGTGATCTATGGAATTGCACTTTGACATAAGGGGTGGGGGTGGGGTGTTTTAGTTTACCTAATACACGTAAGTAATGTACAGCATGTCTGAGAGAAATTGTACACTAACAGTACATCTCAGTGATTTGTAAATAGCCAAAGTCTTCCATTATAATGTTGGTATGACCTTGTCGCCGGTGGAGAGGAAAATCACTGATCCCCATGTACAGACCTTTGAAGTGAAGTTTAGTTTCAAGAGTACATCATCATTTATTTGACAAAAATACAGGATATTGCTTCACCTAAGATATTTTGTTTTGCACTAGCTCAAAAATCCAGGAAATTAAATGGGAGTAAAAGACTTTAAAAAAAAAAAAAGAAAAGAAAAGATTTTGTAATTCGGGTCTGTTTGTCAGATAAATCTCAGCTAAGACACAATATGTCCTACGTACAGTATGTAGTAAGTATCAATAATGTTCCCTTATTTTGATGGTGTTGAGGTTTGCTAGTCAGAAACTGTTAAATCTTTACTTCAAATGTTTGATTTTACATTTGATCAAATATATTCAAAGAAATAAAGAGTCTAAAGAAAAAAAAACAACAACGCTGTCTTGTTGTTATGTTTCCCTTCATTTACTTATGTCCATATTTAAATGTTGTCTGTTTTGTATTTGAGAATGATGGGGACAGAAAGAGAGAGGGGAGGGGGAGCTTTGGCAGTACTTTGTATGTGAAAATGTGGTTTGGCAGCTGTGTGACTCTGATAAATGCTTCCACTTGAGATATGCCTGATAACAGCTTCACCTCTGCTCGCCTGATCTGATATTTCACCAGACACACCAGCCATGACAAGCCTGAACCAGGGACTGTATGGAGAGAGCAGAGTTTATGATTTCTGCAGAATTAGTTTTGCAAGCCAATAGATATATTTATACAGTATATAAAACATGAAGAGCTATTTCTTTTAGATCGTAAACTATTAAAGTCAAATTTATAGTTTTCATTTTGAACGTCTGTTTTGTATTGTAAACTTTTCTTTTTCTTTTGTAAACCTCCAAAAGGAAAAGAACATGTTGGTCAGCATCCATCAAATTTCAGTGTGAACATGAGTCTCATCAATATGATGACGTGAATCCTTTTAAAAAATGTGATGATTGTCAATTACAGCCGAGAGGGGTGGTCTGAAGGATGAAGCGCTTCCCTGCTGTTGAAAAGCAGCCCAGTGTTCAGAGACCATCAGAAAGACATTTCCTATGAGCAGCATAATTTTTACTTATTGTTGAGCTGCCTCAGTCTCTGTTTTTTTCAGGTGAGCTGTGCTCTACAAGCGCTTGACCCGAATATGTTTAGTGTGGCCGCCTATTGTGTGATTATGTTGAGAATAGGCCTTCAGTTGAAGGGAAGAACAGATTAAAATGTAAATCACTTGCTTTGTGTATCAAAATAATCAGGTTTTCTAGCTGCACTGCCAGTGAAGAATAATGCAAATTTGTAGTTTAATAACTCACAGATGACAATTCACATTTTGATTCAGGCAATTGATGGAAATATCAAAGACGAGTCTAATACCTGCAGCAGTCTGATTTACATGTGTATGGCTGCAGCCAGAGTTCATGCCCCAAGAAACCTCTATGCTGCTGTGTGCTGCTCCATTTTGACCTCCACTGATGTTTTTACATCTCTGTAGAAAGTACATGCACATTCTTGTTTAATTGTGGGATGTGTTCTAGTGTACTGAGAGAGCTGATGGGAACGCTGTGTGTCTGTGTCCTCCCATCTCAGTTTTGTAATGGTCTGCTTTCCTTTGACATGGTTTATGCTGAGATATCTAGATATGTTTTGTATGAACTGAATGGAATTCAAGTTAGATGTGCAGATCTACGTCTCCCAGAAGCCAAGAATGTGAGACGTTTTAAGGTTATGTGGTGTAAAGTCTAAGGTTGCTACGCAGAGTTATGAGCTATGGAGTTACGACTGGAGAAACCAATGAAAGTTTATGTCTCAGAACAGCAAACACTACTAGAAAAACACACTTTATAAGACTTGATACGAAACAACTTGTGGCGCCATAAAATCCTTTTCCCATCATGCATCATAGACTTAAAAGACCACATATTAGCACAATCCTCAGTCGACTTGTATCACTACAAACCTGCAGCTGTACATATCAAGTTTTAGAGAAATAAACTGCAGCTACATAGCGCCTGGTATAGATTCCCTTGTTAGTTTCTTCACAAAATGTTGTAAAGAACAGTGAATTCAAGCTCGACAAACTGCTGCCAAAGGGAAACTTGTTTCTGGCTCCATAAAAACATTCTTCAGTGCAGAAATAGCAGCATAAATTTTAACAATCTGCCACATAAAAAAAAAAAATGAATTAAAACTTCCATCAGCAATTAAATAGGTGTAACAGTTTGAAGCCAAACTGACAAGTATCCCCAACTCACTGCTCAGCAACATTCAAAACTGTAAGTGCATCCCATCAACTATGTTTTTAACTTGTTTTTTGACATTTTCGGAAATTACTGTGGCCACCACAGAGTTTTGTTCAAGTTGTCGCCACAAGAGGCTGCTGTCCTGTCTCTCCATCATCTCCTTCAGGTTATAGTGTCGCTCCTTCAGAAAACAGTCATCTATTTCTACACTGCACCACATGGGGGAGCAATAGTCCTTCTGCTAAGGTGGCGACATCAGCCTTGAAAACCAGATGCTATTGGACAGGGTTAGAAAAGATTTTGGTAAGAGGAGGCTTCAAATACTATTACAGCTAGATCTAACCCTATCTATATTTGTCCTGTTTTTTCATTGAAAAATTCATGTTTAAATAGAACAAATTAAATTAAAGACATGTACAGTAGTTTAAATGTAACCTTTGCAGTGCAAACGTGTTAATGCCTTTTTAGGATTTAGAAAACAGTGTTTCTGGGTTGATAGGTGGAGTAATTAACCTCAACGAATGGCTTCGTCTGGGCACAAAGCTACTGTAAGTGAGAAACTGTGTAGCACAGAAGAAAATGTGATCACTGAGATGTTAACATTTTTCATTTTCTAATTATTTTATGTTTTGGTACTTTCTTTTTTGCAACAACTACACTGATGATTTCATTCTCTAACTTCATGTTGGGGAGGACAGTGTTCAAAGTTCAGTTACCTGATAAACAGAAATTAATGAGAATGAGTAATCAAACAACATTTTATTCCGATAAAACTTCACACTTGATACAAATAACAAATAGGACTCAAAGGCGACACAGTAAAAGTTAGTGTTAAATTTAGGGTACTGTTGATGGCCTGACCGCTTTGTTCTTCCTGCCTGCGTCGGATACATTATCATCAGATTAGAACATTATCAGAACATTAAACGCACTTTTAAGTGTGGTACAGTACGTGCAGTGATGTACACAGTCTCAGACTGTCTACAATGTGTTTGGACTGTTTATCTTTGCAGTCTTATCAACTGTTTGAAAAAAATCCAAAATAACGGACAAGACATTAATAAGTTATTTATTTGCTATTTGTCTCCTCACTTGATTCTTTTTTAAATGTCATGTGGTGACTTAAATCAGCCTAAAAGATTGCTTTTGTTGCTTTTTGCAATACTAATATCTAATATACCAATGAATCACTTATGTACATAAACAATGGAAACAAGCTCTAAATAAAAATAATGCCAGTGTAAACAAGCTTCAGTATCACGCAACGCCCAAATATTGCACATACATTCATAAATATACACATAAACTTTGTGCCTTTGTGTTTATGCATGTGGCTGCATCACTTGTGTGTGTGTGTGTGTGTGTGTGTGTGCAATAAATCTGTGTTCAGGATAAATTAAATCAGGTGGGGGAAGAATTCAATAACTGAATAAAAGGATGACACAAGAGGCACCTAATAAACACACACATATGTACAGTACCTGCACATACACACACACACTCACACGCTCACAAACAAACGCTCTCAGACTCACAAAAGCACTTGTGCATAGATCTCAAGTGTCTCTGTGCCTCGCTTACACAGACACATGAAAACGTTCAGTTACAGAAACATTTAAAGCATTGTCCTCACAACAAAGTCCATTCTGTCTTCAGTTCTGGTGCTTCATCACAATGGATAAACAATGGACATGTGTGTGTGATTGAGCCTGTTTAGTGTGTTTTGGTCCCATTCTGTCTGGTTTGAACCTCGTTCTTTGGTCCCGGTCTGTTTGGCGCTGCAGTCTTCAGTCTGTCCTTTCACTCGGTGTCATTAACAGAGAGTCAGAAGATCTCCAGCCAAAGGAATGTAGGGCCCAACTACTACAGATCTCAGATCTGATTTAAGTTACTCAGAAGGTGCACATCCCTCCCAAACCACAGTCCTCCAATCTGGAGCTGTCATGCATCTTCTTAGGCGTCCCCTGTTTGATCAGACGTCAGTTGCTCCTGGTCGGACACGTTATCGTCGGCTGGTGGCCGCGCCCGGTCAAAGAAACCGCACTGAGGGAACCATATTAGCCCGTTAGGGTAGGATTGGATAATTAAACTACCACAAGGAATGCAGAGGAAGGTGGATGATGTGTGTATGTTTGTGTGTGTTTGTACCTTCCACATGGCGAGTGTTAGCATGGCCAGCACCAGCAGCCCCAGCAGTATGGCCAGGATGATGACCCAGAGTGGAACAGCAAACGGTACATCAGGAGTCCCCCATAACACCAGGGTCCCCATCTGCAGAACACAGATAAGAGTAAGGTCGCCTGACACACACTCACACACTTCAGTTACTATCTCTGTTCTCCATCTTACCGAGGTGGTGTGTTGAGGCAGGGTGGGGGGTTGGATTCGGTAAGGCATGGCTGTGACCGCGAAGGACACAGTAGAGTTGAGAATGTACGGATCGTTACGCCGCTGCAAGACACGCGTTACGTTATTTTTCAAAAGGTGACATTTGACCCATCACATACTTTAGTTATTATGTTGTTTTGTTGGGTCACACTAAGTATAGTTTAGTTTGACCTTTGAACCAGAACTATCACTTAATGGACATTATTGTGAAACTGGCAGACCCTAAAAAAAAGAGTGATAAACTTAGGAAGGAAGTTACAAGTAACAACAAAAATTTAAGTCACCGACCTGCAGGAAAGTATGTGCCCAGAGTCTCGAGCGGATCTTGACCACCGCGCTCTGCCCGCGATCCAACCGGCCAATCACACACATGATCCTCAGACAGGAGATGTTAGTGCAGTTCTGCATGAGAAGAGAAGGTTGGTAGAGAGAGAGAAGGAAGACATCAAACATCTGGGAATCACTTATGAACAGTTGGTTGAGTTTGTTCTATTAAGAAGGTCTACATATATACGTGTGGCTCACCAAGGTTTTACCGCTATAACTCTGAGCTCTGCTGACGGCTCGCTTGTGGCGGTGAGGAGTTGCGCTGGTGTTCCGCAAGAAACCCAGTAACTCAGGTGTGTCCTGGAGGGTGGAGATCTGACACAGACAAGGAGGGAGAGAGTTATCAACACTTCGATTTTTACTTCAGCGGCTGAAAATGATGAAACTGCACTGAAAAGATGATGAAATTATGAATTAGATTGTTAGAGCAGACAGCCATCAAGAATCATTTCTTGTATTTCAGCCAGTTTTTCTCTGATCCGAGCTTTTAGGACCCCCTCAGACCACAGATTTGATCTATAAGAATAAAGGTTTCTTTTCTAAAAGGGAGAGGATGAAGTAGAAAACTAGGAAAACACTATGCTGTTTCAATGCTCACATTCCTTGGTGTTATTTCTAATTATTCCCCCCACAACATGTGTTTTGAAGATAATTATTTGTTAGAAAATTCTGATGAACACACTTTGGTGGTTTGGTGTGGTCTGTATTGCACATGGGCTCTGATGAAGCCCAGACAGCAAATGAGAAGGAGATATTGAACATGAAGACAGAGAAAGCTTGTAAAGTAAGATTTTAAAGTTGTTGTACATGATGTAATAAAATAACACAAAATCAGCAGTTGTGGAAACAAATGACATTTAGCGATCTGATCAAAAAGTGTTTTAATGAGAGAAGAATTTAAAGAGATTTTATATCCCAACTGCAGCTCATACAGTCAAGCTGAAAGCAACTAAAGACAGGACTGAATAACCAGAGTTTCCTCAAGTCACAGCTCACAGAGAGAGATAGAAAATTCACCCCGATGACATCTCCTTTGTTTTGATGGACATTAAACAGTAATAAAACATTTTGAATCCAAAGAGATGTGTAGGACGTGACTTGTTTTTTCCTCTCGGCTAATTCTGGAAGCAGAGCATAGCAACAACAGTTGTCTGCTCTTCGTCCTGCAGCTCTGTCACTTCAGCCAGTGAGTTTCAAGTGACGGAGCTGCAGAAACAGGCCACATGTAACGATAATGCTATTTTGCCCGGTGGTTTGAGGTTTGTAAATGTATTAGTGTAAAAACAGTGTTTTATTCAATGTAACCTTGTTCAAATTTCTGACCCTGCAGGGGGGCACAGAGGCTAAAACAATGTTCCAGTTCCTAGACACAAATGGCAGTGTTAGTGGGTGGGAAGCTGGTGAGGGATCATGCTACTGATTATTCTTCTCAATCAATCTCAATGAATTTTTTTTTCTGCATAATAAAATAAAATAACGGGTATCGCAAGTTGCCAAAACCCAAAGTGATGTTTTGAAATTACCGGGCTCACAATTGATTTTACAGTTATATTGGCAGCAAGGAAATCAGGAAGGAAATCAAGAAAATAAAAAAGCTGAACTCTGACCATGTGCGGTGTATCTGACTGATTTTGTTTTCAAAGATGGTTATAGCTTGTAGCACTTCACATTCAGACATAATTGCACACTTTTGGAAATAACTGCATGTTTTCTTTTTAAATTATTCTACAGATGATATCATAGAAACTGGAAACTATTCCAGCCCTAATTTCTACTAATAAGCGTAATACTTCAGCCTCCTCCTTTTGAGCCAACTGGCAAAAGAGCATGGAGAACAGCCAGAACAACGGGTACAATTATGTTTTAAATAAGCGGGTATAAATGATGGCCCAATGGATGGATGACTAAGCCGCTAGCAATGTAATAAATAAAAGTCTGAAAGTGCAGTAGGTCTGGTGGTTTCTAGTTTTTAGGAGTTTGAACTTAGGAGTTTGAAATGCTATGAAACATATTCATTACCACTACAGGGAATACATCCCAAATTATATATCTGGGTCTTTGAAATTTGTTTTTGAACATATGTCTGCATGCATGAGTGCATATTATGTTCACATATTTTCATGTTACCTGAAGGCCAAGTGGGTTGAGGCTGGTGTTCGTCTGGCAGCTAATTGGTCCATCGGTTTTAATCTCCATAGCATACAGCAGGTTCTCGTCACGGAAACGGGACGGCCAGCCGACCTGAAGCTCAGCCTCGCGGATACTGCTGGGACCAGAGTTATGGAGCTGGAGACAGAGAGAGAGAGGGAGAAGAAAGTTGTCAGTATCTCTTCTGTTTTATTGGTAGGTCTCAAGTGGCCGAGGCTATAATCAGGTTATCCTAACTGTGGGATGATGACACAGGCCACCTGTGCTTTAGTGAAGATAATACTAATGCAGCCTTCAGTCACTTGGGATTGAAATACAAGACAAGTAAAACCAACAGAATCACCTGGCTCGTCATTCCACGTCTAAATTAGGATAAATGAATTATGAGTTTAAATGAACCATCAATTCAATAAATGCTCTTTTTTTTAACCCTGTTTTTTCTCTCTCTCACACATGCATATGTAACCTCACACACACACACACACACACACACACACACACACAC
>JBBMJY010000025.1:11974539-11996200 GCA_037833715.1 Toxotes lorentzi | reverse complement strand
ACCCTGTTTTTTCTCTCTCTCACACATGCATATGTAACCTCACACACACACACACACACACACACACACACACACACGGTCATTAACACTGAAGCAAGTCATCCAAACAGGACATGATCCTGGTGCTGCGGGGCAGGAACTCTGTGAGAGCAAAAAAAAAAAAAAAAAAAAAAAGACTATGTCCTCTCTAACTAGAAGCAGCTGCCAACTGGAAAAAAGTACCACAAATGAAAATCATTATCAGCTGCAGGACAGGCCAGACACTGCTGCACTCTGGTTCAATGAAGCAGCCATCCCTTTAAAACAAAAAGAAATCACATGGACATTACACACACACATGCACACGTCCCGATTGTAAACTGCTGCCAGTCTGTCTGCCATCCTCCCCCCTTCTACTTATTTGTCTGTACCACTACTTGACCTTGTTTTTCCTCTCAGTGATTATTACTCATTACACTGTGTCCAGTCCTAAGAACAACCCTACTCCCCTTCCTTCCTCCCCTCTCCCTGCCTTGCTCCCTATTCCATTCTCTGTTTTCCCTCCTTGTCTCTCTTTTTCTTGCCGTAATTACTCCTGAGCTGGAGACCTTTGATCAGCCAGAGCCCAAATCTTTTATAGAGCTACTGGTTTTACTTTGTGTATGTGTGTGTTTCTGTTTACTTCACCTTACACACCCCCCCTCCCTCCCCACCATTACTGTGGTCTGATTTACAACTTTCCACACCTCTTTTCATCTTAACAGTCCACGCTTTCCGACCAACAACAACCAAAACAAAAACCAACTAGCCTTCTACTTCTTCATCTCTGAGTACACCTCTAACCTTCCCCTTCACATGAGATTCAGATGTTCGGCTGTGCCTGGATGCGACGGCGTCCATTTACCTCATAGATGTGTGTTACTTGTGGCCCCACATCGTCCTCTTTGACAGGCTTCTCTTTGGGTTCCCAGCGTGGGAATGGCAGCACCACCTGAGAGGGATGAGACACCCTGAAGGGAGGAGAAACAGCTCGTTGACACTCATGCATATACACATTAATAAGTTAGGAATCCATCTTAATATACTACTCACTGTCTGTATGAATGTTGACAGTTGTTATTGGTTACTGCAATCATTCACTTACAACTTCTGCTCCCAAAAGGCCAATAACTTTGGAAAATACTATTCTATCTTCAATTGAACCTTGGAGAACTTTTGTTTTTTTTTTGCAAGTCACAAACAAGCACTGTGGATTACTGCTTTCTTTTTTGTTTTACAGAGGAGTTACACTAAGAAGGGAACAAGTCATAGCAAGTACAGAACAACTTGTTGAACCGTACATACAGTCAGTGAATATAATGGTAAGACTGACTTAAAAAAATCACCCTGAAAAGTTTGTACTGAAACATTAAATACAAAACATTTTGAGATGTCAAAAAAATCATATACACTCTATATATGGAATTCTACCAATAAAAGTAGAAATGCTAATAAAACTCCAGTTTGAAGAGTTTCCTGGTTTGGAAATATAGTCGTTACAAAACTGATTCTGCCCCATTTGATGACACCATACCGAAGATTTCTGACCCAGGACGGAAAAACTGTTTGCTAAATTCTAAATTCTAGATGGAGACAGCTGAGACAGTACAAACACGGGAACGTCTATGTCCTCATCTCTCTATCATCCCATGGCCCCCCTCTGCTTGTGTGTATAAGTGACCACACCCAAACAACGCCATGCAAGGCTCCAAGCTTTGAAGTGCTTGTGTTTGTGTGTCAGTGGACATATGGGCATCGCTACATGTCAAAGGCTCATAAGTATCCCATGTGCACATGATTAGTTCCAATTTATTTCCAGAAATGTGTTTTCATGCTGTTTTTCATCTGTATGTAAACAGGCTCCATAAATTCAAACATGACAAAAAAAGGGCAGCAATATCCTGCAAACACCAGCAAGTTTAGACTGAAACCAGATCAGTTGTGTCTTTGGGCAGCAGACACGGCAACAAAGCGTTTTGTCATTGTTTCCTGGTGAAGATGCCACACTCTCACATGATCACAAAGACGCGTGACTCACCCACGTAAATCGAGCTGAGCTTTGGCAGCGATGGATAGATTCAGACTGACTGGGTTGCTGTTGGAGTTGTCTTTGTTGGAGCTGTGGAGAAATTCACAGCGAGTTCACATAAAATCTGAGACATTTATTTAACATTCTGCAGGAGGCTGTGATACAATATGGGTGAAACCAAAGGCTCAGACAAAACTCATGATAAATCTCTCTTTTTGTGTTCAGCTGATGCCAAGAGGAACTCCTCTGGCAGTGGGCTTGGCCTTCATTTAACTGTATGTGTCTGTGTCTGGTGATGTGCTGTATTGAAATCACAATGAAGCAAACAGTGGATATGTTGTGCAGAGCTTGTCTTCTCTCGGGAGTTCCTCACGGCCATCTGTCTTCGTCTGTCGCTGCGGTTAGTTCCATCAAGCCACAGACAGTGACAGGATCAGGACAGACACAGAACTTATTTACATGGCTCACAAGAAAGACAAACAGCTCTTTGTATATGTATGTGTGTGTGTGAGTGGGAGGTTAGAGGGTATGCGTGACTGTTGGTGGGTGTGTCACCTGTGGATCTGTAGCTCAAAGCTGATTTTTGGTCCGGCATCATCCAGCCTTTGGACAGAAAACCTCAAGCCAACAGACAGCTGGGCAGGAGTGTGGACAGAAAAAAAAAAAGAAAAAAAAAGAGAGAAGGTATAAAAAACATGTGACAGGAGAAAGAGGAGGACAGTTAGAGAGATGGCAGAAAGGAAAGAAAGGCACATTTAAGATGCATCTGTACACCAAAGGCCACGCTGTGTCCAGTAATATACAATAAAACCCATCAACTAGATCCACTTCTGTTATTACATAGGCAGAAGGTCACGTTTGTGTGTGTGTGTGTGTGGGGGGGGGGGGGTTGACAACAGAAGAAATCTTAAATCTGAGAAAATCCAGACATCACACACAGACACACACTTTAAAAGCTACAGTTAAGTTTCTTGTCTCTCCCCAGTTTAAATCCCCTGTCCTCCAGGCTAACTCAAAACATGTGCAGGATTTGGTTCATCATCCACTGTACGACAACAGTGTGTGTCACTGCGCAGCAGTATGTACACACATGTGTACGTGTGTATGTGAGAGCTCTACTGAACAACAGGTCAAACACATGGTCCAGAGGGTGAAATGACAGCATGCAGACTCGCACCAACACTTCAAGAGGCAGGCCTGGGGTGCAGAGTGGGGCGGGGTGCGGGACTACAAAGCCAGGCAAGAAAGATCTAAAGAGACAGACACCGAATGAGTCTGAGTCGTTCAGAGAGAGGAGCAGACGTCACTATCAGCCATGATAATGTCGCAAAGAGGGGAAGAGGAGGAGGACCGCCGTTAAAATAGAAGTCTGAAGAGGCAGTGGAACAAAGAGGCCAACTGTGCCTCTTAAAATCTGTCTTTTTAGCATCGAAACACTCGCCCCTGGTTTAAAAGCTTAGTTTCGTCCTTTAGAGAGACCAGCAGCTGTGGTCAGCTTGAATTTATCCTGGTTACGATGGCTTGTACACTTTTACAGTAGAGAAAAATCACCTAAGTATCCACAGAAACTGTCTCCACCATCTATCTGTGCCACAACACGGCTTCTGTGTTTGGCTATTACCCTCATTGAAGCTGCAAAGCTTTGCCACAAGTAGTGTATTTAGCCACATTTGGGCAAAACAATGGTTCTTTGGAACAATGCTGAGAGACATGGTTTATGCTAAAGCGGTGGTTTGAGAGGTTTCTAAGGGCAGTGTCAGCTACACAAAGCATCCACTGGAACAAATGAGAATTCCACTGACCATGGTGGCTGTGCTTTAGGAGGGATGAAAACCTTTGGCAGCCACGTTTCAAGGCTACAAGCATGCAGGATGCTCAAACCATTATCCAGTAATTTTCAGTCGTGGCAGCTGTTTAACTGTAGGTCTGGTGACATGACAGGAATTATATAGATAATTTTTGTCATAATATAGATAAGAATATTTGTCCAGTACCGACATATGCGGTATCATAAACTCGTGTTAAATGCAATGAACAATATCCCACTGTTATCGTTATAGAAAGAAAAGAGTTAAATGAACATCACAGGTAGGTGCGAGGACACTGGACAACACTGTTGAGAAGAGTTATGCTGAAACACTGTCTCTAAACCACAAATATATTTAAATATCAGTGTTTTGATACCAGATTTATAGTTTTGAAGCCTGCGTCTTTTTGATCGTTTCTGATTGCCATCAAAACTTTCAGTTTCTGCTGAACTTCTGCTGAAATGAAGACAAGGAGAGAAAGAAAAGCAACAAAGATGCAGGCTGGCAGCTGTGTCATGTGGCAAAAGGCATGATGAGAATTATCTCGTTGCACAATATGACTGGAGTCTGTATGGGGTATATGGAGGTATGTTCTGCATAAGCTCATGGATTCCTGAACGTCCAAAGGGGCAAGGGGAGAGTTAAATATGGGAAACATCTGGATGGCTGGGGAGCACACACACACACACACACACACACACACACACACACACACACACACGTACGACTTGTCCCTTTCACATGCCTAGTTTCGCTCTCCTCCCCCAGCGTTGAAACATGACCACATAATTGATTTATCTGAATGCCGTGTGTCACCTCCTTAGCTCGAACGCACCTCTGTGTCGGCCTTGACACCTTTAGAAAAGCCCTACATTTAACATTCTACACAAGCTTCATAGCTCACATACACACACCAAAACCACATGTGACATGCTTCGTGGCACACATGTGGTAGAATTTCATGTAGGAAGAGACCACTCTTTACTTCACAAAGCCTTGGCTTCCTGCATGTGTAAGCCATCCAAGAGCCAAATGGATTATTATTACACACTGCACACACACTTATGCACAAATATGCACACTAATTGAGTGTGAGGGATAGTCATGGGAGTCAGAGTGTGTGGAACGAGGGTCAAGATGATGATCAGTAATCATTGGAAAACATCAATCAGTGTGAATTAAACCCGACGAGTAACAGCGGCAGCCTCTAAGGATGGATATGTGAAGTATGTGTGTGTGTGTGTGTCTGTGTGTGCGCGCGTGGGTTTAAAAACTCACCTCTGTCCACGCGACCATTGGGTTCCCAAGGTCACACACCACCATCCTGGATTCATTGACCATCTTGTACTCGCAGTTTAGCTGGGACAGAGACTAGAGAGGAGAGGAGATCAAAAAGAAAAGAGGCCGGTGAGCGAGACGATAAGACAAAAGTGCATGAAAGTGACAAACGGGGAGCAGCGAGAGTCAAGAGGGGGGAAGAAAAGAACAAGGGAGGGAAGTATAACACCATCACAGGGGGAAGGGAGCGAGGGATTAAAAATGCGAAGGAGAGAGGGGGAAGGCAGGGAGAAGAAGAGTGATGAATGCTCTGACAGTAACAACCTCATCAATCAAACAGCCCCATTACACACTCATTAGCGCACACACGCGTGCAAACACACACACACAGACATAAACAGACACACACACACACCAGCAGTTGACCCTATCCATTTCCGTGGTCACTAATGCAGCTTGTAAATCATAATAGGGGCCTTTGGGCACTTGCCAGTAAAGCATAGCCTGCTGATAGGCTCCCCTTAATCACGCCAAACAAACACACCACAACGGCACAACAGGATGCGATGCCGTACTGTAAAAACTGTCTCAAAATAGCTCACTTCCTTTTCTTATATGTTCACTTGGCTCATGCTTCAACCATCATGAGATAACTGCCTCAGTCCTATATGTCTATTTTCAGTATCCACCCTGCTGGACCTTAACGCCAAACCAGAATAATTGATTTCAGACACAATCTGTGTGCAGTGTGTGTGTGTGTGTGTATTTACCTCCACCCTGCGCTCCACTCCAATGTAATCAGCCTCTGGTGGTATCAGTGTGTGCAGCTCTGTCTCGTAGGCTCCCTCTCCTCGGTTCACTGCAGTGATGGTCAGCATGACCAGATTGTCATCTCCAATCACCAGCTCTGAGCGATCCCTGTGTGTGTGTGTTTCATTTAAAAGAGAGAACAGCGTACAGAGAAGAGAGAGTATTTTAGTTATGTGGCAATTTAGACACTTTGCTGCAGTTTCATGAGTGTGTTTTTTTGTTAAATTAAGTTTAGAATTTTTAGGACTGGACTTCACTTCACAGCTGCAAAAATGCAATACCCCTGACCCCCAACAATGTGTGTGTGTGTGTGTGTGTGTGTGTGTGTGTGTGTGTGTGTGTGTGTGTGTGTGAGAGTGTGTCAGTCAGTAGAGGGTGACAGGATGTTTGTATAACGCTACCATGGAGATATCGTACAGCTGGAAACACTATAGCGAGAAGGCTAATTCACATACAACTACGCACTCAAACACCATCACATACACTCACACACACCACATGGTAAATGGAACTATAATGTGAGCAACTTCAGTGTAAACTTTGCTCATTGTGTGAGGAATAACAGACATACTTTAGTTTAGCTGTGTGTGTCTGTGTTTGGCCCGGTGAAGTGTTGAGTGTTTACAGGTCGAGGTCAGAGGGCGTGATCGTGTGAGTCTTACATGCTGGCAGAGAGCTGAAGGTCAGGGATACAAATGTTGTCGTCTCCGCAGTCGAGGAGAATGTAGGCCTGAGAGGACGAGGGGCACAAGAGAGGGGGGACTGTCATGAGGAAATGTTTAAGGTACACCAGGCATCATCATGAAACCCAAAATAGAAGAAAACTTAACTGGGACACACCAGGATGCAGGTGCTGTAAATGTACAGACACATACATGCACGCTATACTTCTGCTATCCTGGTCTTGGGCAGCGAAATAAATTTTGGGTTTGCGTCGTTTTGTTGTGCCCAGCCTCAGACTGAGGTTGGTTATTTTAAAGTGTAATCTTGGAATAAGAGTTCTTCTTTCTGTCTATGATTACTTTAATGGTCTGCATCTGTCATGTGTTGAAATACAATGACTAGAAGGAAAAGAAATCATAGCCTGGCAAACTGATGGTAAGTAATGTAAAATATAAAGCAAATAATTTGGGCAAGGCTTCTTCAGTGAGGTAAAATTGCCTGTGTGGTCCATGAGTGTGTATGTACATTCTTCAGTGCTGGAATCAAAAATGAAGAAACTGATTGCTGCTCATCAAAGACTCAGCTCTGGAAAAACTTTAAACTTCTTGGTATTTATTTTTCATCTTTCTGCAAGTGGTAGAGGGAGCATATGAGTTCATATTTTTCATCAGGCTCGCTTATTTGACAAACAAATATTGAGTTTTAAGTTGTTCCAGAACTTTTTGGTGAACAGAGTTTTTGGGGTGCATAAAGCCCTTTCTTCATCTTTTGTTATTTTGCATTCCCAATATTATCCACTTATACTGTTGTGCATGGGATTCCTGGTTTGCTGACATTCTGGATCTGAACTGTTTGATCTGATTCAGATGAGGAAAAAACTTCCCAAAAGGAGGACAAACATGAAGTAGATGTGTGCACAGAAGAGACCAAAACAGCAAAATTACAATACGGAAAATCAACAGGACAATAATACACTGTATATGTGAAATGTTGTATGTGTATACAGTGTGTGCAGCATGTACACTCACATGCTCCTGGAGGAAGGTGCTGCTGTAGTGGTTAAGGACAGGTGGGAGTTCTTGGCCATGTGGGGGAGGGGCCAAGCTGTAGTTCAGAGCCAGTGAAATTGGGGTTAATTTGTCCCTGAACTCATCCTCCTCCTGTGGAGATGTAACAGAAAGTAGTGAAACTTTGTTTTCATTTAAATAGTAACCTAAGCAGTTGTACAGCTGATTACTCTGTAACATACACAACATAATTCAAAGCTCCTTCATTTGTGGTTGTGTATGTGTGTAATTTGCTCACTCTCAGGTAAATGGTGTAGCTCAGGCATGCACGCGGGCGGTTGTGACCCAGTCTTAGGAGCCCAGTGTGCTGAGGCTGCTGGGTGTCCAGGAAGAGAACTCGTTTGACTCCGCCCCTGGTGCCTTTCAACCAGTCCAGCTGCAGCTCTGCTCTCAGGTCTGGACAGGAGGGAATGATGGAGAGGTAGAGGTGGATGGAAAAGTGACAATTAGAGTGAATAAGTATATCCAACCAACCAGATGCTCCTTAACTGTGAGTGTGCCTGCATTTGTGTGAGTGGCTTTCCATTAGTTATGTAGTAAGGAGCCATTTGTAGGCGTTGTGCTCTACAGAGAATCATTAGACAGTGGAAACAATGTACTTCACACCTCCACTGTCTGCATCTGTCTCTCTTATTATTGTTCCCACTCTCCCTCCTTCCGTTGTTCTCCTCTCTGATCGGTGTGGCAGAGAGGAGCGGCTTCTCAGCAGGAAACTCTAATGAAATGTATGACGAAGCTGGCTCTGACTGCTGTCCCACCCACCCCGAACTTTCCAGCTTTTGCCTCCCTTTCCATCGGTCCACCACGTTGTGCACAGCTGCTTACCTACAGAGCTGGGGATCCCCACACCGCTCACTGCTGCACACACATCCACCGTCAGACTGGAAGAAGAGGATATTAGGAGGGAAGAAAGATGGACAAGAGAGAGAGAGAAGATTGTGACTATTAGCTCATTGTACATGATCATCTGTGGTGCCTGTGTAAGCTTAAATATTTATATCCATAATCAGCATGAGCTGTGTGGTGAATGCACAACAAAAATATATATCTGTATGCATGAAATAAAAAAAAAACTCCAAATGATATAAAACTGACTAAATAAATAAACTGTCCATAAGCAAGGCATTTCTTTCTTCCTGCACTCCAGGGGGTAGTGGGAAATACCGCTTAGGGCCCAATGAGCCCCTCCATTACACAGACATGGGAGACTGGGAAACATTTCTGCATTTCCTCTATTTATGTGCGTATGAATGTATGTGTAACTGTGTGCGTGCGTGTGTGTTATCGCTTCTTTAATCAAGAACAGGAAAGTGACTCCCACACAGGGAGCTCCACACTGTTAATACCCACTAATCTGAGGAAGCTTACAGATGTGACGCTCCTGCCTCTACATTGAAGACTCAGCAATATGAGGCATGAGGTAAACGACTTCATGTGATTATTGTTTGTTTGGTTTCAGTTCACAAACCCAAACAACTAGATCGCAGATGTTGTGGATGCTTGTGTGTGTTAATAATTAGGATCTCCATTAGACGACACAATAATGATGAGTTAGTTTTCCTGCATTTTAATTGTGTGTGCTACAGATGTGAGTTTATGTGGGTGTGATAAATACAGGTTTCTATTTTAAAAATGGTTCCCCTAAGTCATTTTGACCTCTCCAGGTGGTTTCATATGTGTTTTTAATATGTGTTGCATGTAAGCATGCGTGTGCATGTGGGCGAACGTGCTCAAGTGTGACTCTAATAAGCACTGTGTGTCAAACATTAAAATTACCCCCCATTTTACTGACAACAGCTCTGGCTCTCGGTTGGTTATGACTGTATGCAATTTTCCCCAAAATGCATCTGTGCACCACCACCCTACACACCGCTAACTGACCCTCCCTGCAAAAAATGTACACATAAAGCCCTTTCCCCACTACCCAGGGTCTGCTTAATGAGTGAGAACTTTCAATTTAACACTGGTCATTAAGCAGATGTCCCTGCACCAATCCTTAATTACAGTAAAAGAGCTAAGCATCTGAGTTTCTGAAAAAAATAATTACCCCATGATCTTTAAAAACCCAAGATGGCTGTTTTTTGTTTTTTTTTTGTCCTCTCTGGGGAAGCAGAAATGGGCTTGAAACACAATACTGACATATTATCACCTCTTATGTTAATGTAGTGAACAATGTAAGAAGAATGTAAGTCCGATTTTTACTTTCTTTTAGCTCTGTTTTTGGTCCCTACCGACTTCTGATAGAAATATCTGGTTCTTTAGCAGTTAAATGCTCTACTATATTCACCAACCAGTTGCTATGTATGCCTTTTTGCCGGAGCTAAGCAGCACCAAAACAGTGAAGTTACATCAGACTGACCATTTTTTCATCCAGATGGTTAGAACATTTGTGGATTCTGGAAATACCCTCAGAACAGTGGTCAGTGTTGTTAAAAGACCTTCTGTGTTTAGCAACTATTTTTTCGGTAAAAATCGGATTCTTAACACTGAGACTCAAATGTGAACCATATTAGTACATGAGAGGCACAAACTGGGGCTACCTCCCATCATGCGTCTCTCCAGCTCTCATCGCAGGAAAACAACTGAAATGTCAAAAAACATCTTTACCCCTTTGAAACACAAGTGCCTCAGACATCCCTCAATTCTACGAGCTGCTGTTTGACTCTCTGCATGTGTGTCTGTGGGTGTGTGCGCCCTACGTCCTATCTGATTCCATACCTCCAACCTAAACTTTACTGCGGTTTGTTTAAAAAGGCTAAGTTTTATTTCGACAGAATTCCACAGTTTAGTGCTCTCTGTCAATTCGACCCAAACCCTGTTCCTTTTCCACTCACTGCCAACACTCACACACTTCTACGCACACACAGGCACCATGGTGGCAATTAGCCGAGCACACTTCTCCCGTCCAAACAGTCCAACATCGGTTCCAGCCTCAATAAGTTAGAACCAACAATAGACTGTGGCGAAGCAGCAGGGGCTTTTATATTCATTTCCCTCAACTAAACTCACCCCCAGACTGTTCAAAGCCAGCCTGCTACCCACAGGAACAATAATATAATCAAAATAGAATTATGCAGTTTCAAATTAATTGCAGAGTCCCATCAATGTGAATTTCCAGGTTATGTAAGTATTGCTTTTTCAGTGTGCTGAAGCAGACCTTGGCTGATGGCAGACATCTAGAGCACAGGGGTGAAATATTTGTCACATCTGTCTGTGTGTGTGTGTGTGTGTGTGTGTGTGATTTGTGAAAGTCTATACTTTATACTGCATACCAATTTATGATACAGTATAAGCAGCAAGGTTTCTGGTACAGTGCAGCAGTGGGACTCATTAGTCTCATGTTTGTTTAAGACTTTGATCCCTTTAGCTTCAATTCACCTGCGCCCACATACACACACACACACACACACACACACACACAAGGTCTAAATTAAG
The DNA here is from genome assembly GCA_037833715.1 of Toxotes lorentzi. NCBI lineage: Eukaryota > Metazoa > Chordata > Actinopteri > Toxotidae > Toxotes > Toxotes lorentzi. The sequence goes on along the minus strand of JBBMJY010000025.1, from coordinate 11,985,092 downwards.
TTTCTAAATGAAGTAGGCCTATTTTCAAAGATATAACTTAGCTTGATTTCGAGAGTGGTATTGATGGACGCTATTGTTCCACAATGCAATGCCAAACGGAAGTGGCGGCGCTATGCAGCTGGAACATATTACAACAAATTGTGGACTGTGGTGAAGAATTGGAGGGACATTTTACTATAAAGTTATTGTGAAAACATTTTGCTTGTTTAATTGACAGTGGTGTTTTAAAGTCAGCATTTGTCAGCTGGTTAATGTTTCGTGTCATTTCTTGCGTACTAACTGAAAAAACATGATAGTACATGATTCTAAAATCTCTTTTTTCAGAGCAGACTAAGAGGGCAGCATTAAAACACCATATAAAACAACAAATGCAAACAATATAAACAACAATTTTCACACGGTATCAAAAAGTGCAGACAATATCCAGTTAAGATACATAAATAGATATGAGTTTCCAAAACTCAAAGCTTAAATAAGGTCAAAACAATACATTTGGAAGCACTGACCAAAAGTCCTTTTTTTTCCACCAGATCCTTTAAAACTGACTTTCACCAACAGTAATTAGCTCTGTAAATTGTTTAAAGGGCGCCCAAATCTATAGAACATTGTGAGAACGCCAAATCATGTTGGTTTTGTTTTTGTACACATACAGGTAAAGAGGAACCAGCTGAAAGAGAGGTATATATATAAAAGTTATCAATTGGGAATTACTGAAATTAGAGAACACTGTATATTATTAATATGCAATATGGAATATCAATATGCATTACGCTTTTCTTACCAGGTAACCATGAGGTCTGTCTGAGGCAGGTGACACTGTCTGTCATCAGGGTTTAGGATTCTGGGAGTCAGGGTCATTGCAGCTTCCACAGACACCACAGCTCGAGACCTACACACAAACACAGACACACACAAATACACCCACATAAAACAGTCTGAGGTACAAAGAATTTGTGAGCCTCTTAGGATTTCAGGAAAAGCACAAACGGGAAAAAACAAGTCTCTACTATGAGAAGCATTTCCAAAAGAGACAGAACACTTTGTTCAATCTTACCTGTACACCGACACCTCGGCTGCGCCAAACGCCCCCACGATCAGATCTGCGAAGAGAGGGGGAGACAGAGCGAGAGAAAGAGAGAGGAGAGAGAGAGAGAGAGAGAGAGTGAGGGGAGAGACGGGAAATGGAGAGCTTCAAAGAATGCCACAGATGGGACTGATTTCAAGTTCTCCGGCAATCTTCATCAAACGCAGACTTCTCACATTTAATACACACACACACACACACACACACACACACACACACTGTGATATAGCGTTGACATTATATTACTGTGCTTTTCCTTCCTTTTTCTTTCGCACATAACCCAGTTCAGACTAAATTCATAAACAGAACATGCGTTAATGTGTGTGTGTGTTTGTGGCTTCATCATTCGTGCACATGCGTGTGTTCATACATGTGTGTGTGCTGCGAGACAGGGACCCCATACTGCATTCCAGTGCCATTAGAAATTTCACATTGCTCCAATCACATTTGGCAAAACAGCAACAATTCCCAACAGCCTGCGTAGCAACAGTCAGCTCCTAATTGTAAGCAGATCTCATCTATATGTGATTTTTATTTGTTTTCATGGCTTTTGTGATGAACACACACTTTTAATTGGCTCTCGGAGTTTAAAATAGAGCCGATATTTAATGGCTGCGGTCAGGGGACACATACCAATGAAAGCCACATGAACACACACACACACGCACATTGACACAAACGTATACATACACACATACAAGTGCTGATTAAAACAATGTGAAACTGAAGAAAAGCACCTAATGGATAAAAGCCACCAATGCCAGATACAACAAAATGAAGTTGGGTGATCCTGAGAAAGACAGAACAACCTCATGCTGTGGCTGCAGCTAATGATTATTGTCATTATCAATTAATAAACTCTTATTTATTATTAAACAATTCACAGTGGCATAAAGCTGTGAAAAACACCAAATACTCACATTTGAGAAGAAAGAGCTCATGAATGTTTAGCAATTTTGATTATGAAAAACTTTGTTAATACATTTTCAGTTGATCAACAAATTTTTTAATCAGCTGATAATTTTAGCAGAACAGGCAACTATAAGTGGGAAATCCTGTGGTAACAGGCTACCGGCAGCATTGGACTAAGCTGGTGGAAGTGTACTCTTGTAGACCTGGCTTGTCATTTACGGTGTCTTTCCCCTCCAGCGTATTTAAGAAGAAAAGGACTAATTGAATCTGAGAGAGGCACATCTGTTTCTGCCTTTGGCTGCAGTCACTGAGTCCCCCTGAAACCACAACATTAAACATTTAGACCCTAGTCCCTCTTCCCATGGGGTGTGCTATGTTGCTGTGTGAGTGTGTGTGTGGCTCTGTGTGTATGTTGTGTGTCGAAAAGCCTGTGACGAGAAAGGACCCGAAGATGTGGGTTCTGTGGGGCAGTTGGAGAGGTATGGTAAAGGGGGAAAAAGAGTGCATGAGGGAGAGGAGGAGAAGGGAAGTGACAGAAAGAAAAGGAGGGCAAAGGATCGCACACTTGGCCTTTAAACAGCAATCTGTGAAAGCAATCAGAAGCAAGGTGTATTTTCAGCAGAGGGAGAGAGAGAGAGAGACAGAGAGGGACCACCTTACTCCCAGTCCAAATACCTCTGTTCATCCCGCTGTTGGAGTTGTGTAACCTGGAAATCTAACTCAGCTCCTGGCACAAGTATGTATACGTGTTCGATACAGTGGTTGTCTGTACTCCTTACACTGAGTTTTGTGTTTGCTCTCAAAACCACCGCATGACACGAGACTGATTTGAGGATAGGGCACCTCTGGGGTTAAATGCGCGTGAGAGCGTGCGCATGGCTGCACCGGGGGCTAAATCAAATAACGGCCCACTTTCTTTTCCTTGTCAATTCCATTTCCTTGCACACAGGAAAGCTTGCCTGCCACTGTTGATTTGAGGTTAGAGTGTGTGTGTGTAAAGGGACACACTGAACCAAACCCACACACAAATGGGCTGACAAACCAGCGCGTACACTCTACCCATTGATGGCAGGTCTAGGTGCAGGTATGGCCTTGGTAACTAAGCTGCTTTAGCTGATGGTGTCTGTCCTGGGCTGTGAAAACACAACCTCCATCCAGAGTTTAGACAGACTGTCAAGCTGTCACTGGCTGCCTGCCCTGGCTCGGCTGGCTGTTTGACTGCAGGGAACAGGTCTTGATGATGAAAAGCCAAAGGTCAATGGCACTCAGTGGGAAAAGAGACGGTTTTAAGAGAGAAATTGAGCCTTTCTTAATTCTTGGACGTTTGTATGGAATTTTAAGGATAGCTCAGAATAACTTGCCAGCTATCGCACATATTTGCAATACTTAACTCACATTACATTTTTGAAATGAAAAGTATATTTCTCACACAGCAGACGGGGGAATAGGCCGTTCCAAACTGTGGGGGATTTACTCAGGATTGTTTAACATGGAAGGCTTTGTTTAAAGGTACGTTTGGGGTGTATAATTGTGGTAATGACTGAATGAGAAACTTTGTTCTTATTTTTCTTACTTTTTTAAACTTTACTTTTTTGGCTTTAAGCTGAAAAAAGACAAGTACTTCCAGAATGAGCTGAAAGTAGAGATGGCCATGAAATGTACAGGTAGACCAACCAAATGACCAAATTTAATGACCCTCCTCATGCATTTAAATCACTGACCCTGACATGTCTCTGTGTCTGTAACTCTGTCAGTGAACTGGTGTGATTGACAGGTAAAACATTGTCAGTTTTTGACCTTTGACCACTTGACTGAACCTAAAATGCACCCTGAGGCAATCTGACCCCCTTCCAGCACACAGATACCCTAACCTTAACCTAGTAGTGCTTCTGTATTATGCACACAACCAAAGATGCCTTTTTAATTTAATCAATTTGATTTACTTAAGCTTAATTCTGAGTGCGGGTGTCATTTGTGGTCCTCTACTGCCTAGCTTCTCATCTTTTTTGACCACCGTCTTTGATTTGGTTTCCCAGTGTAAGCTATCACATAAAAAGACAAGTATATGACATAATCTTTGGAGAAAAGGTCCATTAAAGCTAAAAGCGGAGCCTAATCATCGTCCTTCCCTCTCTCAGTGTCCCTGCAGTTGACTAATGACATTTAATGTTGATGGGAGCACATAGTGGTTCTAGCAGGCCTCCCAGACGCCTTTGCAGTGCTCTCATAATGCTGATCAAACATCGCTTGCTCCTTTGAACAGTGTGACTTTACTACCCTGCTAACGACACACCATATGTGTGTGTGTGTCTCTCACTTCCGTGAGCCAGCTCTCTAATGACAGACGACACAAGCACTGCAGGTTTGAGTGTGTGTTTATATGGTGTGTGTGTTGGCAGAAAGCTACGCCACCCATGAGTTTCTACTTCACTTCCTCCTCCCAAAGGGCCCCCACTACCCTAACTTTCAACCTGTAACCCCTAAGTGTATTTACTATACACTTTTTTTTTTTTTTTTAATTCAGGATCTCTGATTTGCAGTGAGTCTGCTCAGGGTCTTGCTTTGACCTGGAGCCTGGCACATGCTCAACACACACTCTCTGGCTGCCAGTGAAACTGATCACAAGCTGCACATGTGAACTTGTGTGTGTTCATTTGTGTGTACTTCCCTTGATATCCTGTTTGTGGAATGAAGAAATCTGTTATTATAGCGAAATGAAAAGGAAAAGGGGTGGGGGGCAAAAAAGGGATAAAGGTAAAACTAAACAAATTCTCCTTTTCAGCCTAATCTGTGGAAGCACAAAGCCTGAGTAATGTTGAGAACAGAATGGCTCCAAATGAGGGAGAAAATAAGGTAGTAAAACAGTGGTTTTACAGACCTGCTTTGTTTCAAATGCCCCTTTTTTCTGAACCAAAAAACCCATGTATATAAACAGCTTCCCACTATATAAAAAAAATCCTCTCCCTCTCAGGTCTCTTTTGATTTTAGTGAGGTTTCTAATATGTTTTAGAAAGTCAGAAGGTGGAGGTGTCTGGTAAAGTAAGTAGGAGGCTCATAAAGTAGGGAGTTGCTGCATGTAATTTGATTGAAAGATGCTTTGTCTACTTACAGTTTTAAGGGCATGGGCCAAGGCTGGACTGTCTGGCACAGCTGAACATGAGGGTAATGTGTTATTAGCCTTCTTTCTTTCTTTCAGCCTTATGTTTTTGCTCCTTCTTACGAATTGAAAATCCCCAAAGAATGGATGCGGCAGCAGTTCATTGGCACTGATCCCTATACCCCCTTCTTTGGACTGATGACTTTACCAGAGAAGAGGAGGAAAGCAATACGGGAGAACATAGGGATGGTAGAGGAGAAGTGCATGGGGGGAACAATGAAATGTGGAGGTCAAGAACGAAGAGGAGGGAGGCTGCAATGAGAGGAGCTGGAAGGAAAGTGGAGAAGTAAAGGAATGCAACTCTGAGAAAGAATTTTGATTGTAACACAGGGAGTTAAGTTGAGAAGGAGTGACTTGTTGATAGTGAGTATTTACCAGGATACTGGTTGTTGTCCAGGTCTTGGCCTCCTCTTACTGTAAATCCAAAGCCAGGCAAGCCGCCGCTGGGGGTCCACGCTGCTCTCAGCTCTTGGCTCAACATCAGGCCATGCGTGGAAACGTCGCTGATACCGTTAAAGATCAATACTCTGCCTCCACGCTCCTCGCCTCCGAACGGACAGCCCACTGCCACGTCTAAAGGATGACACACGCATGTTTTAGACATCAGCAGGGTTAAGGCCCCTCTGAGACAGAAGCAGAGGAAAACATACAGGTAGAAGGAAAAGAGCTTGACCTTCCTTTACTTGCACTGGGGGACCATATCAGCATGGCCATTTACCTCTTTTCTTTAATTTTCATTTATTACACTCATCTTTCTTTTTTTTTTTTTTTTAAATCTAGAACTCTCCTTTTTTCCCTTTCCGTTTCCATCTGGGCACTGTTTAGGTCAAGGCTCTAATTCTTCTTCTTACTTTGCGTTTTGCTCTGCATGTGCAACATTTGGATAAATCTAAGCATGTCATAGGAAGTGGCACAAAGTTAGAAAGCAAGCCAAGATGTTTGCATATTTGGGCCTTAAAGAAATAGTTCCACATTTTGAGACATTTGCTTTCTTACCAACAGCTAGATGAAAAGATTGATACCACACTGACACTGGTCCATAAAATATGAAGCTGTAGCCATCAACCGGATAGATTAACTTACCACAAAGCCTGGTAGCAGGCTTACCAGCACCTCTAAAGCTCACAAGTTACCAAGTCATATCTTGTTTCTTACTCTTTGCAAACCAAAATGTCAAACTATTCCTTTAAGAACTGCTTCAGACATGCACTCATATAGTTGTGGTACAGAGCATACACAGATATAATATGTAGCATACTCTAAGGACCTGTCCTGATATCAAAAGTCACAGATTCACTATGATACAAGCAGATTTGAGTATTTAGTCTTTAACCTCTTAACGTCCATGCATTGCACTGTCCTGCATTAAAGGATCCCTCAGTACTGTAACTGCCCAAACACCTCTAGACATCCTGTTTGTCTCCGGACCCCCTCTCTCTCAGCCTAAACAACTAGTTCCACATGAAGCAGATTGTGGGGTAGAGAGGATAAATGCAACCATGTGTGTGCAAGTGTATGAGTCTGTGTGTGTGTGTGCATGTGTGTCTGCAAGCCTGTGTGGGTATGTATACATAACTGAATAGCTGTGTGAAAAAAAAAAAAACACTTTACTTAAAAAGTCCTCAAATAATGTGAAAGTCACTCACAAGCATTGCTCAACAACACAATTGCCTGTGGAACACCCACTGTGATCACTGTGACCAAAACTATAGGAGATTGTTTCTCACAGTCCAACACTCCGTGAGCAATGCTGACAGAAAGCCAGTGTTGGTTGATAAAAATTAAAAACAAAGAGAGCCACATGCCAAATTAGATTAGCTAAATTGTAAGGTTTCGAGAGCTGACACTCAACAAAGCCATGAAGATGAGAAGATGAGAGGAAATGGGTATGGTTCTGCTTTTACAAAGAATTTTGGAAATTGAGCGATGAGGTCTACACTATGGGAGGATGAAGAGGCTCCATATCATCACGGAAAGCACCAGGGTCTGTCACTGATTATGCACAGACACACAAAAGGGCACAGGTATACATGGATACATAAGTTTGACATTAGCAAAAAGAAGCTGCTGAAAACTCTGATCACATTGTGTCCGTGGTGACTCTATAATGTAATGCAGATTAATGAAATCATGCACAGGCATGGACATGTATGTATTAGATTAACTCTCAACAAGTCATGTCTGTATGTCACTGCAGCGGGCAGAGAGGCTCCATCTTCTCTCAGGCCACATCACCACCCCTGACAGCCTCATGTCATTTCTGTTTCTGGCCACAGAAAGCTTCAGTATTGATCCAATGGTTATTGATCTGATGGTTAAAGGGTTTAAAGGGGAGGGACGCACTTTAACACATGCTGTGCATGAATAAATAAAATATAAATTAGTGGGACTGATGTCTTAAAAGGACCAGATGTGCATCAATTCATTCATTTTTAAGGCTGCAGTCAACAGGCCTTAGTTTCATGGAGCATTTGGGCAGCAGGTTTGTGTGTGCATGTACATGTGTGTGTGTGTGTGTGTGTGTGTGTGTGTGTGTGTGTGTGTGTGTGTGTGTGTGTGTGTCTTTGTCCAATCAATGTGGGGATAAAATAAACACATCGAAGAGGAATGAACTCTGGGCAGCAGGACAGAAACTCCCAGATGATTTTATCTCAGGGCACATCTGGTGGGTTAAAAATAGCTCCAACACACACACTGACACACAATTCTTAGACGCTGAACATCACAGGAGGAAACAAGTTCACTCAGACAACTTTTCATTGCAACACTTCCTGATTGGCTGAAGAGCTTTGAGTTCTCTTAAGCAGCTGCATGTGATAGGATTTCCTCAGTCAGAGACAAAACAGACAGAGGTGCGGGAAAGACCGAAGAAGATTTGTCTGCCACTGTATTTACCTGAAAACATCAGACCCATGTGGGCAGACAAGTACAAGGGAAAGCGATTCAAACTGAGACACAATATTTCAAAGGATTCTGTTAAATTCACTCTTTCTCTTTCCTTCTCTTCTAATTTCTGTCATCTTGCATATTTTTGTTTCTTTATATTAATTTCAGCAGGCTCAATTTCCTTTATATCTTTTCTTTCTTCTTCTCTGTCTTTCATCCTCAGCATACCATTGTATCCATCCTGGTTGATGTCTCCAAGGGGTGCGATAGCCGTGCCGAAGCGTCCAAAGGTGTGTGTGCCGGTGAGGGCGACAGGTTTGGAGAATGTGAGCGGGGCCATCTGCAGGTACAGGTAAACCCTTCCCACCTCCCTGGGTTTGCTCTCCATCTCTCTCTCCATGTAGAGGGGTGCTCCGACCAGCACGTCGTCCATCCTGGGGACACAAAGCGTAGTTTCGATTCTCAGAGAGAAAAAGAGCAAATACAGAGCGTCTAGAGTGACAAGGTGGTTTTCTACTCACCCATCTCCGTTCAGGTCAGTGACAGCCACCGAGTAGCCAAAATATGAGGCCATCTGAGGAACAGACAAGGAAGGAACATGAGCGTTTTCAACCATGATCCCCATGATGTTACACGATTTTCATCAAATTCCATTGTCATACATCCCAGTTAAAACTGCATAAATTCACAATTGGGAGAAAATCCTTATCAGCGAGTGCCCATGGTCCGGTGATTTAAATGAAGCCCAGCAAGATGACAGACTATGACAGATGTGTTGCATTTAGATGCTCCTACCTGTTCCCCTGTGAAGTTCTGGATGAAGGTCAAATTGGTGGAGTTGATCATTGCCACCTAAAACAAGCGGACAGAGCATCAGATACAGTGTGGCACAAGCACCGGGGTTTGTCCCTGTAACACACCGGCAGTAAACATGGCCAAGAAGTCTGACAAACAGGCACATGAAGAATGCAGGAAAAAAAAAAGTCAGAAACCGCATTAAAAAAAGCTTTTATTCAACTGAAGCGCCTTTCTTTTCCCTACCCTCCCCCAACACCATCCTTTTTGTGCCTTTACCATTTTCCCTGCATCTTTCTCTCCTTCCCCCCATCCTAACCCCGGTCGTGGGGAAAGACGGAGGGGGGAGGCTGAGAATTCCTTCATAAGACCTAAAATAACAACCACATGGAGACAGCCGGGGGCTACACGGACACACACGCACACACATACGCACAAGGATGCACGTTGACCCAATCATAGATGTCTCAAAGACATACTAAAAGGGGATAGACTTACGAACACAGACAGATGAGGATGTGTAAACACAAATATTGGATCACTAGCTTGGATGTCAGCTTTCCTGCGCTCTGAATTGTCAGATTGGTCACAGAAGAAACTTGATCAGGATTGATGGCTACTCCAGCGCCAGGCCTCTAACATGGTTTACCTGCATCCCTTATAATACTTCTCCCACTGTGAGCTACGGGCCCCCTTCTCTATGACACTCACAGTGCACTGTCTGTACAGGAAGGAGCACTTTTTCAGCAGCTACACTATCCAGACATAAAACACACATTTTGTTGCTCTGTGTGTGTGTGTGTGTGTGTATGTGTGTGTGGGGAGCGCGGTGAGTCCTGCGGTTGCACTGCAGGTTAGGGTTAGGGGTCGTGTATGTGTGGAGAAGGGTTAGTGGGGTTAGGTGGGGTCACCACCCTCCACATGCAGCGGAAGCTGTGTGTCATTAGGGAGGACTGACACAGTCAGTCCTGGGGACACGTTCCCATAAGACAACACAAGACGCGCTGCATTATACACGCATAAAGGCACATACAGTATTTGTTGAAGGCATGTAGATACATATATTTATGTGTTCTATACAGTACAGGCTGTCATGAAAGATTGAGAACAGATGAATCTAAGAGACTTTATTGTGTGCATGTGTGTCTGCACATAAAAGCCTACACATACTCTCCGAAGAGCTCCTGTACTCCTTAGAACAGAGATCTGTACTAAGGAGTGTGAGATCTGGTGACTGTGAGGGGCACAGGATATGATCTAAATCATGTGCATTTGTTATGTTTTAATTTGAGTGACCAAATAATTTTTCCTGTCTGCCTTTTTTCAGGTCCAGTCGCCTGTACATACTCACATATCCAAAGTTCTGTGCTCCTCTTGGGACTCCAGCTATCAGCTCTGGGAGACATGAAAACAAAGAAAGACTTAAATTAGCATGTTTGTATGTGTGAGAAAGAAGAAAAGGCTCGACAGAGGTTTGAGAAAGGCCTAAACCCTCACACCCCCTACAAAGCCCACCCTGTCAGAACAGCTGAGTGTTGCTGAGAACACACTGAGTCACTGAGTGCTCCGGGTCTACTTGAGTATTGATTGATGAGTGCGGTGCTGCAGACTTATAGGGACGATCTGAGGGTCCCACCCAGAGAGAGAGGGGAGGGGGGGGGGGGGGGGGGGGGGGGGGGGGGGGGGGGGGGGGGGGGGGGGGGGGGGGGGGGGGGGGGG
>JBBMJY010000025.1:11933296-11956545 GCA_037833715.1 Toxotes lorentzi | reverse complement strand
AGAGAGAGAGAGAGAGAGAGAGAGAGGGAGAGAGAGAGAGAGAGAGAGAGAGAGAGAGAGAGAGAGAGAGAGAGAGACATAAGGAGAGGCTGATGCACTGGCTGACCCTGGACCAAGCATAAAATACAGGCTTCAGGTGAAAACCAGGGGAAGCCTTCACCTACACACATATGGCACAAGCAGTATATTTACAACATGGGCCCTGGGAAATGAACTCATCTGACACAACTAAAAAAAAAAAAGAAACCCAAAACAAATTTGTACATACACACACCTCGTCCCTTCTCTCTGACCTACATTCCACGGCTGTGATGATTGCTTTACCTGAGATGAGAAGCTTTAAACACTAACATGTGTTCTTGCCTGAAAGACTGTTTGTGTGTGTCCGGGCCCTCACAGCATGCAAGCCTATGTGGCCTGTTGTTTAGATACATACATAAACCCCAAGTGTGCTGTGAAGAAGATTAACTGACAAGTGCTCTGCTCGAGTGCTCGCGCAACTCAATCTCGCCTTTTCAGTGCCAGATGTTATTCTCTCTCCGTGACAACTGACAGTTTGACAGCCAACGGAGAGGGCACGCACATACTACGCAGGGACAATGACAAAAACCAAATATTAAAGAACATGCTGAGACCGTGGGTTTCTGAGTGTCTAGTGAGTCACTGTAGTATGTGTGTGTGTGAATGTGTCTGGCGCCCTTATTCCACAACACAGGGAGCTGTGCTGACTCTACATGTGACCCCGAGACAGATTTATGAGCTTTTTTGCGCAGCACTCAACTGTGCTGCTGGATATGGCATCTGAATACGCGTACAACACGTCCTCCCTAGCATATGCATACACATGTGTGTTTACGTCTGCGGGCGCACCTACAAACAAGGATTTGTTTGTCTTTGAGCAAATGTGCGTGAGGAAAGATCATATGGTAGACAGAATATCCAGGCGGATGACTTCAAAAGTGGATCTGGGAACATGCTAAGTGGTAATGTGTGTAACATGAAGAGACAGATGAAGAACAAGGGAGGAAAAAAAGAAAGATGACAGTTAAGTTTACAGATTTGTTGTCGAAGTGCATGGGGCAGGCACAGTGGCAACACAGCACCGCACCACATACAAAAAAGATCGCTACAAAATCAGCATATTGCTCCTACGTGCCAGATAGTGAATAATTTTGTTTATGGCGACAGAATACAGCACACTTCATTTCACAATAAAAACACATAAATTTGAATGAAGGCGTTACCAGTACTGATATAGCCAGGTCCTTGGCTGAACGCTCTTGCAACATGGATAGCTCTAAGTGTGTGATGTTAACATTCTCATGTCTTGAATGTGACTCCCTGCATCTCTGCATCACTCCCTCCTCCTCTCTCTTTTCCACGGCAGAAAAAAACCCAATACACAACAGATGTTAAGACTACATTTTTCATTTCAATGCTCTTTCTTGTCTTTAAGTGTGCACGAATGCATAAACAGCCCACACTGTAATCTCCAGTCTACATCAATGAATGCTGCAGACATCCGACTTTCATTTCTTGTGACACGACAAACTATCTTCTTTAAAGCTTTCTATTGTCATTGTGTCGCTCTCTGTGCCCTTCCCCTCGCCTTTTACCCCAGTCACCTGGAAGTGACAAGAAAGGAGGTTTAGGGAAACAAGGAAGAGAGGGAAGGAGCAGGATGGTTGACTCAGCTGCTAGAGAAGCTGATCTCACCAACCTAAACAACAACAGTGGAGATGAGAGGAGAGAAACAGACACTCCAAATGCCTGTAGAAGAAAATAACATACAAGACCAAAGAAAGAGGGGGCGAGGGGACCAGTGGAGGTTATAAATGCATCTGCTCTACCAGGAAGAAGGCAAGGGACAGACAGCAGGGCCAGGATATTGTTTTCTCAATTTGTGTGTTTAGCTGTGTTAAAGTGAAAGTTTAATTTGAGTTCATCTGTGTGCCAAGATTTTCATATAGCTGGTGTACTAATGAGCAAATAAAGCATAATGATCTATAAAAACAAGTGTGCGGGGGGTGAAGGGCTAGAGATGTGTGTCTTCTCATAGCAACATAATGATCATGTGCACAATACAAGATGATACAAATTTGTTCATTACCTTCAGGATCAAATGACTGGAAGACCCTCCTTGCCTGTTCTGATGGAGACTCTGGACCTACCAGGGACATCTCCTATAGAGAGACAGCCAGAGAGGAGAGACAGAAAGACAGGAAGAAATAAAAGCAAGACAAAGGAGGGGAAAGAGAAGATTAAAAGTGTGACCTAAGTGAGGAGACAGAGAGGGACAGAGAGGGGAGCAGATGAGGAATTAGATCATTTTTTGGGAGAATGTGGCTTCATCAGTGCTGAAACATTGAGAGCATAGAGCATAGAGCAGCTGAGTGCAGCGTGAAGCCATCAGACAATCACTAAGATCTACTGACAGGCTTCCGACAAACAGTACCACTCACTGTAGCAATGTGTGATGCACTGCTAATGTACATTGTACATGTATGTGTGTGTGTGTGTGGCTGTGTGTAATCTAAGGGGCCAGTGCAATCACCAGAGCCCCACTGGATTATTAACTGATCTGCTGATAAAGTTAGACGGCTTGTTTTCACTCCAAACACACAATCAGGAAATCGAGTCTTACAAATGCAGCCCGTGATTTATGACAAGCTATACAGTGTTTGTTTGTTGGTGAAATTCAGAGAGAGCAGTGTCGGCAGGGAGAGCATGAAAAGACGGAGTGTGTATGCGCGTCATGAGGGTGATGCCCCTTGTGATTGGCCTAAATACCACCATACTCTCTCTGAACCAAGGGCCTTCAAACAAAGTGATTGTCAGATCATTTAACACCACGTAAAACCCCTTCCGGTCATGATTTGGAAACTGGGGGGAGGGGGGCGTGTGCTTTTTGACACTGAGATTATGACAATCATGCCAACTTCATGCAGTGACCACCACAGGTCTGTGTGTGTGAGAGTGCAAGCAGAGTTTGAACTTCTCTATCAAGTATTCTTCCTCAATTCTTTGCATGATGACTTCTTTCAGTTATCCTGTGTGTGTATACGCAACTTTGCAAGCAAACAATAATAATCAGGGCAAGGTTGAGTGTCATGGCTGCTTCGAAATATCTTAAATGAATAATTATTTAGAGAAGAGTGAGTAAAAGGAAAAAGAAAAACTTAGACAGAGGGAATATTTTTCCAAGAGAGAATGAAACGAGATACTTCACAAAAAGATGGCTTTTCAGCCTTAGCTGTCACACACACACTCTACGAAGTGTCTAGGCGAGAGTCAGAGGGTTCTCACTGTTCCTCCGTATGAGTGAGGGAGGGATTGTATTTATGACAACGAAGCGCTGGACAAACACAGCGCTGGACAAGCAGAGTTCATTTAGAGAGCAAATGAACTCTGCTCATCTCCTTTAGCTGGCCTTTATTAAAGCTTGAGCCTCAGATCTGAGCAGGCTGCTTGGGTTTCACGGTCCACTTATTACTGTACTCCGGCTTTACTCGGGGAGAGAGGGGTTCGGGAGGACACACTGAAAAGAGATGACTCCCAGCTGCCGGCTCTTCAGATGCAAAGAAAAACAGTCAAAGACTGGCGAACACGAGCTCAAGCACCGTTCTGTCACACAAAGTATAGCAGGATCCTGATGTGTTAACATTACAGGCTCCATAAATCTGAAGGTAGATTTGTCATTCGTTAGATATGTCTGTGTTTCACTTACAGGGGTGGACAAGGGTCATTTTGCTGATCCCAGAGTGCAGAAAAAGGGTTGTTAGCGGATGACTGCATGTCTGCAGACAAATTCATTAAATGTAGGATTAACAGTGAAGTATGTATCTTGAAACATGAACTGTTTTCAGAGCCTTTGCAGTTGCTGCTCCACGATTGTGGAATCAGTTGCCGTCAGATATCAGATGTGCTAAAGGCTCATTTTTATTCACTGGGCTTTTTGGCTCATTAATCTTTCAGTTGTTGTTGTCATGTCGGTGGTATTTTTCTCTTTGTGTACTTACTTTTGATAAACTGTAACTTTGCCTTTGAACTGAACCTGAGAAAATATATTTCTTCTGAAAGTGACGAAAAGTCCAGTGAACCTTGCGAACAAAGGTCCAGGTGACAGTTCTTTACCTGTCAGGGCAGGATGGACACATATGGTGTAAATCACCTGGTAGTGCTACAGCTACAGGATGTCAACACTTGACAAAAACATGTATGTGGACATCAATAGACACATCAAAACATACTATTATGCTCTGTCTATACACATTACTATGGCTAATGAGCACATAGAAACAAACAGAAAAGACAGTGACTCACATCAGTATAAGGTCATTCACATGAAGACAAACTTCGTGTTAGCAGAGATTAGGTGATGGTGACTGTGAGTGTGTGTGTGATGACAGGTCTGCTTGCTTGTCTTTGATCTCTGTTTTATTAGAGGCCTGAGGAAGATGCTGCTGAGTTGGAAAACAGGTCATGGAGCTAACACACTCCACGGGGAAGGGGTGTGTAAGTGTGTGTCTCAGCGTTTCCTTCCAGTCAAACCCACCGTGTCACAGTATGTATGTGTGTGTCCAAAAAAGAGAGAATATCTGCGCAGTAATTAGGCCTGTCCGTTGCTTGTACTGAAGTACTGCATTCTATTTGTGCAAACATTCATACTAGTGCAGAGACACGGTACAATGACACACACAGCTTTGTGCCTTATGAAATGAAGGAGCACATTCCGATCTCGACAGTCCAACTTTCTTTTTTTTTTTTTTGCTCAAACCCTTGACCTCCTTAACAGAGAAACAACAAGCTATCCTGCATAACAACAAAGCAAGAACAGCGCACACACGCACACACGCACACGCACACACACACCACCCTGAGGACTTATATACACAAAGTAATGCAGACCATTTGCTCTGAGCAAAACCAGAATACATTTATTGAAATGAAACATGTGAAATGACCAAAGGGCTTTCCTGTAAATGGGAGTGTGTATGTGTGTCTTCTCAGGTAATTCAGGACAACTGATGCATCCAGATGCATGATCCTATTTTTCTAAACTAAGCTTAGCTGACATCCAACCAGCGTCTTTACCACTTGCATTACTTTTCAGGACTACTAACCACTGAATAAACCTTCAACTCTGTCCACTGGCACTTCTATTGCTCTCTCCTCACTAGACTTGAGTGGCTCCCTTAGGTTGACAACTCATCTCCTGTAGGACCTTTTCCTGTCCAGTTCTTTCTCTTGCCCAATTTTACCCCTCTTTACCTGCCTTTTCCTGTGTTAAGTAGCTACTCCAGTTCTAGAGTATTTCCTCCCCTCCCACCCTTCTCCACCATTCTTCCCTCTCCCTTTTGTCCTTTATCTCCACATGCAGGTAGCTACTTCAGGAAAGACAGGTAGGCATAGTACTTTACTCGAGTTACTCTGTCTTTCCCTCTGCTCTATCCAAAGAGCTATTGTGTGTGCTGAGAGGCTCTGAGTGGCCACAGAGTGCATCTGAAGGATTGGTTTCAAGAAAACAAAGCAGAGGTCTCGGACAGTGTCTCCTGCCTTGTTCCTGGTTGGCACTGACAGACTCACTACATGACACTGAGGGGGAAGGTGAGGAGGCAGTCTGTATGTGAGTGTTTGTTATGCAGACTGTATGCGCGCTTGTACGTGTTTTTGTTTTCTTCACCTTAACTAGCCTTTGTCCCATGTGATTACGAGTACAGGAAGAAATGGAAAACTCAAGTATCCACTGTATATCAGTGTCTGCTAGTATGTGTTTCAGGTGTGACAGACAGTACAAAGCAGTGATTTATGGAGCTGTCTTGGGGGAGAAAGACTATGTCTCACCAGAAAAGTGAGGAGACACCAGAGGATAGTTATGTAGCGTAATGATGGGTCCTATAACAGAGCAGAGCACACTGGGGAAAAGGAAGAATAATGCTGCACACACACACTGACACAGAGAGCTTTTCATCCTACCACAATGGCCTTTGGTCTGACCTGTCACAGATTATTAATGATGGTTAATGTACACTGTTTTGTTATTTTTTGTTTGTGTGTGGCCCGCACCCTCCTTCTGGGGTGGGGCAGTGGGCACAATTCAGTATTATTCAGTATTATCTTTTTATTAACCCAGTACTGTCATCTTGTGTTGGTATTATTATTTCATTTTATCGTTTTCAATTTGCCATATCATGATATATCATTGCTGAACTGTTTGGGGCTCATTAACGTTCTTCTAAACTCAAGGTTCTTCTCTCTAATTTTGGCATCTGAGCGAGTTTCAAGACTACAGAATGTGACTGAAAGGCATTATATATTATGATACTGATTTCAGGCATACTACCCAGCCATGTTCCAATACTGTAAATTTATTGTGGTTATGTCAAGAAGGCCTCACTAAATTAATCTCAGTCACATTAACTGTGTCTGCACACTTGTGCTTCAGGCTCCTGTCCTTGAAGGACATTCTCTGTGTGTGTGTGTGAGTGCAGACAGAAGCTGGAGTCTTAAGGGACACAGAGCGCCACAGCGGCTGCTCTCCTTCCTAGTAAATCACTGACCCAGAACACGACTACTGTACACATACACACACAAAAACACACATGTAACTCCCTGGAGAAGCAGAGATACAGCCTGTGAACCTCATCACTCAGCAAGAGGAGAGTAAAGAGTGATGAGAAAAGTCACAAGAGGATCACCCCCAATCCCTTTCCTGAGTGACCACTGCCCCACTCTTTAAAGTGCATCCTTCCTTTCCACTTCCCTTCTTCCTCTTTCCTTCCCATGAGGGACCAATAATCTGGAGAGGTTAGCTGAGGTGTGCTGGGGAATCCTTTTCTTGGGCAACCAACCTACTGTACAGTGGAGTGGATAGTGACTTCAAAGACAAGAGGGAGGGAAAGGAAGGAAGAAAGAATCCTTTTTTAAACATAATGCATGATATGTCTCATCCATCACCTATCCATCCTTCACTCTCTCTGTCTGTCTTTCTTCCTTTCTCTCCTTCCTCTGGCGTCTCAGAAACTCTTGTCCAAAAACAGATCCCATTACATGCCATTATACACTCTCAGGCTCTTTCTCACATGCACACACACATTAATACAACAGAGGGCAGAGAGTGTGGGGGTGTTGTGGGTAGGGATCAGAGATGGTGGAATGGCCTTTGTATAGGTAGATTAGATAAAAACACTAATGCTATTAAGCTGATGGTCTGAAAGCCACAGTCACACACTGACAGCGACTCGGGGGAATACACACCCGTCCCCAATGGCAGACAGAAGGAGCCGCTGACACATCAGAGGCAGGGATCAGGTTTTCAGCTTTTGTGGGACCAATGGCTCTATATCGAAGCTAAAAGCTACATAACAAGGTAGCGTGTATTTTTGTATCATAAAGCCTGGGAAATCTTAGTGCTTCAAATTAGCTCTAAACATAGATTCCCTTTCAAGAAGGAGACGGTCACACTGAGTGAGGTCTACCAGCAGAGTGCCCTTGCCCCCACCCTTCAGCTTGGTCTCAAAGTTTTAGAGCCGGCATAGTATAGCGTCAGCCATGTACGTCAGCATATATGCATGCATGTGTTAAAGTGTGTTCCCAGTCTTCAGCGGGACAAATGGATCCAGATGGCAACCCTGGAATCACATTCCGCACAGGAAGCCATCCACCTGAAGCTCCACACACACATACACATACACACAACACTAATGCTAATCAGGATTAGGTTCCCTGCACTGTGTGTGTAAGAGTCAGTCTGTGTGTGAGTGTGTATATGTGAACATGTCACAAGTGCCAGGGGAGTTGTAGCAATCGGTAAGTCATCAGTGCATGCATGACGACTTCAGGTCATCACTGAGACAAAATATGATCCACTCGCCTGGCAGGCTTGAGCTTATGCATGTAACTGAGCTTTTAATCAATGGTATATTAAGGGCGCGGCATGATGATGGAGAGGACTGCCTGGGATTTTTCTGCCTCTCTGGTGCCATTTTCACAACAGCAAGGAGAATCAATTTGCTACAACCAAACCTGCCAGCTTTTATACACAATCTACAGCAATGTATTATGTTACATGTTCACTGATAGAGACAATAAACATGCTTGTTGGAGTTCAAGGAGGGTAAGTGGACACACAAACAAGCACACATATGCACACGTCCATGCTGGCAGTGATTTGATGATTCCTACTTCCTACCCAAGAACCAAGGTTTCTCTCAAAATTACAACAGCAGGGATGACCTCAATTAGAGTGTGCACTTTGTACCTTGCATGTGTGCATAAGTGTACATCTGAGTTGCTGCTGCAGTTGCAGGAGAAAGATGTCATGGCCCTTTTCCAAGAATTTCCAAGAGTTTTAACCACATGGATCTGGATCCAGTTTGCCTTTTGCCCAAAAACTACCTACTCTGATGTTGTACTTTCTGATGTTTCATGGGTGGATTCTGTAGCGCAGAATGTCAGATTTGTCAAATACAAAGCTCCATAGTGTAACAGCTTGTAAAGAGCTGTCATTCAGGTTGCACTCAAGCCTTAGTTACTTTAAGTGGGAATAGGATTTTGTTCAGTGTTACTGGCATGTTAACAATAGCCGAATTTTTAAGTACTAACAAACCAGACACCAGGCAAATGACCAAACCTAGGTTTACTATCTGTTGTCTGAAGTACTAAAGCTAAGAAATGACCAAAAAAAACATTAAGCTGACCAGATGCCCTTTCCTTTAGACACAGGGTGGCATTTATGACCTTTACTTATCTCTTAACATCTCCTTTCTAACGTTTTCTATGATTCATTTTTTTTCTGGGGCTTCTGAGTTCCTGGAACTATTCTGTACAACAAAAACATGTTCTTATGAACAAGAGCCAGAACAGAAAAATGTGTGATCTGTTTTGTTGGAATAAACCTGACAGTGAAGGTAGACAGAGGTACACTGTAAAAGGAGACTCTCATCTCAGCTGTTTACGTTACGGCCATACATTACGAACAACACATTGTTAAGCAGATCACAGACTGATGAGAAACTAAAATCGTGTGCTCTTGTGCGTGTGAGAAAGAGCGAGCATGATGATGTCTGTGTGTGTGTGGAAATGGAGGTTTTTTTCTTTTTAATGCTGGATAGGTGAAAAGCCAAGAAACAGCACACTGGCCATATATGACTATCTCCTGTGCTCACATTCCCTCCCCTCCCTTTCAGCCTTTCTTTTTTTCCCCCACATTGATATCTGACCTGCACTATATTAAATCTGTTAAGCACATTCCATATTTTGGTTTTTCTAACCTGCTGAGGAGACTGGCTTATATTACACACTGTGTGTCTCTGTGTGTGAAATATGTGTTTGCTAGCTTATGGATGAATGTATTGAACTTGCCTTGGTGAAAAACACAGAGAGGTGAGTTTCACTGCCAAGGATCCAAATAGGGAACTTTGGAGACTTCAGGAATGCCCCGACCTGAGACACACACGCACACGCACACGCACACGCACACACACACACACACACAGGAAAGGAATGAACAACAAATGAGTGTCTATTTTGAGTAATTTTATATCACGAATCACAGGCTGTTCAAAATGTAACCTGTCTTTTTCATATAGCACATTAATATTTGAATAGACAACATAGATATTTGAATAGATTAATATTCAACTCGTTTCCACTTGAACATCATTTTCATACAATAAACAATAAACCAAGTAGCACATCATTAGATGAACAGTGTACAAACTGAGCAGACTTCTCCTTATTTGATATGAGTTGGTCTCTTAAATCACTGCTAACAGCTCTCTAGTTACTTTGGCAACCATCTACTTGCTATTAACATATTAAAGCTGCGTACTTTGCCTTTGGAGAGTTCATGCCTCAACTCCAGCTTTTTTAAGGCTTGCTTATGTTGGCAATGATAAATAAACAGCCAAGATTCCTGTTTTTCAAGATGACTAAAATGTGACACATCACATGTATTTTCTGATCTATTTTTGAGTGGTTTGGTACATGTGTGCCAAAAATTAAAAATGTAGAGAGAGTGGAGAGTCTACAGCAAGTCTGTTAGGACTCACAAACACATATTTTCACATGGGAGCTCTCACTGTGGTTTGTGCTTCACATATTGGAAATGTCCCACATCTCAGAGCCACAAGCAACAGTAAGCATTTGTGTGTTTATTTGCTTTCTTTGCACTCTCTCAGTTTCTACAATTGTTGTCTATCTCAGTTCATAGTGAGTCTTCGTCAAAAAAATATAAATCCACATATTCTCTTCGGGTTTACAATGTGCAAGCATCGAATAATTTGCTTTTTTTTGCATTATGATATCAGAGCCTGTAGCTGTCTGTACCTTGCAGTAGCGTAGTGATTCCATCAGAGTGAGGAAGCCAACTGATGCCTGTTTATGAATACCATGCAGTTCTACAAGACAGGGAGAAAAAAAAAATCAACAAAATGTGACTTTGTTAAATTATGTCAAATTGGCATTATTTTTTGCAGCGCTGTGGGATGTAAGAATTATTGCCATGTGATGGATGTGGTTTAAACCCGGGGAAACAAAACTGAGCTCTGTGAGTGTAACATGTGTGCCTCTAGTGTGAATATGTCATGTTTGTGTGTGTATGCAGCAATGTCATGAAAGGCTTACTCATGCCAGAGCACTCCCTGTCTCCATCCCACACATTAGAGACAGCATGGCCAGTTACAAGGAGGTTAACCAGGCTCTGACTGCAAAAATTAGATAAGAAAGATGATATCAAGAGTATAAACGAATTCTAGAGAAAATATAAGACATCTTGTACCCTGTGCCACAAAAAAAGGACCCTTGAACATTCATTAATGTTAAAGGAATGTTTAACTTGCTTTAACAGTCTGTTTAATGTGGACACTTGGTGAAGAAAGTGTTCTTGTACCTGCCATGACCATGCACAGGGTCTATGAGAGGCTCCATTGTGTCCTGGATCTCATTTCGTATATTCTCTATGCCCTGCACAAGGAGGACCAGAAAAGTTGAGTCTGTATTTAATTTTTGTGAGCATTTTTGAGCATTGATGTGACAGACAGTAAAAACGACTTCAAATGCTAAAACACAATGACCAAAAGCCAATTAATAAAAGGATATAAAAGGATTTAAAAAATAAAAGGATTTTGGCTTAAAAACAAAAAACAGAATTTAGTTATCACTTCATTCAAATTACTTAATAAATATGGCAGACATCATCACCAAGCTCATCATTTCCAGTCAGTATCTAATGTTTCTGTCCTTCTTTACCTTGGTCAGGATGACTGAGTAGAGGAACAGCAAGACTCCACAGCACCCCCTCCAGGTGTGGTAGAGAGACAGCACCTCCTCTCTGAGATCAGACACTGACATTACAGTCCGCTTGCTGCAGGAGGGGAACAAACATCACAATGATTTATGAACCACTCAAAAGACAGAAGATTTGCTCAGTGTTAGAGGAGCACAGTCAGTGAGACTGATGTATTAACTGTATTTGTCATGCAGAGATGGTGAAGACAATAGGAAAAAGATCTATTAAATGCACCAGAGCATAAAGAAAATGTGATCTTGCCTTTGGAGCCACTTTCCTCTTTTGCTCCACCTTTGAAAGCTTGCTAGCGAGGTTGTCTGTCTTAGTTAACATGCACTTCTTCGCTGTGAGTCAGCATTGCTTTTTGCTGACTATGGTTTCAGCTGCCGGTACGCTCTGTGATGAAATTTCAATATTCCTCTGGCAAATGCAGCCTTGCATTCATTTAGTTTGTGTGTGTGACAGACAGTGAGACAGGTAGTGCGAGTTTTTTTTTTTTTTTTTATAAGGCAATCAGTGAAAGTGCTGAGTTGGAAACTTGTTAGCTGAGTGAAAAAGCTAATTCAAGGTGAAAGCCAAGTCTAACTGACTAGATGAGAGAAATATGTAGTTCTCTATTCCATTGCTGCATACTGAAAATTGTAAAACCAGGATTTCAGAGGTCTTAATCCCTCCAGAAATGTACCGTATTCAGTATTATTCAATGTCAAGATGATCTGTGTTGAGGAAGAAAGTAATGAGTATAAAGATGCAGGGTGTTAGCTGTGGTGAGATTATTAAGTGTCACTTACTGGAGAACACTGTGAAATCGCTCAAAGCCAAGGTCCTCAGCAGCCAAAGCAGCTAGGCACAAGAAAACATACATACACTGAGTATCACAGTCAAAAATAGTTAGTCATTTAAAGTTACTATTTTTGTGAAAACAATGCATGGGTGAATAAGTGAGTACTCATTTGTTTGTGCACTGTTATTCTGTATGTGCATCTTGCATGTGAATCTGACAGATGTAGGACTCACTGGGCTGCTGCTCCTGTGGTGGCTGGCTGCTCTCTGGCTCTGGCAAATCCTGTGTTTGCGACTGCGACTGTGTGTTGGTATGTGTGCTAGTGTGTGGGCCTTGTCCCTTTGCCCAGGTCACCAGGCAGAACCCTGTGGAGGGGCTGGCACAGGCAGACTCCATAATTTCACTCAGCGTGGAACACAGTGCTGTTTTCTGCTCCTCCTCTAACAAATACAAAAATAAAACATATATGATTTAATGAGCCACACACACATTAAACAAAGGCAAAAACAATGATTTACAGGCTTATGTGTACAACCCACCTGACATTTGTCTCCAGTTGCAACTTTCTCTGTTAAAGAGAATGTTCTTTAAGAGGAAAGCCTGGAAAGAAACACAAACTCAGTCTTATACCCCAGTCAGTTGTCAGATGCGAAAGCTGGCTCACTGTAAAATCCCAAGTGAACTTGTGGAAGAAGGTATACATGGAAGAAGGTACACATTCTTAAATAGTGAAATGTCCTATAAACAGCCCATGCTTTACAATACAATTTTGAGCACTTCCATTGCAGAGAATTTAGGGGGTCTTTCGGGGCTCAGTGTTTAGGGAATATACTGGACATTGTGACTAGGACCTGATCAAACTGCAAGGAGACTGAACTAGACCATACCTGGACAGGTGCAATGACAGCACATGGCCCTCCTTCAAACTGCTCCAGTGCTGTGTGCTCATTCTCACTGAAAACAAATCCTGTGATGAAGATAAAAAAAATCTCCTTTGAGATTTTTTTTTAACAGCAATAACAAAAATGGCATTTAATTGGACAGAGAGAATATTAATTGGCAGCTATTTTAATAATCAAATTATAATTTTGAGTCATTTTTAAGAAAACTAAAAAGCTGATCTCAGCTTCTCAAATATGGATATTTTCCATGCTAGTAAACTGTTTATCTTGGGGTTTTGAACTAAAACACCCAAATAACAAAACAAGGAATTTGAAGACATCATCTATGACTATGTAAAATTGGACGATGAGTATTTTTCACCATTATCTGATATTTTAAAAACCATATGAGTAATTGGTTAATTAAGAAAATAACAGATAACAGATAAATTGATAATAATCACAAATTGCAGCCCTAGTCAATTTGAAGGCCACAGAGCAAATTCAAGCATGTACATGAGCTGGAATGATTATGAGCAGTTTTCATAACAGCAGAATACACAACAAAATGGTATTTTAGTGCTCAACTGACCTAGAGGGATATATAACTACTTGTGGTGCTCCTTTTCTGACTCAAATATGACATCTTGCCTGTAATGCAAAATCAGTTTCATTCATATCATGAGAGTGAGACAAAATATAATACCTTGAGTCCATCTACGGAAGATGGAGGCAGACACTCCTCCACTGGATGGTCTCCCCCAAACCAAATCCACCACCTCTTTATTTAACTCCGACATGACAACTTTTCTGCTGGTAGATCCACAGGCACTCTATCTTCAGTCCAACAGACAGGTGGGGACAACAGAGGTCTGTTGAGGCCAACTCACTAGCTCTTCTGGAGGTTGACAGTGCACTTCTCTCGGCAGGTCGAGCCTGTGGCATTGGCCACAAGCTACCTGTGTAGGTACCCACAGTCTGACTCTACTGGCTGGCAGCAAACTGGCGGGTAAGAATGACATCAACGTAGCCACAGTAGCTTGAAAAGTAATGGGACATAATATACGTTAATTATTGCCTAACGCTAATACCCAGCACGATGTTTTGGCACAGACAGCTTCATTGCACTTATAAGGCGACAATCGCGCCATTAAAGACTTTGTTTAAAATCAGTGTAACGCTATATACATGTACAGCTACATATCACTGGTTTGCCAGCAAGCTAACAGTTGCGCTAACGTCGTATAGTTGGTTAAAACCAAGTACTGACAGTAGGATGACGATTGGCTATTTCTGAGGCGGCTTTGTTACCTTCTCACATTGTTGTGAAATTATTGTGTCAGTGATATTTTTAAGAGCTGAGGTGGCTTAGTAGTAGCTGTTAGCATTAGCATTACTACTAGCGGCTAATCTTTCATTGCTTTGTCATTCAATGACTTTTTACACTACAGCGATACCGACAGTAGATGAATGAATTCATACTGTTTGTTATTAGTTAGATGACGATAAATCATAATTACCTTGATACACAGTCGAGTAATGGGTTTCCGTATTGATACTA
Source organism: Toxotes lorentzi (assembly GCA_037833715.1). Taxonomy (NCBI): domain Eukaryota; kingdom Metazoa; phylum Chordata; class Actinopteri; family Toxotidae; genus Toxotes; species Toxotes lorentzi. The sequence continues at coordinate 11,942,029 of JBBMJY010000025.1, read as the reverse complement.
TATTCTGATAGCAATTTCACTATCACCAGCGTCTCTGTCATTCGTTTATTTACAACAGAATTGAAAAAAAAAAAAAAAAAAAAAAAAAAAAAAAGTGCGTACATTTGACGTGTCTGCCCATTGGTTGAAATCCCGAAAGTTCCAGATGCGTTAAGGGGTACAGTCTCAACACGTTACTTCATTGGTCCACACGCTTGTCAATCATATTGAGCATCCGCCCACAAGCATAACTGCTCAGTTAATTTAAAGCTCGCCTTAAATATTCAGCGACCCGGAGTTGGAACATTAAAATCGTTGACATTAGGGTAACTTGAGACGGGACGCACCACACGTAAAGTTAGTTACGTTGGAACATAACAATTGTTCTCTTTTCTCAGTGTCTCAGTGTAAAATCGGTTATTTCAGAACCGCAAAAATTATGTCCACTACCTCTTTCCGTAGCAACTACCGAGACACGGCTCAGCGCCTGCGCACTGCGTGCCTTCAGATCAACTCCACTTGGTTTACACGCGTTTTAGATTCACACTTTGGAAACAGTCTGTTTTATGGTAGAAGCTGTGGAAATATAATACGTGTTTTCTAGCAGTATGGGAGGGCAAGCTAAGGGAAAAAAGAAAAATAAACCGAAGAGGAAAGAGAACCGCCCAAACAGAGGTAATTTCTCGGTGATTTAACATTTTGCTAGTTATTTACAGTAACGTTGACGTCAGTCTCTAAGGGAGCAAGTATATAATATTAACTTGTTATGTTTTGATTGACCTTAGGAAACCAAATGAGACAAAAATAACGTTACCTCTCCACTTATCTCATCACATCAGATGCAGGGTTTGTTGGATTGTTACCTCAGGAAAGGATGAAACTAAGGATGCATGAAAAAGCCAAGAAGAAGACAGCTGAGAAGTACTCTGTGGAACAACTACTAGAGAAGGTCACACTGGCATGATATTTAAAGTCAGGACCCACATCTGTCCTGTCTTTGAAATGTACATTTTTTAAAATTCTGATCATCTGCTGTATGTTTGTTATATCATGTGATGATCTGTTGTACAGACAGAGGAGTACATGGACAGTTTTGACTATGAGATGGCTGGCCTTTTCTGTCAACGAGCCCTGGATTTGGAGTCCACCAACTTGCAAGCTCTAGATATGCTGGGACACATCTGCTCTGAACTTGGAGACACCCAGAAAGCTAAGGGAATATCCTTTAAGTAGTTTTTTTTCTTCCTCGTTGAGTGGCTTTCAGCAATTCAGTCACTTTGCTGAAACACTGCTGTGACATTTCTGTGCTATTTTAATGCAGTGATTGTTGAAGACCTTGACCAAGTCTCTCTTAAGTTCTTCTGCGTGCAGTTGAGTTGAGCCCAGATGTGGGCCACAGTAAGTACATGTACCTGGGACAAATCCACACAGGTCAGGAGGCTGTGGACTACTACACTAGAGGAATACAGATCCTGCTGTCTGCATTGGACAAACAAGCTCAGACCACAGTCAGTGCACACCCATACACACTCACATTACCTTTATGGCTAACTTAGTTACAAATATTTTCAGCTATGGAGAAATGCCACTGCACTCAGATGCCACTGCACACTGTAGTGTTATTTATCTTCACAAGATGGTGCTGTTGGCCAATTAAACATTAAAATATTTCTATCATTGGCATCCTTTCAAATAACTGTGATTACAGTAGATAAGAAACAGAACGGAAATCTTTGACATGGCAGCCTCTCTATTGTTTTTGTAACAAATGTATAGATAAAGAAAAATTTTAAGCTATTCTGCATAATTTAAATCTTCACATCAGATATGTTGTCACACTAGTAAAAGCACAGGCGTGACTAATAACTTTCATTCTATTCAAATATAGTGAAAAAGGCCTGTTCAGATGAAGTTTATCTGGGAGTAAAGGGAAATTATGCAGGTCTTTCCTTTACTGAATGACTTGCTTGTTCATAAAAAAAAATATCTGCATGTTCATTGTTTTTTGATTTATTATTTATTTATTACTGAGGGAGCTTTCTAAAAAAACTTTCAAGCCATTTGCCCTCTGCTCTTGAAGCAGGCTCAGGCTGGAGCTGCCGCCCACCCAGATGAGGACCCTGAGCTCCCCACAGCAAAAGATGTCAGTGTAGCCTACTGCTCCGTCGCTGAGATTTACCTAACAGACCTCTGGTACTGGTGCAAACACAGTTACACTCATGACACATATCACCTCTCTTTAATGTTACTGCTTGATAATGTGGTAAAGAGTTGAGATTTGTCTTTCTCTGCGTTCTTGTGTATGTGTTCATGTAGCATGGAGGAAGGAGCTTCAGACAAGTGCAAAGAGTTCATTGAGAGAGCATTACAGTATCACCATGACAACCCCGAGGCTTTGCAGCTCATGGCCAGTTACCTGTTCAGTACACAGAGAAACCAGGTCAGTTCAGACACTCTCACACACACACACAGACACACACAAACTCAGGATGAGTTATCACCACATTAAAGCGGGAATCTGCTGAGTTAATTATTCTGAGCAAATTGAATTGCATGCCATTAATCAGCAGATGGACACTTACATTAACACACACATACACAGACAGGTCATGCTGATAGGAATGTTAATTACTGGGCAGATCACTGAGGTCATATAGTCATCTGATAAAGAGAAGGAGATGAGGAAGCAGCCTGTTCAACTCAATTTGGAAAGTTGCACATAATGCAGAATCTGACAATGAGTTTAGAGAAATGTCTTGGTAATGTTTTAATGATAATGATATTTTCTTTGTTTTTACTCATTTTTTAAAATGTTGCCGCTTTCCCAGCTGTTATTTAAGGCAAATTCATTCAAGGCAAAACCTTTCTGAGAGAAACCTTTCAATCTACGTATGTGCACCGTTTTGTGTCTGAAAGTACTTAGTAGGTGCTCTGAACTTACTCTTGTGAATTTTTAAGGTCATCTAAGTCTCTTTGAGATGAATAGAACACGTTTCCCATATGTTGTAGAATAAGATGTACAACAACAGCAGTGATGTCTAGCCTAGCTAGACACTATTTAAACACATAATAACCCTTTCTTGAGCGTTATTGGAACAGTTTTATACAGGGGGCAGCAGTCAAAACTAATATATGTGGATTATCCTGAGTAACCAATGCATTGTTTGTGAAAAAAGCACTTTTCTTTTGTTTTATTTTTTGATCCCACCAAATTCACTTCACCTTCTTTGTTCTGGCATGGTGTCAGCAGTTGATAACTCAAATCCTGGTGAAAACGTGGCCTGCGAAAATTATTCTTTATGCTCTTGCACCACCAAACTGAGGAAGAATGAGACACCGTAGAGCTGAAGTGCATCTGTAATACTAGCTGTAAGCTGCAGGGGTCAGGCTGGCTCCAGTTACACTTCAAAGGATCCCACATCCAGCAGCCAAAGTCTCTTTAGAAATACTCTGTTAATAATTTAGGGAAAAAAAGAACAAAATTGATATGAGATTAATCCAGAGGTCACTGATATCTATAGAGCATTTAGGATCCAGTCTGTAGAAATAAAACTCATGATTTAAACTCGTCACATCGTTGCGCCTGATTTGTCTGTCTGTTTTGGGTATTTATGAATGTAGCTGTACATGCATACATATGTTCCTGTGAATTTAAACTATATGGATTTTTGCTGTCTTCAGGAAGGCAGAGAATACCTGTTGAAGAGCGTTGCATTGTGGCTTCCTGCCCAGAAACAGAGTGCAGCTTCTTCCAGCACAGAGGAAGGCACGCAGGTGAGTCGGAGCTGTGCTTGGTATTTTTCTGACAGCAACCAGCCCTCATAAGATCCCAGTTTATTTATAAAGCACTTTCAACTAACGGGATTGTCACAGTGTGCTTTGCAGTGAGCACAAACATAAGGACACCAGTAGAGATGAAAAGTAAGAGATAATGAAACCAGGCATAATAAAAAATAAAAGATGGAACAAATACTTCACAAACCTGCGTGCTTTTGTGTGTGTATGTGTGTGCGTGTGTGTGTGTGTGTTTACCTGTCTGTGAGTGTGTGAACAGAAAGTGGATGTGAAAGCACAAGGCAACATTAGGAAAAGGTCTAAAGGATAAAGTAAGAAAATTTCTACAGGGAATTTGACAAAGAGAAAGAATTGGTTAGGATGTGAGCTGAATTGCTCCAAATAAATGGTAGTTTAGTAAATGGAGTTTACAACCCAAACTGAGCAAATGTGATATAAGAGGGGTTTGCATGATGATACTGGTACAGTGTTTATCTGCCGGAGCAGGTTGATCTGAGCTAAGCCTGGCGACACTTTGGCTGCGATTAACATCCCTGTAGCTGCAGGACGTTTTGTACCCTGAAATAGTATTGTGTTTTTATCAGAGTAAGGAAAGAATCATATTAGGGGATGCTTGTGTAAACACTCACAGCAGAGGTGGCGATCTTCTCCTTTTTCTCCAGAGTGACATCCCTCCGTACGAGTCTCGCATCACCACAGCCAAACTGCTCATCGAGTCCGAGGAATACGAGGTAAAAATGTTGTGTGTTGTGCTCATTCACTCTGCCGTTGTTGGTCTGTGTATGTTTCATGGTGGGAGGGCGGCCTGACATTTGTATGTGTGTGTACATGCGTTTGTGTGCTTTCCTTTTTAGTGAATAGCACTGAAGGTGGGAAGGTCATGCCTGGTCTTTATCCCCTCCAGAGTTCAGTGTCAATAATTGAAGAGTGGTATTTACAGAGAGGGACAGGGGCGCACAGGGAGCGGAGGGATGGGGAGAAGGAATGGGGGGGGGAGGAATCTTTATTCTGATGAATTGCTGCCATGTCTGTGATACAGTGCCCTTGTCTACTAAATCACTCATCAATTTCCAGTATTAATGGCCTTGATTTTAGTGGCTCACTAGCTTCGGTTCAGTGCTAAAACCGTCATTAACGCTTGAAGTCATTTTCTGTGATTGCTGCCACACCAACAGCCGTTCAAGCTATGAGACCATGTGCCCTACCACCCCCTCCCCTCACACACACACACCAAAATGGCTCAGCTGCAGTTATATCTTAGCGTGTGTGGATGCGGGTGTGTGTTATGTTCTAGCGTGTGGTTATTAGTTTGAAGGCTACCTTCTTAGCAAGGTGCCAGAATGCGACCATTTGTCTGTATTTTTTCCCTGTTAAGTATTTTGTATGGTCTTCCAAACTGAGCCAAGGCTTTGACATTTTGATAAATATATTTGCCAAAGAAACATATTAAAGCAATTCTTTGTGTTCTCTGTAGCTTCATCGAGTAAACAGCTATTTCTGGCAAATAATTGTTCGCTTTAGAATAGCGGAGGTACTAGTAGAACTACAATGTCCTTTGCTAAAAAGAACTTGTCTCAGTTGGAGATTAAGCTGATGAATGCAGTTCGGCCTTGTACATTCAATCCATTATGTGGATTGAGTTTGAATTGGAGTAACTTAGGGGTTTGCCGAAATAAAAATGTCATAGTATGATTACTTTGGACAAGTAACCAGGATATATGATATTATCTCGATAGTTATTGGAAAAACTATCACTGTAGTTTGTGGTGGTGACAGACTGCATCACAAAAAATGATACTGAGATGTTTTCGCTCAGTGGCTGTCTGTGGTGCATAAACAGCTTTCCATCATTTGTGATCACTAGTTATAAACAAGGTGTAAACAAGAACCTCACACATTAAACATATGACCTTTGTTCTGTGAAATAGCACCTCTGCCCTTTTTTCCTTGAAGGATTCTAAGGTTTTATTTCATTAAAGCGTATTAATTTCTTATGACATTAATAGAGTTGGGCACCAATTCAGTGCCAGTGGGCAGCCCCTGCTTAGTAATGGTAGACCCAAAATAGGAAAGAGCTGCACATAAAAAATAGCATCACTGGTGGATAAACAGACATCCTGTAAAATACAGTCTGTCAAGTCAATGACTGTCAAAATAAGTGGGAGAAAATCTTTTTAAAAGAGAGCTTTCCTTTCAGTTTGTAAGCCGAGAGCACATGCATAGCTCTGCATTAAAGTAAACATTTTTGATAAAATGGGTCCTTATGATACTTGAGTTACCTATAGAAGGCCATGATCATGGAAACCATACCGCTGGCACTGAAAAACAACTTCCAAAGACTGTGGGTTAATGAATTCATGAAAAACATCAGTTACATGACTGCTGCTCGTCTCTTCTGTCTTCTGTTTTAGCAAGACGTGGATCTGTGCCACTTAATTTGGAAGGGGAGAAAATTGTTTTTTTTAATTTTTTTAAGGACTGTTTTTTTCCCTTTTGATTGTTTTTGGAGGAGAAACGAGGAGAAACACTTGAACGTATGCCAAATCTGTGATTTTGGCGTAGCTGAAATGGAAATAGACTGGAATCACATAAGGGGTTCTTGAAAGCAGCAGAAGTGAGACAACTGTGTAGGTATCTTAGTCCAGCTGCTTGATGTTCTGTGTAAGTATTTCTGAGCCAGTTGTTTTGAAACAGCTAGTTAATTGATAGATGGATAGAAGATTAATTCACAACAGTTTTCATAGTTGATTGCCGTTTTATGCCAGTGTAAAATGAATTTCTCTGGGTTTTGGAGAATAGAAGCAATTTGAAGGATTGATTGTGGGTGAATTGTGATGGGCATTTTTCACTCTTTCTGATATTTTATGAACTAAACCAGTTCTGAGATGATTAGTCAATTAATCAGTTAGTCTATTGGCAGAGGATTATTTCAAACACTTTCTATCATCAGTATTTCTCAACAAAAAAAAATACAAAACATTCTCTGGTTCCAGCCTCTCCAATGCAAGAATTTGCTGCTTTTTATCTGTCTTATATAATTTTAACTCAAGGAAATTGTAATTGACATTATTCCATGTTTTCTGGCATTATGTAGACTGAACAATTAATCAAATAATATCTGAACTCCTGCTGTTTATACTGAGATGTTAGTTCATGGTTTAATAATGTGCCTTGTAGTAACAATGCAGCCTTCAGAGATCACTGTTTTCTCAGTGTCTCACGCACACACGTTACCATCATCATCACCCTTCACCACCACTAATGCACTTGCCACATAGCAGACAGACAAACAGACAGACGCCTTCCCCTGACAGCCATTAAGGTGTCTGTTCAGCGTAGTTGTCACAGTCACTGATGGGTAGTTACTTTCCTTGTCGTTGTCTGTCTTGTTTGCTTTCATGTTTTTCATTTAACATTTCTGGTCTTAAATTTAGCTGACGGTGGAGCGCAGCTTGTACTTTCCAGTGTTGCTTGGAAGTACAGTTAGCACTGACATCCCTAGGATTTATTTACTTAAGTGCAGACGTCCCTATTTGTGCATGCATGTGTATGTTTGTGTGTGTGTGTTTGTATGGGTTTCTGTGTGTTAGAGATACAGCTTGCCCTCGCTTGTAAAGTGATTTGTCTTTCTCCTGTCTCTGCTGTGCGCTCCGGTAAAATGATTCTGTTAAACAAAATTGCCTGAAGATTACGCACAGACACACACGCACGCACGCACGCACGCACGCACGCAAAAACTGCACAGACACACACACACACACAATGGCCATTATAAATTAGTTCCTCCCCAGAGTACTGCTTTTTTTTCTTTAACAGGTTTTGAAATAAAGAGGACAACATGTACGTGGTGTCTTAGTGTGCGTGTGTGTTTGTGTGCCTTTTCCATAGCACTATTGTTGTTTATGGACCAGTTTTACATACTTTATTAAGACACTTTTTTTTTTTGCACCCTTCCTTCCAGTTTTCTCACTTTTTCCTCCGAAGTACCCCCTCTCTTCCCCTTATCTTCACGAGAATATTAATCATGTTGTTGTTTAGAGCGTGAAGCGGCTTAAGAATCTCTGAATCTTTAATCACTTGCCCCTGGGTTGACCAGTGTAGTTAGAAAGGAGTGCAGTTGGAGACGATATAATGGTTATCGTTGCTCACTTATCCTGGCTCCCAGATATCTCTTGTTCTATTTTTGTTGCTCCAAAACTGCCTGTTCTATCAGTTGTTTAATACCGGGACAGATCTTTACTCCTATCTCTTGTATCTAGTGTTTGGCTTGAATTACTGTGTGCGCGCGCATGTGTGCATGCGTGGGTGTGAGTCTGTCACATTGGTGTGATACAATGAAAGTCAAGTAGATAATTTTGACGCTGGGCATGAATCCATTCATCATCAGCTGGGATTAGGTGTTTTTGTTTGTGTATTTTTAATCAGTCATTAATTAATTAAGGACAATGGGTTTTCAGCTGATAATTGGTCTGGCAATCAATCAGCTGACTCCCTGACATGCACATTTGCACACTCTTAATGAGATACTCTCAATTAACCTGGCTCCCCCTCAGTCTACCCAGGCAACAGACCTGTTTATCGCCACCGGAACCACATAGGCTTAATGAAAAGAGAAGAGAACTCCAAAGAGTGGGAGGGGGGGGTAACTAGGAAGCTCTCCAGCTAATAAGACTGCCTTAACAAGAAACAAGTGCTGCTTGTTGTGCTCACTGTTGTGTGTAGCTTTGTTGTAGTGTGTGACTGTGTGGTAGAGAGTGTGCGTGTGTGTGTGCGTGCACACACAGGTACGTGCGTGTCTTTTATTTTTGCCCTTCACCACGGGTGATTGGCTAACAGTCGCCTCCAACCTGAAGTTGACAAAAATCAATATATCATCACCTGGGGCCTCACACACACACACACACACACACACACACACACACACACACACACACACACACACACACACACACACACACA
>JBBMJY010000025.1:11918313-11933196 GCA_037833715.1 Toxotes lorentzi | reverse complement strand
ACACACACACACACACACACACACACACACACACACACACACACACACACACACACACACACACATACACACACACATCACATCACAACCACAGAATCCGCAAGGCGAGAGACAGAGCAAAACAAACACACAGCCTGCTTTAGTCAAGGTCTGTTTTCTGTAATAGAAACTTCCCACAGAAACTGACCCAGACACTGACGCACTATGGCAAAGGTCACCTAACATTAAACTCCTTTGAGATGTCAAGCTCTCTCTCCAGGACACTACAGAGAGGAAATTAGAGAAAAACTTGAGGAAAATAGAGATGGTGGGTCCGGCTGATCTTTAGGTTTATCGTGCGGTCTTTGGAGTGGGGTGGATTCTGAGAATATATTGACTGTTAATGTCAGTACATGGATTAAAAGGGCTATTGAACAGAGCAGCCAAAGTGACTATTGACTGTGCGATAAGCACTGGTGAGTGTGTCTATCGACGGCCGTGTCCGTTGTCTTGTTGGTATCGACGACGTTGTGTATGGGACACTGGCCTCATAGATGCTTATCAGACCCTCTGATCACTGTGATTGATCGAGGTGCCTGGGAGATGCACAACACCCGCATGTTTGATAGTCTGTGGGCTGTGGCTGGGGCTGTACCAGAAAAGAAACAGAGATCTGAATGTGTGCACCGATGAATGTTTTAAACCTAAAATAATTTTCCTAGCATCACTATTTTCAGATTTTTTTTTTCTATTTTCATTACAATTCTCATTTCAATCCCACCTCACTCACTCTCTCTCTCTCTTTGCATTAGATGGCTGTCGATGTGTTGGAGGGTCTTCTGGAGGAGGACGATGAGGTCGTCCAGGTAAGCAAAGAAATGGTGTCCCGGCTGTTTTTGTCTAGTAAAAAATGTGGCGGTCAGCTTGGCTTTCACTCATGTTATTGTCTTTTTTTGGTTGTTGTTTATTTTCCATTTTTCAGTGCAAAATGCAGGAAAGTTTTATGTCTCTCTTTCATTTTTTGGAACAAAATGAAAATGCAAGGAGTGCAGTGTTTCAGTATTTTATAACCTAGTTTTGTATTTCCAGCATTTCTGTCTCTAGTCTGGTTCCAGACCTCTGAATCGATGCCCACATCTCCAGTTTGTCCAGCGATACCAATTTGTCTGTTGAAACTTAAAATGGCAGTTTCGTCTGATTATCAGGCTGGTCTATGCTGACAAATTAACAATTCTTAAACAGACTCTTGTGTTTTGGGGGATGTGTGTTACTCGTCAGTGCACAGGATCAAGTGATGTCTTTTTATGTGTCCCCTTGCAGGCAGCCTTATTATTATGATGCAGTAGCCACTGCTGTATCAGAACAAGTCAAATCTTTCATCACCCCAGTGGGAAGGAGAAAGTCTCAACCTGAGCACTTAGTTGCTTCTGCTAAGCCACTGTTAGTGTGTGTGTGCACAGAAAAGTATCTACACACCCACACTTTGGCATTACTTGCTCTCAGCACTTGCATGTTCACACATAGAGTATGACTGAGAACTTGAATGCTTATTAGAGAGTGGCGTAAATGGCAGTATTTCCTGTGTTTTAGTTGGAACTGTGTGCTGTCAGTTGTGCTCCAAATTCCTCACTGTCAGTAGCAGACGAAGGTGAAGTGAAGGTGTGTCACTGAGTGTCAGAAGAGCTCGGCAGTGTCTCTACCCCCCCCCACCCCCTACTCCCCACTCCCCACTCCCCACTCCCCCTCAGGCTCAGCCTCCCACGCGTACACACCCCTCAGCTGACAGATTGAGAGCAGTTATCAGGGGGCTGAACTTTTAAACTCGCTCCAGAGACGCACAGCTGTGACACTTGATTTGAGCAGGCCTACAGCCAATCGCACATGCATACAGTCACCAGCTCTAATGGTCAGAAAGTGTTTTGTCAGATCCTATCACACTTGTGTAGCTAGAGTCATAGCTTGTGATGTCAGAAATGCATGACAGACACATTCAACAACATAATACTCTCTCTCTCTCTCATACTCCCTCTTCTTCGCTCTTCCGCTCTTTGTCTCCCTCTCTCTCTCTTAAGCGCAGTAGATAAGTTGTTAGCTCTCGCCTCCGTCTACTTGCTCTTGCGTATCTCAAAGTTGGAGCCGTACTTATATAACGTTAAGTCTGCACAAACAACTGAGCTAGTTCCTCGCAAATCTTGTTTCAAAGGTATTCCACTGATTCATGATGCTTTTGTTCTTCCTTCAGCAGCACCATATGGGAACTAAGATGCGCCTTCACTTTGAAATGACAATAGTCCCAGCGATTTGATTGACAGACGCAGCGTTTATTTTATTATGTGTGCTTCTGTCTTGGGTTGTGGTAGGGTAGAGTGGATTCTCTGAAGTCCATAATTAGCTAACTTTCTCATGTTTTAATTTTGAGTGCAGATGCGTGAGCCATCTTTACCACGCGTGCAAATATTTCACAGCGGGCCATCTGTAAAGAATTTTCTCGCCCTGTTCTAGCTGTTTTGAAGACATGCAGTGGTACTCACTTGCGAGGAAGTTAAAATTTTGACCTAATTTCCTTCTTTCTCTCTTGAATATACACAAGAACATTTTTTTTGCCCAGGTTCTGCATTCACAGAAAATGTTTTAGTGATAAAAAATGTCATAGTGCTGGTTCTGAAATGTTACTACATTTATCCAGTGCTGCTGTTGTTCTGATAAGTGTGGCTGCAGGGGGTAGCCTCCCACTCAGTATACGGAGGAGCAATTCTGAATTCAGTGTGGCGTGCCTTGATGTGTTTGTTAGCTAAATGGTTGATTTGGCAGAGGTGCAGGTCTCTACTGCCTCTGCCCTCAATGAATAATGAATAAAGCTAATATTCGTATCTTGGAGGTTGAAGAACAGTGGGTGGGTGATCTTTGGCCTTAGATGAGAGGCACGCACACACCTCCAAGTTCACTGAGAGTTTAACGTGATTGTGGTTAGAGGTGGGAGAGCAAGCATTGCACAGTGAATGTGATTATGTTGGAGGGAAAAAAAAAGGTGTGATTATGGAAAAAGAAAGAGAACAAGCTGATTTTGGTGTATTCCAACATAATAAATGAGAGTTAAAAATATACCTCCCCTCACTGTTTGAACTCCGCGGAGCAACAGGATTATTTCAAAATTATGCTCTATGTTTTTGGAATATATTTTCATCAGATGTCAAGTTCTAGAGGCCCTTAACACCTAACTCCTACATGGTGCTCTCCTGAATTGAGCGATGCTCCCACAACTGGTGTCAGAATCTCACTGAGGGTTATTCATGTGCAACAGAAAAGGCTAAATTATTAGCAGTATAGTATATTTGTGAATACACTGAGCTACGAAAACAAAGAAAGCTTTGTGTTATAAATAAAATTTCAGTTTTGACAAATACACTATGACGCTATGATGAAAGACAGCTACCTCACTGAAAAATGAGCTACAGCAGTGGAATCAGAACCTACACTATAGTAATTGCATCTTTTGCTATAGAGAGATAAAAGCCAAATTTTTGCGACAGATGGTAAGATGGTCAAGCAATAAGTCACAGGTTTGAATGCATTGCGAAGCTACAGTATGCTCACATATGCATTTACATTCATGCAGCATTTGTAAATCACTACAGCATGTGTCAGGATTAGATCAGGTTGACAGTGACTATGTGAGTGATGGATGTGTGTGTGCTTGCGTGCGTGCGTGTGTGCTTGCGTGCGTGTGTGCATGTGTGTGTGTGTGTGTGTTCCATGTCATATGTGTGAAACCTGTTTGTCAAAGAAGGATGTGGGATTTCATGCAGACATGCTCTGTGAGGGTTACAAATCTGTTCCCCCTTGTCACTGCTCACTTACTGCAACAAAGAGCACTTTCTCTCTGTCTGAATCTCTTCACCTCACACCCTCTGCCCACCCCACCCCCCTAAAGCCCCAACCCATCTCTCTTTCTCTGTGCCTCCCAGGTGTGGTATCTCTCCGGCTGGGTGTGCTACCTGCAGTTAGAAAAAGCAAAGGAGCAGCAAGAAAGAGAGGGAAGGGAAGTGACAGAGGAGGAGACAGAAGAGCGGATGGCACTGATGGAGGCAGCCAGATCGTACCTGACCAACGCTAAGAAGGTAATTCAGGTCAAGATAACCTCATATCAACTGTTCACAAACCTGAGTCACTGCTATGGTGATGATGGTGTAAAAGTACTCAATTATTCTGTACTTGAATACAGAATGATGTTCAGGTTTGGACTGACATTGACAGATGTCATTTGAAGTTTCACTTGTTATGGCCAAGGCTCATTATTTTTTTGCATTTCACAAACCAATTTATTTATGAATTGATCAAGAAAACAATCAGTACATGAATCCAAAATGAAAATAATCATTAGTTGCAGACTATAAAACAGTCAAAACCTTGCTCCACCTCAGCTGTCAAGATTTAGATGCTGCTTGAATATTAAATAATAATAATATTTATTTATTTATTTATTTATTTATAATAATAATAATAATAATAATAATAATAATAATAATAGTAACCTAATTAATAATCAAATCTTATAAGATATTATAATATTCACAGGGGCCGTTTCTCTGAATCAAGTACTTTTAGTCTTGATATTTTAACCACATTTTACCAATAATAAGTTTTAAAATTTAGATTGTGGGACTTTTACTTGCAATGGAGTATTTTTATATCGTGGTTTTAGGGATCTGGAAACTTCACTCCACCACCGCACTCGGCAACTGTGGGTACAGCTAGTTACATCCAGTAAACTGTCACCATAGATAAGGCCTAAGAACCAGTTCTTGTCAGAGAAGGAGTACATGTAGAACTGTGAACATGAGAGGATCCTAACTAAACTCCATTGTTGCCACAGAAATGTGTTTTTGTATGGTCTCAAAGAGGTTTAAATATACCCCTCTCTCTCTTCCATTCCTTCTCGTGCACACACACACACACACACACACACACACACACACACACACACACGGAGTGATGTGTCTCATTCATTCTGTCATTCTGTCAGGGAGCAATGCTTCTATGGAGAAGTGATTCATGTTAGTCTAAAATCCAATAGGCTTGTAAATCAGACAGCAGAGACTGAAGGATGGCAGTCCACAACTCCGTTTTTTTTTTCCCTCTCTCTTTACTGTCCTCTCCTTTTCACCTCCCCACTCCCAACTCCCCACCCTTCCCATCCTCTCCTGCCCCATCGTAGGGCAGGAGGGGGGCAGCAGAGTGGCAATATATTTATGTCTGTCTCTCTGGCCAGCGGTGTAGTGACAGGCCTGTCTAAGCAGCATCCACTGGGGATGTCCACAACTGAGACAAGAGCGAGGTGGGCTTTGAGCTGCCAAGAGAGAGAATGGGAGAAACTGTGGGGAGGAAAATAAGGGCGCAGTGCACATATAGATTCGAGCTGCCAGCTTTATGGTGAGAGTTAATAAAGAAAATAAAACAAATTGAAAAAAACTGGAATTGAGAAATAGGGAGAATTAAGTACTTAGCCATTTTTGCACAGAGAGAGACTGGTAAAAGAATTGGGTGAGGCGTCAGAGCGTGACAAGCAAACAGCACAGTTTCTTTGTAGACTGAGTGAAGCAACAGGCGCAGAATAATGTGGAAGGTAAATGCACAAAGACCTTGAAAAGGTGAGGTGGAATGTGGAGAAAAAAATAGCCCCACTTGTGGTGCACTTAATTTCTCAGCTCGGCAATTTTCCTCATGCGTGTGTGTGCATCTGTGCGCTGTGCAGTCGAGATTCTCCCATGTTTATATCGGAGCTTTGTTTCTGAACGTCACTGTGAGTGTTAATTATTAACGATGAGTCAGTCTGCTAGTTAAAATGGGCTCCAACATGGAAATGAGGCCTCAAAGCCCAACGGCTTGTTTTGGCGCCGGTCCACTTCTCTGCATACTTTATGACTTTGCTAAGTGTGTGTGTGTGGTGTGAGGTGTGAGACAGTGAGAGAAAGCATGCGGATATGCGTAGGCGCACCTTATGTGGATGCACATATTTAATTACGGTTGTGTGTGCCAACTTGCATATCTAATTATTTGTTAAGAAATGTCTTCATTATTAATCTGATCGATACATGTGCACGCTCTCACACACACACATACATACATACACGCCCTGCATTCAGCTGAGATGCTCTAAAAAGGGATGATAAAGAATGGATGGGTTGAGAGGACGAGAAAGAAGTGTAGGAGAGGAGCAGGAGGGTGAGCAGGAGTAGGAGAATGAAGGGGGAGGCTAAGAAGGGAACAGATTGGATGTGGGCTGTGTGTGTGTGTGTGTGTGTCATGTGGGTGCAGGGGGTGTAGCTGGTGAATAGTGGCAAGGGTAAAATCAATACTAAACCGGACGTGAAATGGAATTTGAGTCTCTGCCAGATAGGGTGCGATTGAGGAAGGATTCGCAGTGTATGCACAGAGGACAATGTTATAAGTACGTATGTGTGTGTGTGTGTGTGTGTGTGTGTGTGTGTGTGTGTGTGTGTGTGTGTGTGTGTGAGTGTGCACAGAGGCAGCTAGGGCAAACGGAGGTCAAAAGCTTTACTATTTGATGTGGCTGAAAGGGTATCTCATGAGCACGGATTGTGAGTAGGGTTGGTCTGAGGTGTGCTTGTCATGTAATTTTAATGCCTTTCTCTACTGAGGATATGACTGGAGGACTGAGGTGGTTAGTTGTCTGCGCGTATGTGTGTCTGTGACTTCCAGCGACATCCCCTGTTCACGCTCAAGAAGGTCTAGTCTCAGCCAGTGTCACACCCTTACTAGTGAAGAAGTGTGTGTGTGTGTGTGTGTATTTGACAGTGAGACAGAGAAGTTAAGAAATGTGTTGAAATAATTCATCTAATAATTGTTCTCTTTGTGATCAAAAGATGTACAATATGAATGTTCTGCTTTTAAAAAAAAAAAAAAAAGGGATTCAGGATACAGAGGGAACTTGAGAGGAGGGCAAGATTTTGGCACTATTCTGCCAAAATAGATGTGTGTGCACGCAAGTGCGAGCATAAGATGTGAAAGTATGAAGAGGTATCTATCTCCTTGACAGGTAGGTCATTTAGCGAGTGTGTACAAGTGCGAGCGAGAGAGTGCTCGGGGAAAATGGTCAGGAGACAAGCCGGGAGA
Source organism: Toxotes lorentzi (assembly GCA_037833715.1). Classification (NCBI taxonomy): domain Eukaryota; kingdom Metazoa; phylum Chordata; class Actinopteri; family Toxotidae; genus Toxotes; species Toxotes lorentzi. Next base: position 11,926,083 of record JBBMJY010000025.1, on the reverse strand, counting down.
ATGAAGGCATTAGGAAATGAAATGAAAGAAGAGGTAAAAATGAAAGGGGAAGTTAAGCATAGATGTGGAACAGAAGATGAACAATGATGGAATGATTAGGCTTTCACCACATAATCAGCCTGTCTTTATTCTGCCATATGAGTTGTAGAAAAAGGTTTCTACCAAGAAATGAGGGAAAACGATTTTTCTTTTTTCTTTTCTTTTTTTCCCTATGAAGGGTACATTAGAGCTTATTATAACAATTTTGTCCACTGCATACTGGACAAAAGATAGCACTTACAGATAATCTATGCTGGACCATAATATAAATGTATCCAAAGAACTAAGTAGGGAAAAATTTAATTAAAAGGCATTACAGATTTTTTTTTTCCGTAGTTAATTGTGGTATTGTAAGTAATTTTCACTTTCTTTCTTAATTTTTCCATTGTCAAGTCTATGCTCCTTTAAACCAAACTGAAAGCCCCTGCTGGTGGCAGTATAATGGCCATAAACAGGGTTAGACCTCATTCAGCTCCAGAAGCACTTACGCTTCATTGTGCACCTGAAGCAAACACAATTCTGTTTTGTGTTCAATTCCGTCGGCCTGTTCAATTCTGTTACCTGGAACTGGGGACATTACTGTCATTATCATAAAGTCAAAACTTGCCAACTCTTCTCTGCTGAAGTTTCTTCACCATGAATGCTGCCACGTCGATTTGTGCCACATTGTGTCACTAAATGTCTGGAAACGTGGAGCTCAGAGATGAATCACAGGTTTCAAATTGGTTTTCCTGTTTAGAAATTTGTTAGTTCCCACGTGAACACAGAGCAATATGCTTAGCAAACAGTAAGACTCACTGGCAGTGACAGATTGTCCAGTATGAAGGACAGTATAAAGTTAAAATGAAATTGGTTTATCATTTCAACGTTCACGTGAGTAAACCAACCAGCAAGTAAACAAGACCTAGAGTCTACAGTTGTGCTAGCAACTCTCATGTTCACTGTCTTAGTTTAGAGTGTGAGCATGCTAACACTGTTTGGCAGCCATAAATGTCTGGACGGAATTTGCCGCCAGTGCGACCAGCGGATTCCCAGATGTTTCACTGAATAAATGAAAACTTTGACCTGCTGATGTCACTTAAGGATGACTTAAATCATTAGAATGTGTCCTCTAGGGACCTCTAGGGCAAATCATCCAGTTACTGGTCAAGATATTTCACTCTGAACCACAAATGTCAAACTCATGTTGATGTAAGAGGAAAAGTCAAGGGATCAACCAGTCAGTGGCATTCATCCTCTGGGGAACATGAATGTCTGTCTGAAATTTCATGGAAATTTCATACTAGTCTTATCTAGTAATTTAAAAAAAAAAAAATCAGACTGGATCAGAGTGGTGGACCCACTGACCGACAGATCAGCAGTCCAACATTGCCATCCCTGTGGTGCTAGTATAGCTGAAAAAGAATAGCGAGTAGACCGCAAGAACAGACGTGTCCATGCACCCCTGTGTATGTGTGTGTGTCTGAGTTGTTATGGCAGTGGTCAAGTGTGCTTTGGGCCGTGACTTAGGCCTTGAGAGTAGAGCAAAGCGGACCATGAAAAAGTTATACGATTACACACACACACACACACACACGGACACTCTCCCTCCTTCTCTAAGCAGCTCTCTGGGCCGTGAAAGTGAGGAGTGAAAACATGGGCTGTTGTAAATGACAAATGCCTGCATTTTTTTTTTTTTTGCGACGACGGTGCTGATCTCAGCAGCGCTTGGTGCGGAATGTGCAAAGAATAGCTCCTGTTTGTTTAGCTAGCTGAGAACATCACAATGAATGATCAGATTCTATGCAGCAGACGCATTATACTATTGATCTGTAGTAAATATCACCACGTACTGTATCAATACAATTTTCAAGTAGAAATTTGTACTGTAGACCATAAAGTGTGGTTGCACACCTTCACTGTATATCTTACATTATTTCTCTTATACATCTCATATGAAATAATGTACGATAAATAATGTATATCTTACATTATTTCTCTTATGCATCTCATATAAAAGCCTCTTACCCAGGGCTGCAGTGTGCAGTTATTCTGAGTACTGAGCCAAGCCTATTGTAAAGCAAACCCAACTTTTATTCAGAGAGCTTGTTGTGGATAAACATCTCCAGGCGTTGCAGAGTGACACTGGCAGAATGAAAATTAGTGTGTTTTGTTTTTTATATATATGTGTGTGTGTCTGCAGTGCTCTAAGGAGGCTGAGAGGGTCAGCTCTCCCCCAGTATCAGACCCTGTGCCTGGACCTGGGTCACGCTCCACCTCCCTAGAGCTCCAACCTGCACAGACAGCATCCACTTAAATACACACACACACACACACTCTAACATTCCAAATGAGTTCCCGTGGGAGTGCGTGTCTCCTGTCAGGACCTGCTGTTGCTTAGAGACTGGTCCTGGGGCGAGGCAGTCACACACACTCTTCTTCACTCTTCTGGCCTCGTTACACTTTTAGTAAGAATGATGGCACTCAGCTGCTTGTCGTCCCTGAGCGTGTGTGTGAGTGTGTGCGTGCACACACACGTGTGTGTATGTGTGTGTTAACATTTGGTTGACTAAATAAAATAATATTCCTAGATCATATAAACCATTCCCCTCTCATCTTCTTTCTCTGTCTAGTTTTGTTTCTGGAAAGAAAAGCATACATATAAATTGCTGTATCAGTTCCTCTTATTCTGTAAGTGCACACACAGACACAGTGTTACGCTTGCTGTCCTTAATGGTAGCGCCAGTAGTTTTATCACCAGCTCCACTTTGAGTTCAGTAATTACACACAAGCGGAGTATTTTACAGAGATAAATCTGCTGGCTACTTTGAGAACAGGACTTTTTTATCTTGCTTTTTCACGGCATATTTCGCAGAGATAACAACTTTGATTGTGTGTGTGTGTCTGTGTGCGTGCGTGTACGTGCACATGTACACCACATAACCATATGTGCTTCAGGATACATTTCGCAGCGTGTGTGTGCGCATGCATGTTGCATCAGCAAGAGGAAGATAAATGGTCTTTTTGTCTCCCGTGCGGATGAATGGTGTATCAAATGTGCTGATTTGCCAAATGAAAGACAAAAACTGTTTATCGGCGTTTTGCGAGCCGTGACTGCCTCGCTGACAGAATGCAGCTGCTGTTGTTGGATATTTCGGGCGGCCTAGCCAGTACTCAGGGCTGCTCTCTTCCCTCAACTCCAAGCCGCTGCTTACTGATGCTGTAGTGATGCACTGTTAGCTTCAGTGACGAAACAGAAGATCTTCTGTCAAGAGCTTTTTGCTCACCATATCTCATTTCTTACAACCTGCTTCATATTTCAAATGTACATTTTTCCAGTCTATTTTCTTGCCTGTTATACATTTGCATTATCCTTTTTTGACTTTCTCATTCACTCCCTCTTCTCCAGCTGTACAGTAAACTGCGATGTGATGACCAGCCGATGTTGGAGCACGTGGAGCAGCTGCTAAGTGATCTGGGAGGAGAGATGGAGGGAGAGGAGGGGGACCCAGACTTGGATGAAGACTATGAACCCTGTAGTGATGAGGAGGAGGGCAATGCAGAGGCACCCATGGAACACTGACCACACCCCCTCGGTTGTACTCTGTGATTTCAATTTTCCCCGTCATGCCTCCCTTTGGTTTCAGTGTTCTCGTGCGCTCTCTAAAGTGCCTTTTTGTTTTTTTTCTTTTTACTGGTTATCCTTTCACACCCACTTATCAAAGATGAAATTTGAATTCAAGTGATATGCACAAAAAGAGTGGCATTAAAAACTGCAGTCTACTCAATCTCTTTCAGTCAGTTGTTTAATGCTTTCAGTGAAATAAGTGCATGCTTGAGTAATGCTTCCCTTAATCACCTTGACAGAATGATGTTGATGAAAGAAATTAGTTTTAGAGCTTTACTTCTTACCAGCGGCAAAAGCAAAACACCTTTGAATGCTTTTACCTTACACACACCCACGCTTGGTTTCTACAGGCAAAGATACACAACTCATGCGTACACACACGAACAAAAATGCACAAAGGCAGCACATTAATTAATTCAGCTCTTCCTCAATACAGTAGCAGCAGTGTTTCCCTCTCAGGCTGCAGTGAAGTGAAGTATCTCATCGGGGTGTAAGCAGTATAAGAAAACTGTGTTTACTAACAAACAGTTAATGTTATCTTCACATGTAAAGGCCCTTATGGTCTAAGTTTATGTGCAGTGCTCGAATTTTTATGCTATTCAGTTTATTCTCCCGCTTTGGATTTTTTTTTTTTATTACCCTTTTTGTTAACTCGTTGGATTCAACAAGACGAGACACAATAGAGGGAATTTGACATTAAGTTGTGCAGCATGCGTTTCTCTCTCTGCTGTTCAAAGTGGCTGGCACAAAGCATTTCAGAAAGGAGAAACAGGGAACTGAGCATTTTTAAAACTACATTTTGCTTCGGAGCCTTTTAAAATTCACAGACAGGGTTATGTAGCGTAAAGGCATGGGTTAGTTTAGTGGCATGGCAAAATAATGGACCGATGCTTTTCACTTTCTTTTGTGTGTGTATATATATATATACACACATATATATAAATATATACACACACACACACACACACACACACACACACACACATATACATATATATATTTAATGCAGCAAGGTGAAGAGGTAGAGTTTATGCATCTGAGTGGTAGACAGCTGCACATAGAGGTGCTGTCCGTGCACAAAGAAGATTATAAAATTTGAACGTGTTTTTGTAACCAGCAGCAAAAAAAAAAAGTCAACATGTGAGACATTCACAGCAGGACAAACTATTGTGTCAGGCCAGAAATGTCAGACAGCACCTTGTTTCCCCAAATCTTACAAATACACATTCAGCCCATCAGTGTGTCTCTTACTTTTGTTTCTATGCAGCTGCAAAAGGCTTTTCTGAAGCCCTGATATATTTTGGTGCAGGTCGAGGGTTTTTTTTTTCTTTCTTCTGACCTGACATTTTCTCCCCAGATGCCTTTAGTAGAAGCATCTGGGAGAGACTGTTGCATGTGACATGCATTCTGTAACACACATCCACCACAGAGTATTTTTCTCCATGCACCATGCCTGTTAACAAACACAACACACTACAGACATCTATGGCTGTGCGGCCTCTTTGAAGAATTTCATAACCGGTAAATGGGAACGTTATCTGAGATCCTGCTCCTGATAGTGACCCAGCTGCAAGCTGAGAGGCCTGTTGGGGAATACAGGGGTCTGGATCCATGATCCGATTGTGCGTGTTTGTGTTTAAGGAGCGTAAAATACAGCTCAGGAGAAAGGTTACAGATATGATACTTTGTGTGTGTGTGTGATTGTGTGAGTTTATCACAGCTTAATGTGATATGATGTGTTGTTATTTGTGAACTGGGCTTTGTTCAGAAATATTCATGTCTGCGATGTTCAGTGTATGATAATGCACCAGGAGTACAGGCCTTGAGGACTGACTACCTGGAGCAATGCTGTCATCTAGCATTTGCCTTCATAATTAAAATGTGCTCTAGTGTGTATGTGCGTTCCTGTGTTTGTGTGTGTGTGTGTGTGTGTGTGTTACGCAGTGTGTCCATGTGGCTCATCTGCAGTGCTGTGTGATTAATTACTCCAGGGGTGGGTGAGCATCAGCAGTCAGCCCTTTCTGGTTATTCTGAGCTGACCTAGTGTGAGTGGGCCATAGTGGACACAAAACCTCGGGTGATCGCAAAATCCTTGGCCATTCTCTCACCTGTACATCAGCCTCGGCACCGCAGGAATATTTTCACTTGCTGAGAAAGGGGAGTGCGGTTTCTACACAAGGACACACATTCAATCACTGGGAAAGGACACTCGCTGTTTGCTCCCATTCTTTCCCGCACTGTGTTGAAAATCGCTTTCTGAAAGGCCAAAATGCCTCTCTGAGAGGCCAAAACACAGTAATAGTCAGACTTGTATAAAGATATTGCCATATTGCAGATCTAAAAGGTGTCATCTTGCACACTAACATATGTATATATAAACAAAAAAAATCATCACCTTGTATGCATAGTTAATGCTTGAGGTGCATTCATACATTAAACAGATTTGTCTTTTTTACCTACATGTCAAGCTATCTTTGGAGACCCTAGCTGCATGTGTTCAGTCTCCAGGGAAACCAACCCATAATTAGTATATGTGTGTGTGTGCGTGTGTGCCTGTATGTGTTTTTTAATAATTGACGGTAATGAGATGAGCAGAGGGGAGAATAATCCTGGATTAACAGCTTAAAAATGCATGTGTTGTCATAACAACATCCTGATTGGGACTTAATCATTGAAATACAGTCACACAAACACTCAGGAACCATACACACAGACACACACAGACACACACACGGAGCAACCACCAATTGTCCGTGCATCAGATAACCGAATGCTACAAGCTGTGTGTGTGCGTGTGTGTGCTGTTTATCCTCTGCTGCTGTATGTGTGTATCGTTGACTTAATTAGAGAGTTAAGCAGGGTGCTCCTCTGAAGGGATTAAGGGGGAAATTATCAGAATCTGGAGACTTAAAGCTGAAACCAGTTAAATGGAAACAGGAGGAGGGAGGAGGGAGGTGAGGGCTCAGAGGAGAGAGGAGTTTGAGAGGCAATTCTACTGTTTATACACACATTCACATGTTCATTTGTGTAAATTGTCCTCTTGAAGTCACGCTTAAGCACTCAAATTTGCTTCAAGGTGTTACAAGCAATTCTGTCAACCTCTCAAAGCTGCTGTTGGGCTGTTTTTTGAGTCACGAGCATCCTGTGTTTGGATTTAGGAGAGGTTTTGTGGATATTCTATGATACTGAGTGAGAACATTGGAAGGTGACAGAAATTCAGACAAGTGGGACAGAAGAAGACCAAGGACAAAATTGACTCACCTGACTTAAAGATGGACAGATAGGACCTGCTTGTCGCTCATCTACATCACATTCTTTTTGCTGTAGCTGTGCATTCAAACTGTGAGTTAACAACATAATGGGAATGATGGTTATCTGATCCACGGATTTTCCCGACAGCCGCTGTGAATGAATCAAGTGACCTTTATCCTCTGCTGTGAAACCGTTTCCTGTTCAGGATGGATTTCCCACATTAATGGCTTCAGTGTGCCTGACCTCGGAATAGCTCTGCAGCGGATGGACTGAATCAAAGGGTTAATACTCCCAGCTTTGTGGGGCTTAATATGATCATTAAAAGGGGATACGGTTTTTCTAAGAGCGGTCTTATTGGAAAAATTGGTGTGTTTTGTCTAATCAATATGGCAAGAGGTCATCATCCATTATATGATTCATTTGACTGTTTTAAATGAAGTATTTGTTGAGTAAAACTTTGTTTCCTTACAGCGTATTCTGCAGAAACTCATTACATCTCATAATAACTCTCATAACTCTCTGGAAAGTCATCTTCATCATTGATCTGTGTTTTTGGTCAATAAGGCTATTTTAGACTATCCCGCTGCTCCTATTGTCTGAGGATTGAATGTGTTCATACATCTCTGCATGCATGCAGTTTGTGTGCGTGTTGTTTTTGTTTCGTGCGTGCGTGCACAGTAATCTTTGGTGGGAACATCTGTCTCTCAGAGATAACATAACCGGGGAATTAGCCATGCTGTCTTACAACCCAGAATCACATCTCACTATTACAGCCCCCTAAATTATACCCTATTACACCTCTGTGTGTGTGTGTGTGTGTGTGTGTGTGTGTGTGTGTGTGTGTGTGTGTGTGTGTGTGTGTGTGTGTGTGT
>JBBMJY010000025.1:11884197-11898265 GCA_037833715.1 Toxotes lorentzi | reverse complement strand
ACGCACACGCACACGCACACGCACACGCACACGCACACGCACACGCACACGCACACACACACACACACACACACACAGACTGCCAAACAGGATAGCTGAGTGTTAATGAGCAGATATTTGCAGCCCTAATGCATCTCCCTTGACTGCCTTTAATATGCCTCTGTGGCCAGTACCCACCCATTTGTTCATTTGATATGTGCGTGTGCATCTGCATGTGCCTCCGAACCTTTGTTTTTGTCTACGTGCAACTGTCTGTTAGTGAGTCTGTGCGTGCTTGTGTATCTTTGTTTGCTTCAGATCATTACAGCCAGTTAGAAGTATGGCCAAAACAAGAACATAGAGCGACCATAGCCAAAACCGCAGATGTGCTGACCATAGATACGGTCATTAGGGTTTTCTTACAGCCAAAAGGACAGATGTGTTAGTATCAGTGGGCTACGTCATCTCACAAACTGCCAACAGTCTGTGAAGGAGACACAATACAGGGTAAAATAATTCAGAATGTGAGGTTACAACAAACATGGAAAAGTACAAAGTGTGTTCCAGTGATCCTGTGTCAGGTGTCTCATGACTCATTGCGTTTCTGTATAAATTGTATGCTATCTTCAGCCTCTTCACCATGAATCACCAGTGTTTGTCCAGTTCTCCTCCTTTTCTTTCTCTCTCGCTCAAAACATAGCCAAATGTTCTGTCTCTCTCTGACCTTTGCATGTTGAGCAGCATGCAAGAAACAAACTGAATAAATAAATGATGAGGAGATTATATTTGCTAATTTACCCTGTGCCCTTTGTTGCCTTGTTGATATGAGGAGTCCTTCTCCCTGGAACTCATCCTTAAAGCTGAGGGTCTGCAACCTTTGTCGCAGATGGTTGTGTTTAATCTTAATAAGGTTCTCCACTTTAAATTTCACCACTGTGGTAGTAATTACATATACATATATAAATATGACTTAAAGTGACAGCTTCAGGCTTCAGGGAGTATTCCAATGATTTAGAACTGCACTTCAATAATATTGGGAGGTTTCCAGGAAGCAGATGTAAAAAAAAAAAAAAAAAAAAAGTAATGCTCATAACTGGAAAGCAGAGGCAAAGATATCCTGATTTTTGAACCCTGCATCCTACATTTCCCATAATACGCCTAATGTACTGTACATAATACCCTTAAACACATAATACTCGTAATGACACAGTCAGGGTTTATTTAGATTTGAAAAAGCTCTTATTAGAGCCACAGAGGGCAGTATACAATTGCTGCAGTATTCCTCCTTGCAACTGAACTGATCTTTAGGTATAAAATTGGTGGCGTACCCCTTTAAATTAAGGGCACTAACATCAAAATCAGATGTCCCCCAGCTTTAGAGGACCAATGTGCAATTCATCATCAGTGTTACTAAGGGCAATGTAATATCTGGTTGCAAATCCTTTGCTGTCAGTAAGTGACTGAAGTCTATGACCTACAGACATTAGCAGACACTTGGTAGCTTCCTCTGTAATACTCTGTCAGGCCCATGCTGCAGCTATCTCAGGAACTCTTTTCTTTCAGTCTTGCCTTCAGCAATGAAACAGATGTTCTGCTGGAATGAGGCCAGATGACTGACTTGGGCAGAACATTATACTAAAAACATCTTGTTTGCCTTGACTGTATTTTTAGGATCACGGACCTGCTGCACCTTCCTACCACTCAGTCTAATGGAGTTCTGCACTTTCACACCTCTCACTCAGTATGAATATAAACACACCCAGAAAACCCTAATTCTGAAAGTACACACGTTAACCTTGTAGCCAGTGTTTTATCCTAAATCTAATAAAAAGTACACCCCACAACCCCCCCCCCAAATAAAACCAGAAAATATATCAAAGATATGTCTAAATACATAGTGACTACACAATAAATGTTGGTCTGTTTACAGTAGGTTAACTGTGTTGTTTTTTTACTGTAAAAAAATAAATCTGCTCTGAACACACCTGTAGGCATCTCTGTCTCATCTTTTTAAGACCTGAACTTGTCTATAAAAAAAAGAGAGAGCTGCAGGGTAGCATCCCGACTCCATATCTAATGTGTGACATATTACATCCACATATAAAAGAAGGTGAAAAATAATGAGAGAGGGGCGTTCAAAAGCCTCAAAATAACTGTACTGCTTTTTTTTTTCTGGGGCTACAGTAGGGAGCCTGTGGCGTGGATAAATCTCACCGCTCTCCTGTCAAAGTCATAAATCTATGATTAGTCACAAGGCCCAACCAAACGACCACTCAAAGAGAGATCAAAATTTAATTCCGTGTCCATCACGATGCAAGGCCCCTCCACTGATCTGTCCACCCCTGCCGGCCTTCATTCTCTCTATCTCTCTATTTCTTGCAAATTTCCCCCTGTGGGATTAATAAAGTTCATCTTATCTTCTCTCCCCCATTCACCAGGGCTCCCTTGTTTTCATGGAGTTATTCATGCTCTGTATTACTGATCGGTCTTATTCAGAACCGAAATTTAAAATCTGCCCACCTCTCAACATCCTCCCCCTCTTCTCTCAATCACTCCATGTGCGTGCCATCCTGAATTTAATGTGAGCGCAGCCTCTGGCTCGTGCAGGACAACTTAAACTGATTCACCAGGGCAGAGCATTGCTTACAGACAAAAAAATAAATAAATAAGTACAAAAAAGACTTCTTAAGACATTTTCTCCTCTTGAACAAACATGACCCATAGTTTCTTTCCGGTCGTTTTGTGGATGAAATTTGTGCTGGGTGGGATCAAGGCGGAGGCACAAATGCATGAAAGCGTGCATGCAAATTCCTAAAATACCCTGGCATTCTACAAACAGTGGCCTCCGCTGTGTCTTTTAATGTACTTTTATGATCCTACCACTCACTCACTATGCTCTTCAGGGACATGGATTTGTTTCTCCAAAAAGAGAAGGTTTCCCTCCCTTTCTCTCGGTGCACAGTAAGGACAACATCATAAAACAATTCCAGGAAGACAAAGCATGGTAGGTACAATGGAAATGTGACCTTTACTCTTTTTCTCGCTCATTTGTACATTTATCTACACACGTATATTGTAAGTGTGCTTCGCATGCAGTCTGTTTTTCTTGCACCTCTTGTTTCCTCTTGGTGCTTCTTCTCCACAGTTGCTCTCAAGGATGAAAAGGACATAAGAAGAGCTTTGGATGGATGGATCGGTGAGATCTGATCATCTCTTATCCTTTCACCCTCTACTTTCCCATCACTCCATCTCTCATTTATTACAGGTCTTTTTTTTATTGTAGCCTTTTGTGATATTTTTGGCGATTCCCTCAGTTTCTCTCTCGTATCTGTTTTCCTCTCTCATGCATTAAAAGCACTTGTCAGTTATGTGTCCTTCCACCTGTGTGCCTATCAGGCTCCTCTCCTCTCTTGCTAAATGTCATATTCAGTATTAAATGCTTTCCTCTCCCAGCTGGCAGAAAAATGGAATTATATGGACCATACACTCTTGACATTTAAATTACGGACACAACTCGAAACCCTCCATGGATTAATGGATACACAGCGTAGTTAAGTTGATACACACATCAAACACACATATTGTACATTCATGTGCTGTCTATCACATTCCTATCTGTCCAGACGAGGTTGGTGATTGACTGCCTCAAAGAGGATTGTGTCTCTATCTGTTAAAGTGATCAAACTGCGACTGTAATCTGTCAGAGTGTGATGATACAGATTAGAGTGGAAGACAAGTTAAGAAGATGAAGGTAATCAGTTTGGGAAGTGACAGATTTAAAGAACAGTATTAATACAATCGAAGATTACACGCTACACTCTTAGCGTCTGGCTAAGTCTCGCCAACTGAAAAACTTCCAGATCAGGGGCGAGCGGTGCAACAGACTGAGGGGGAGCGAGGACGGGTGAGAGAGAGTGAATGATGGGTTGCTGTTGCCGGTGAATTGAGGAATGATTGCTCTCTTTCAGCCGTTTATGATTGCACTTTCTTTTGAAGCTTTCCAGTGCGGGTGAGCATTTGTGTGTGTGTGAGCATGTTTTCCCTGTGTGGTTCATTTGTGCCATCAGCGGATAATGTAAGTATGTCCAATAAGAGTCAGTGATCTTTTCTTTGGCACATTAGTCTGTGAGTGCATATGCTAATGATACTACAGATGTGAAAGCAGAGATGGAGAGCTCAACACCATCACACTTGTTCAGGACACACACACACACATAAACTCACTGAGCCTGCTCTGTGGTGCACATCAGTCCAACTTTGTTAAAGCTGGTTTTGCTGTACTCAAAGATTGTATGGCAGTTAAGACCCCGTGCTGGCCAGGGATTGAAATCCCGCCAGAACACTCTCTGCTTTCAACATCCTGCTCTGCCTCCTTCCATCTCTCTGCTCTCCACATCTCTTTCTTTCTCTGTGTGTCCTCACTATCGTTCCCAACTTCTATCCAGCCCTCTGTATGGCTGCATTAGTATGTATGGCCGTGTAGCTCAGGGTTTAGAGGTTTATGTCTCCTAATAGACAGAGATTTGTCCTGTCACACCAACACCCACATACAGCTTACAGAGAGAGACAGAAAGAGAATGACTCCCTCTGCTCTGTGTGTGGAGGGGAGAGAAAGAACATTTATGTTCCTGTCTTATCTCCAGAGAGAAAGGTTCCATTTCTGTACAGACAAATCATAAAGCATTCATTTGTGGCTTTCTCTTCTTTTCTCCCATGCTTTCCATCTTCCCCTCCCCCCTCCCACTGTCTCTCTGCCTCACTCTACCCCTTTCTCTCCCTTTTTTCGCTCGCTGTGATTGGATTAAGACCAAAGAAACAGAGTGAGGAGATGAGGAAGGGATGAGAGCTTATTAAGCATATGTGAGAGGTGAGATGACATTAAGCTGTACGGAAAGAGACTGAGGAAGAGGTGTGTGTGACCATGAGTGCGTGTGTGTGGGGCTGTGCATGTACAGCACCTTTCTGTATTTATCCTTGCAGAAGGTAGGGTGAGAAGCGAGAGGAAGTGAGGCGTTTAGCTGTGGGGCACTTTAATCAAGGGGCGCGCAATCCTGCATGACCCACTCTGTCATCCATTATTGATGCCTGCCTCAGCCAGGCTGATGAATCATTAAGCCACTCATCAGGCCTGGGAATTCTGCCTCCTCCTCGGCCGATGACACTCATTTACATAAATCACACGCTGCTATTTTTCACACGCTCACACATAAACACAAACACACACCCACATACAGGCACACACACAAAGTTCATAGATTTTGGCTTTCTTTGTGATGCTCATGGCTCGCACTTTTTTTTTTCCAAAGCTTTTTTTCACTAAACACATATTTCCGTCATACCTATAAGAGACAAGTCAACTCGAGCTGCGAACACAGAATTTAGAATGGGGCTTATGCTGTTCACGACAAATACTCCACAGCTGCGACACCTGCATACGCACAGATGAAAGACAATATGTTTCACATCCTCTGGACCTCACAGTGTATTGGTTTACCTTTACGATGCACCACACACACAAACACAAACTTTACATGTGGAGAGGAGGAATGACAGAGAAACAAAAAAAAAAAAGGCAGAGAGAAGCAGATCTTACAGAGTTTGTGTTTACTTCTTGCCTCTGGGTTTTATGGCAGAGGAAAAATGAAGGATCTTAGGGAAATTGATGAATACCCATGACATGCAAGCACACACACACACACACACACACACACACACACACACACACACACACACACACACACACACACACACACACACAATCCACCCACACATTTCTTCACATCTTTGTGGGGTTTCCCTTTCTCTCCTCTCCTCTTCTCTCCTCTCTTCTTCTCTCTTCTCTCCTCTCCGTTTATTCCCCTCCCCTCCTGCTGTTTCCATGTCTTCCCATTCAGTGTTGTGACTAATCCCGTACCACAGGGTAAGAATATACCTCACAGCAAGGGTAAGGAGGCCCTATAGCAGACTCATGCAGAAATGCGCAAACACAGTCACACCAAACATACAGACACAAACAGACATAGGAAACAGGCACCCTGCCCATAAAGGAGGTGGCCAAGGCCTGGTGGTTGGTAGCTGGAGGCTGCTTGCAGACCACTGTGATCCTGCCATTCTGGCAGCACACAGCCAGGACAGTTCTGCACAGCGCTAAGCTGAGTGCCTGGCATCTCCAATCTGCTAAACACAGGAATGCTGCTGCTCATGATAATTGCAGTGGGTTGTTCTCTCCCTCACGGCTGATGTGAAGGCTGGTTGAAGCAAACGGCATGAATTATTAGTGCCTGCATGATGGTTCATGCTGCTGTTAGAGGTAAGTCTGATATAATTTGATGCATTGTTACTGATGCATGACCAACCCTGCACTATCAGAATGTCCAAGCAGGTCCTATCTGCTCGGATACATAAACATGAGAGCACACCAGAATGAACACACACGAGAGCACACACGGTGTTATTATATTACTACATGCATTTTTGACCCGCCTGTGCTCTTGGTGGGTTTTTTTGTTTTTCTCCATGTATGTCAGGATGTACAAATATATTCTGCTGTATAATACACAAATACAGAGTGCACACACACACACGCACTGTTCCCACATACAGAGACATTTAATAAAGGAATAGCTCAGTAATGTCCTGTTCATCTCTCTGAATCCTTGACCCTAACACTGACCTTTTTCACTGCTCCCTTTTCCCCAGGGCTGTCTGTCAGAGGTCAGAGAGGAAAGGTGAAAGTTCAGGGGTGGCTGAGGCAGGAGAATCATAAAAGCCTCAACTCAAGATTCAACAAAACCCCACTGATAAAAACTGCTTGCAGTCAAATTGGATTTTATTTCCCACTGGTATTACATTTCAAGTATTCACTGAGTTAAATCTAATTCTGAGGTTGCCATCACGACAGAGGAATACTTCCTCATTTTTCTAGACGCCAGACATATTAATGAAAATTTCAACAGACATGTTACATACATTATATAGTAAGTGTTAAATAATTATTTCAGTGTCTCATTTTTCTTCATTCATAGTATAACTTAAACCAGTCTGTGTGAGTGTATTGGTGCAGTATGTCCCATAACAGCCTATTCTGTGCAAGGCACAGCATTGCAAAACATGAAAGCCTTGATCTTATGTCAACGATTTCAGGGAAGTGAAACTTGTTCATATGCATTAAAATTCCTCTGCCACTTTGATCTATAAATGCAAAGTGCCTGCTCGACTTCTTTCAGTCGCAGTTATTTTTATAAATCGGCCTTATGCACATGAAAAGTGGAAAGAAACTATGATCTGAAGATCAAGCTGAGGATGAAATCCAAGTTTCTTTATTCAGGAGGGAGCACCCAGGTCTCTGCTAGGCTCGGAGTAATTCCTGGGCTACTGCTCAACCAGGAGGTGCTGGTTCACAGCCTCTCTTTCAGTGAGTCATCTCTCTCCTCCAGAGAAGAGATAATTAATTTGTCTGAGCTGCTCTTAACCCTGGCCTGCATGTCAGCAGTGGAGACACACACAGGCATTCAAGCACACAGGTGCAAATATGTGTGACATGTACATCCACGTGTGCATGCAGGCATATGCACACCAAGTTAATGGCACTATAATCGTATCGTATGTGAACGCATGAACCCAGGTAGAGCAGCAGAATGAGAAGCCGAGTCTCACAGTGAAGTGGAGGTTATTGAAAAACAGAAAATCTGACCATCAAAAACGGCACACAATCTCTTTTCTTTCATTCCTTCAAGGATTTTCCAGCAATATTGCTACTGCAATATTACTCCCATCGCCTACACACACACAAACGCCCATATAGGTATACTGCATACACATATGGACACAAAAACCACACACATGCGCGCACACACAAGATTCAAAGACCTAAACAGCTGAACCTTTGACCTGCTAAAAAATGAATGGGCTGGAGAGATGAGACGAAAAAAGCAATAGGAAAGGGAGATAAGAGATAGGAGTGTCGGGGAGACGGGGATGAGACCAAAGGTATTGGCTAGAGAAATGGATGGAGGAAAAGAAAGAAGGCAAATGACAATTTGAAAAAAAAGAAAAAAGGCAGAGACAGAGGATGCAGAGTTCAAACTGCGGGGGAAAAAAATCACACCAGCAGAATAAAAGAGGATACGAGCAGACCTTGAAAATGAAACATGGTGTTCTAATGACTGTGAAACAAAAATACTTCCATCTCTTCAGCTCTCACCTGTCGTCTTGCCATCCATGTTTTATTAGGAGTTGGGCAATGATAGTCTTTTGATAAGTATGATTTGAAGTATTTGTGCGTATGATTTTGATTTGAGTGTGTCTTTCTCTCTCTACCTGAGCTGGTGTTCCAGATGGTTCATCAAACATCCCGTAATTATCAAACACTCGCTAATTGTATGTGAGCGTGTGTGTTTATGTGCTGGTGTGTCTCCAGGTAATCATCTGATGCTGCGATCACTAATGACCACACAGACAAACATCTGTCCCAAGGTAATATACAAAATGAGAGGTTGGCCATCTGTTTTGTCTGCATGTGCGCGCGCGTGCATGTGCGCACACATGTATGATAACTTGTGTGTCACTCACAACATGCATCTCATACCAGAATCTGCACTTTGTTTGCACATCTTGTGATAAAATTTTTAAATCAGCAGAAGCAGCCTTCTCTATTCTTGTATTAACAGACAAACTATTACAAAACACTCTCAGCCCACACCATCTCCTCCAAACATGCTCACACACACCCACACAGATCTCAGGCAGGTCAATTCGGCCCCACAAACGTCCTGATAGTGATGCCACAGAAGCAGATTTTACCCTAAACTCAGATAAATAAATTCTTCCAATTCATAAACCAGCTTCTTATGTCTGAGGGGACTTTTGGTACAAGTGGAGCATTGTAAATGGGTACATACACATGTCCTCAGGGCAAAACATCAGCCTGTATCTGAATAAAAAATTAGTTTTTGTATAAGTTTACGTGGTTTTTCAAATCATGCAAGTCAGGGCTGTGTGTGTGTGTGCTTGTGGGTAGGCTTGTGTTTCCAGTGTGCAGCAGATCAAAGAGACACAAATAAAGAATGAATCAGTCGTCAGCAAATTGAATAAAGATCATTTCCATCTCAGAGGTGAACGAGCATCTCAGAGCCAGTGAGCACAGTCAAGCAGAAGCACAAAGACACCTATGCATTGCGCTTGTACATCTTGTGCCTCCCTCTCCTCCTCTATCATTCCTGAGGGCGTGCTGCGCTGTTGTTGAGAGACTGGCAGGTTATGTCACCTTAACCAATGGGTTCATTTACAAGTTACACAATGCAGCACAAACAAACACAGAGGAAACTTGCTGGGTAAAAGAAAAAGAAACAGAGGTGGGAAAAAAAAATCAAAGAATGCTGAAAATGAGATTGGAAAAGTCAGAAAATACTGAGGCAACAGAGTAAAGACAGCGCTTTTCCTCCAGGGAACCATCGTGGTTATCAAGCAGAGGTTATTATGCTATGAAGCACTAATGAATTCATTAGTTAAATGAAATGTCAATAAAGGCTTGAGAGAGTGTTAAAATCGATGCCAACAGTCTCGCTCTACCCCTCTCCCTCCTCTTTCTCTTCATCCTATCTCACCCATCTGTCCCAATTATCCACCTTTCTCCCCAACACACACTCGAGCACACACACTCTCTCCGGAGTGTTGAGTGTAAACTGTGATGGAGGACATTAGCGGTGATCAGTGGGAGCACTTTGCAGCGGTCAGCAGGAACGGTCCAGTCATACAGGACTTTAGTATTCAGCAGCACTCACCTGCTCACTCTCCAACTGCTCCACAAGGGTCTGATGGCCAAGATGGTGTGTGTACGTGTGTTTGTGTGGATTAACATTAGACTTTATGAACGTGAATGACTGCAGCATTAGTGGCCTTAACTCTCTGGCGGCACAAAACCCAAAATCACTGCAGCTTGTATTGCAAACACCTTTTTATCTTACGCTCACATTTAACTAATCTCTTCCTTTCTGACATTTGTTGAACTTCATAAATGTCAAGATGCTATTACCAGCTTGATCATCCCCTGGGAGTTCTTTGATACTAAGCTTGTATCACTTATTATTATGATCATCATTAAAAGTACACAAAGATGCCCGGGTATCGTGTTTACGCCCATGAGCAAACTGGCACGCCAAATGGCAAGCCAGTTGGCTCATCTCACCTCTGTCCCCTCATGATGGCTTAATATTTGTAGCTAAGTACTTGACTCACTCTGAACATGGCCGTGTTTTTGTGCAGCTAAATAGTTGTTTCAAGATAATTGTTCAGGGCATATGTTTAAATGCCACCTCATTTACATAAACACTGTTCAGCTCCCTGCGGAATCAGTGAAAACAGGCGCGTGCGAAAGCAGAGTCGCGTCCACGTACACACTCATACTTGCCAGCGCATTTGCACTTGCTTTGACACTGTGCTGTATAGCCAAGGATTCATCTGTTTTCTGCAACGGCAGTGAAATATACATCAAAGTGGTCCTCAGTGGATGAGCAGCTAAGTATGCACACACACAAGGCCATAATGTTCTACAGAGGAGGGATGTCTAAAAGGAAATGGGGAGAGAGATTGGAAAGGGATTGGAGGATTTTTGGACAAGAGGCAGGAAAAGAAATTGAAGGTGTATCAGCTTGGATCTGTCTGAACTGAGGGACGCATCAGAGCTGTATCTGTCCTCTTTGCACACACCTTTCTGTTGCTACGTCTCTCCTCCTGTCCTCCCTCTACGCTGACACCAAGAACAAAAAAAACCTTTGAAGTGTTAATGAGAGTTTGAAGAATGACTCACCAGTGATGATTAAGCACTAATATACATACGGGAACCAAAATTTAGACACGTCCAGGAGACCTATCACAATGACTAATTAGTGGTGATAAAGTAGTAATGAGCAAAATCCTAATCTAGACATACTGCAGCGCTCCACAGGGAAGCTAACTAAACAACAAAATAGAGAAGTCTTAACAAACATGAGAGGATTTGTTGTGGAGGAAGAAGGGAGCTGTGTGTTGAGATGGCTGTTCTTCACCACTCACGGGCGCCCAGTGTTTTCTTAATGCTGCAATGCCCTATTAAAGTGAAGACACAAGAAGTTACCCCTGACAAATCCCAGTTGTAAAATCCTTTGTACTCCACTGATCTAAGCTAAATCAAAGAGCGGTATACTGTAGGTGTTGTGCGGGCCGGCACGGCATCCTACACAATGGGATGGACAGGAGCGCAAGATGCTGCTGAGCATGTCTAACAGTGTTGAAGAGGTGTGTTAAACTCACTCGCTCCTGGCTGAAGGACTATGTTTCACCTAACACAAGAGGTCACTTTTGAACTACTTGGCCACAAGTGCAGCCTGTTTATCATGCTGACAGGCCCATAAATTGGCCCATGTCTAAACTAATATAGATAAATCTCAACGCACATTTTTTTTTTTGACCCTCCATACCCACTTAGCCAGCATTTTCTAACACTGAAAACTTTCCACAAGCTTTATCCACATTAGTTTGGCCTTGGAGGATGCCCTTCCATACATGAATGACACCTATTATTGTAAATCTGCAGCTTGGAGAGGATAATATGTATTCAACTGCTATTTTTACTTGCCTCCATTCACGTGGAGGTCAGTTACAGTTGAGCTTGTAAGACCCTGAAGCTGGTGGTTTCAAGCCTTCAGCTGGATAAAGTCTAGATATTCCCGTTGAAAGAAATCTTCTGAGTCACTGCTGCTCGTGTTGTTTGCTTGACTGAGTTTTTTTTTTTTTTTTTTGATGACATGTCTACTTTTCTTCTTTTAGGGCATATATAAAGAGTTTTAGATTTGTGGTAGGGCTCTACAGACTCCTGATTTTCAGTGTCAGATCTGATTTGATTGTTCTATGTGACAACTGAACTATTCAATCGTAGGCTTTTTTAAGCGACACCTTTAATATAAATTGACAATGGCTGCATTTAGCTGCTTCAGTGTCAAGGTCCTGGTTTTGAGAAGGCTGGCTCACTATCACACTGAAACATTGTTAATGTTATTAGAAACACCCATGCTTTTTCTACTATGACGAGTCTGCAAAACTAGTTGAGGTAACACAGACTTGGATTAGTAAATGCAGTATTACAATATGTCTCTGCTCTCAACAGCCTTACTACATACTGCACAAACCAAGTAGAATTTGAAAATGTATAAATATATTATATTTTATAAATTACAGACGGATTTCGGTCGGTTGTCAAAGAGTTCAATACTCACCCGTATCTGTGACCATAATGTCAATCGGAGAAGAAAATGGAAAAACATGGCATGTTGAAATAAATTATCCATCTCAAACAAGTGTCAAGTATCTTCAAATTCATTTTCATAACATGCTAAAATGAACAGATGTTAGCGACTGCCTGAAAAGTAGGCAAACGCATTCATCAGTCTAAAAATGTAGATATGACTAATTTGGTCAGTGAGCTTCCAGTGCATCCAAATTAGACCTTTTATGAGAAAGTAAGCTTGTTTCTGAGACGAGACTAAACTTGTTAGAAGGGCAATAAAAAAAAGAGCATTTGATGATTCTACGAGGAGATGAATGGGCTTTGAGACAGATGATTCAGATTATCAAACTGAAAACGGAAACCCTAATTTTGTAAAAACTGAGATACATGCACACTTTATATATAGAGTGTGAACAGTAATTATCTCATTTACTGGTAGTCTTTTAGCATCTGGACATAATTTGTGTGTGTGTGTGTGTATGAGTGTATTTGAGAGTGAGTGCAAAAGTTTGCGAGCACATTCGTGAATATTGCTCTTTGCAGCATCTCTGCCACTGACTGTGTCTGCACAACACTATTCGCTCATTCCCATCACATAGTGAGTGCGGGCTGAACATGACAGACTGGTAATGACTTGAGTATGAACACACACACACACACACACACACACACACACACACACACACACACACGCACACACACACACACACCAGCTGCTCCTTTCCTCCTTTCTCATCAAACTTGTCATCAGCTCCGCCAGTTTGTCTCGTCTCACATTAAGAGCTCATGAATAATGTGTGATTACCAGAGACTCTCAGAGCAGCTCCTGAATCTGCAACACACACACACACACACACACACGCACACCCTCATTAACACAATCCAAAATATCATGTATATATTTACATGTACTGTAATTTTCTTTATTTCTTTTTCTGCATTCTCTCTCTCTCTCTTTCTCTTTCAAACACTCTTTCTTCGCAAGTAGTGCACACACACACACAGACATAAACAAACAACCCACAGTAAACGAGTGCACACAGACTGAAAGCCAGTTTGCAACTAAATGCCAGTTTGGTGGCTCAAAGGAACCACGGGCACCAGGAAAAGGTCAGGGGGTTACCTTACCAGGCTGGGCAGGTCACATGCACGCACACACATACGGACTCATATACACACACTCACAAACGCACAGACCAACACACACCTAACAAATACTCCCTAGGTAATTAGTGCTATTTTCGGCTGGGCAACTCATCTCCTCCTGAAAGAACTAATGTAATTTGATTCGTTTAATTCCCATAGCCATGAGAGAGAGTAGGAGGCATGGAGGGACAATGGCTTCATGGTTGGATGCCCAATTTCTCCTCTGTTTAAAATATTCACATCTACTGTCCTCTGTCAAAAAAATCTTCCCTTTATGGTTCAAGGAAAGAAAAGATCATCCCTTGCTCAAATATCCACCTCTTTCATCCACCTCCTCAGATGACAGTGCCTATGGGTTTTATAGGCCCTTGGTTTCTTATCTATCCTGCACACAGTTTACACACGTACAAACACACTTTTTAATTGTGAGAACTTCCTGTGATAATACAAATTTCCTAACTTCCTACCCCTCATCATACCTTGGCACAAGAAAAAGTGGAAAAAATAAGATCTCTCTTGGCTAAAACAGAATCTTTTACAACCTCCAGGACTCAATCCAAAAAACAAAAGCACAAACACACTATGCTGTCTCTCTCTCTCTCTCTTCTTCTCACACACACACACACACACACACACACACACACACACACACACACACACACACACACACACACACACACA
>JBBMJY010000025.1:11836312-11884097 GCA_037833715.1 Toxotes lorentzi | reverse complement strand
CACACACACACACACACACACACACACACACACACACACACACACACACACACACACACACACACACACACACCTAGAGAAAACTATCAAGACTGGCATGTCCTCCTACCGGTGAATCACTGGTTGCAGTGGGACACAGCGGTCCTCTGAAGACCCCCTTGACGCGCCGAAAGTGTCCATTGCTCAGGTGTGTAGAGCTGATAACCAGGTAGTAACACGCCATCCCGGGGCCCTCGCGCGGTTTGGGGCCCATGGAGCGGGTTTCCTCAGTGTCGAGTCCTGGGTGTCGGCGGCGTCCCGGAGGACGCCCAGAAGTCGGGTTCCGCACGGACGTTGTGCAGGTCAGAGCCAGACCGATGAGTGGGAGGACGTCTCACTCCTGTCCTCCGTTAGGAAGTCTCTGCCTGCATACGACAAGGGATGAGAATGACTCTGTGGGATAAGGCTAATACCTGTTTATGTGGTGTGTGTGTGTGTGTGTGTGTGTGTGTGCGCATGTGAGTGTGTGAGAGGGAACAACAAACAGAGAGAGACAGAATGAGAGTTAGACTGAGAGACAGGGATGTTATACTGACCGAGCTCTGCCGCTGGAGTCTGCGCTTGGCATGCTGTCGTCGGTCGGGCTTAAATAAATGAATGAGCGCCTGTGGAGTGTCAGAGGAAGAGAGGAATCCATCCAGTCTCTGCTTCACACACTCACACTCTCTCTCTCTCTCCTGTTCACCCTCTCTCTCGTTCACCCCCCCTCTCTCTCTCTCTCTCTTTTTCTGTCTTTTTCCCAGTCCACTGGTCCAGTCTGTAAAGTGTATGTAGCCTCAGCCGAGCAGCAGTGGCAGCAGCAGCAGCATCAGCAGCCCAACTGGGGCTCTCAGTAAAGAAAAAGGGAACAGACACTTTCGCAGGTGCGCCTCCGCTTCACACACGTCGAAGAGGAAAGACGGGGAAAACATTTGACCCTCTTTTTCTTCCTCTCTGCGCCCTCTTGACTGGCACCGGGGGTTTGAAATCGCCCGTCTTGTGAATGAAATTCCGGGGTGCGAGGTGGGGAGAGACGGTAAATCCATCCAGAGCAGTCCTGTAGTTATTATCAGGCTCCAGCGCAGGCTGGCTGAAGTGGTTTAGATTCTTTCTCAAGAAGGAAACACACACAGACTCTCTCTCTCTCTCACTCTCTCTCTCTCTCACTCTGTATGTGTGTGCCAGTGCCTCTTTTCTCGAGGAGGGCTGCACCGGAGCGGATTCCTGGCTGCTGTAGCCTATAATGTGCAGCCCGTGTCTCCGTGTGTGAGTCTGGGATAGGGGGATCACTCCTGTCCACGCCGTGCTTGAGTAACTCCGAATTGAAGTGCCACCCCCCCTCCTCCCTCTCTCTCTCTTCCATTTCTATTTCTTTCAGCGTCTTTTCTGTTTTCTCATCTTTTTCTGTTGTTGTGCGCCACGAGAAGGAAAGAACTTTATTTGCACGATGTGTGTTATTGTGTTTGACTTAAATATGTCTGTAAACGAGCCAGCAACAATGTTTGTGTCAGTCTCTGTCTCGTGTCCTCTAGTCCCCCCCCCCTTTTTTTTTTCCTTTTGAGGGCATCGAATTAAAAGCGCCATGCTTTTTACAAGGTCTCGGTATCATCAGGGGAGAGGAAACCTCACTCGGCTGCAACCTCAGAGCTGATGATTTGATTACAGATAAAGGGCTCTTTCTCCGGCTCGGCCTGTCAAACTGCGCCGGTGCACCGTCAAAGAGCAACTCGGAACCAGCTGCAGCTGAGCCTCAGTCTGTCTCAGCGGCGTATGGCGCTGTTCACCAACGCGGTGCTGAAACTATTAAACTGCGAGCACCCACAGCACTGCGCGGCGCGTCATGCATATTCAGCCCGGGATTAGGGTGCCTTTTGTGCTCAGGCGTCAACACAGAACGCTACAGACAGCTCTGGGTTTTTAGAGGTAAACATAAAGTAGAAGGACACACAGGGACAAGTCACAGCTTTGGAGGAGGAGGGTCCACTTCGCCCTTACTTCTGCTCCTTCTAACTTGATGAATCCAACCACAAAGAAATGTATCCTTCATGTTAGTATAGCTTTCTTCTTCTTTTTTTTTCTCCATCAAGTTCGAGCTTTATCTAAAGCAGGACACCTTGTCACTTCTTGTGAAGATGAAATAGGTCTCAGCCAAAATACATGACTCTCACAGGCTACTTATCCTCCCACGTCAACCGTCTTTAGATTTAGTGCAGCTATAAACTCAGCTTGAAAAATCTGCCTCCGGTGACTAAATCAGAATACCAGAAAGCCAAAGTGCTGCTGTTGTTTTGAAACGCAGTAAAAATAAAAAATAAAAAGGAACTTCATCGCAACTGTTCTTTTATCAAATATTTTATTCAACAAACATCCAAAGGACACCTTGAGAGAGAAAAAAAAAACTTTTAGGTTTCATCCACAATTTCTTAGGAGACTGAACTTCCGAACACTAATAGTACAAAACATGTCAGATTCTTGTACTTTTTCACGTTATTTTCAGCAACCTCCTACTCTTTGTCAAACTGTTGCTCCTCTGCAACCTACTCATTCTCTCATTCTACAGCATTTCCCTACACTTTAACATGTTTCTGCCCCCCCCCCCTTCCCCCCCACACACACAACCACGGCCCTTTGTAGCTGCCTGCATCGATACATGAAGAAAAGCCTCAGAGCTGTGTTATGTAAAGCAAAGTAGCTTTTTTGGTTTTGATCTGTTATGACTGAAAGAGTGTGTGATGCTGCTGTTTTTATCTGCCTGCCCTCCTACATGAGAGGTTTGTTCCCTGGGGGACTCTGCAGTTCCCAGTTACAGTAGACAGAGAGAGAATGAAGCATGGGTCTGTCTGTAACATACTCAAATGATAATGAGCGCAGACACTAACACTTGTATTAACATCTTTGTTTAAACTGGTGACAGGAGAAACAGGAGACCAGAGTGATAACTTGTGGAACGTATGCATGTTTGTGTCTGTTCTTGCATAATCTTTAAGCCGACAATTTATTTTGGTTCTTATGAAGTGACCTCAACAACCAGCCCCTGGTTTTCAGTAGCTCTGGTTCCAGTGAGTGAGTCCACATAATAAACACTTCTTTTGAGATAGAGATCTAACCATGGCTGCTACATTGGTAAATGTTATACTGATATTTTGTCGGATTATACATTTTTTGAGAGATTTTTTTGACTGCATTCTGACAAATTCTAAGTCAATAGATAAATAGATATGTACTGGCTGTGGTTTTTAATTTTATCAGGTGAAACTGACATAAACAAACCCATTGAATTATCTGAGAATGCACTACCACGCAGTTAAAAAGACTACTTTTCCAGTCTCTGAACAAATATTAAAAGTCCAAATCACCAAAGTATTTTTGAGACTTAGATTTTGCTGTCTGTTCAGAGTTTTCTGGGGGAGGAGGTACTTGGGCTCATGATTTGTGCTGATCATGTGTGTGTGTGTCGGTCTGCACAAACACAGCAGTTTTCCCCTGCTCATTCAGACTCCACTCTCTCCAGGGATTTGCTGTCCGCTAAGCTTTCCCTGGTCTTTCTTCGGTCAGTTCATTGTAACCCTGAAGTTTAACAGTGTGTGTTTGCATGTGTATGCAAGTATGTGGCTGTTTACACTGGACTGATGTTGATCTGTCCCGATGGACAGCATTATCAGTATTTGTTGGTTCCCCGCTGCTCTGCAGTCTAAACGCTAACATCACCCCTCCGTTGCAATTTCCTCCTGCAGCCACCAGCCTGAAACTCCACAGATCATATCAGCACAACCCCCTAATGACTATAAAGGTGTCCGGGTGAAGAAAACATCTGTGTCCACTCACAGAGTCCGATGCAGTTTCATGTGAACACCCACAGAAACTGTGTCAGTGATGGAAACATTGTCTTTATGCTTTTCCTCAGCCACTTTACCACCTGGGAATACACTTACCTCACACAAGAAAAAGGAAACCAATTTCACGCAGGAAATTACCTCCATACCATCTTCTGGCAAAAGCTTTAGTTAATGTTTCATACACTTAAGCACTACTAGGTAATGTATTTTCTATGTCCTGGAGTGCCACTGCAAGCGAAGCGGCAGCAGTAATGAGTGTATCCTTAACATTCAGGTAATGCAGAAGACCATTGCACAAACACTTACGGCTCCTCAATAGTGACTGAAAAAAAGGAGCTCCTTTATATTTGTTAACAGTGTTCTCATAATGTCAGTTATCAGAAAGCACACTATATGCAGGTGTGTGATGCAGCGTGATTCAGTACTTTCAAGCTGTACATACAGAGTGTATTTGTGTGTGTGTGTGTGTGTGTGTGGGGTGGTGGGTTGGTTATTTGCACTGATCATCCACAAGAGGAAAACCGTTGTGTATATTTTAAACATGCTAATTCCCTGAAGTACATCCCCTCTCCCCTGCTCTCTCCCTGCTACTGGTGCACTGTTGGAAATGATGCAGTAATACTGAGAGGAGGGAGGTGGGTGGGTGGGAGAGTCAGAGCCAGAGACAGATGGGGAGACAGTCAAAAAGAAAAAGAGAGAGAGAAAGAGTGAGAGAGAGAGAGAGAGAGAGAAGGCAAAATCTTGGTGGTATCTGTTTTCCCCAGTTGCTGCCTCTGGCTCTTTTTTTCTCTCTCCTTATAAACCGCTGAAATATTACAGTTAGGTTTGGGCGCATATTGCTGTCTTTTATGCGCAGAGGATGAGATTGCCTCTGAATGTATTATGATCCAGAAGTGGGTAAGTTTGTGGATGTGTGAAAATAAATGTGTGTGTGTGCCTGTGGTGTGTCTGTGTGTGGGACAGGAGTGCGTCGCCTACACAGACTCACCATGGCATTACTGTGAAACTACTATGCAAAGAAACTGAATAAGTGTGGAGGCAGATAAATATTCTTACTATAAGATTTCTTCACCGCTAAAACAAACAAGAATAGAGTTCCACAGAGAGGGTGGGTGAGGGTGATTTCTTTCATCAGATAAAAATTGCACAGTTCAAGGTAAATTGAGGCTCTTTTTCAAAACAACATTCAATTTATGAACACAACATACCTGAGCTATCATTTGACCCTAAGATAGCATCAACTATGAGTGGCTCGAGTGTGCGTGTGTGTGTACACATATGTTTGCACATGCAAATACCGGGGGCGGTAAAATTAGGATTTACCAGCCCAACATGTGCATTTGTCCATGTGTGCTGGTGAACATTGAGATTTATTGCTCAGTCTGTTTGTGTGTGTGTGTGTCTGCTGGAGCATGAGTGCACCTGCACAGTTTGCGTATGTGCATATTTGAGTGTGTGCTCAGATCCATGCTTGTTCTTGTGTGTGTGTGTGTGTATACATGCACCAGTGAGAACACAAAAATGCCATGAACAGTTGTGTCTGCATATGGGCAAAGCCATGCACACATTGGTCCTGCGCTGCAGATTGATAGGAATGAAATATTCTGTAATCTAAATGTAAATGGAAGTGAAATTTACCGGTGGGTTCTATGTAATTACCAGTGCCACAATTTATTAGAGTTGTGTTTGTGTAAGGTGGAGAGCAAGAAAGAGAGAATATGAGAGACACAGAGGGAGAGAGAGAGAGAGAGAGGGATGGAGGGAAAAATAAAGAGAACAAATGAGGGAGTGTGGAAGGGCTATTGGAATGACAGAGTAAGAGAAAGGATGATTTATATTTAGTTATGGTTTAATGGCTGAGCAGTGTAGGTGCAGGCTCATTGTGAAGGGGGAGGGAATAGGAAATAAGAAGCTGGTCAAGTCTGGTCAGAAGGGTACACTGAGACAGAACCCAGAAGAACAAGAGTGGAATAGCCTCAGCTCTTAATGTGACTCTGTTCAGCATAAAGCAGAGAGGAGCCGAAGGTAAAATACGACACGAGGGCCGGACTTGGGCCTGTCAGAGCTGACAGCCTGGCTTTGGATGTGGGACTTTATCTCCCCGGCAGTGGTCAATTAGTCACTCTCTGGTAAAGTGTTGTGATATGTCTTTGAAATATGGACAGTACATGAGTTGTGCTCCGTCCTGACATGAACCCTGCTGGTTAAAGTGAAGTGGTGTCAGAGGTGGATGCACTGAGAAAGATAGGGATCATTAAGGTGCGCTGCTGCGCTAACACGATTAATGAGACTACAACTCTCTCTCATACATATGCAGAGAAGATGTGTATTTACAAGTTTGTGTATATTTCTCTTTTTCTTTCTCTGTGTATCTGTATTTGCATGCATTTGCTCCAACTCCCTGTGCCACATTCCTGTGGGGTAGATATTCAAGATGTAGTTTTAATGAACTTCGATGGCACTTCATTTCACACATCTCAAAAATCCTTCTCTTCCCCCCCACCTCTTTCCCTCTGCAGCCCTCTCCCCTCTTTTGGCTTGGAAGCTAATCAGCATATATTCTGCTGCGGATGAAAGTAATGGACCTTAGAGTTAGCACAGATACAAGCAAACACAACATCCTGTCCAGAATAGGTGTCATCAGTCTCCAGTGTGTCTGCGTCTGTGTGCCTGGACATGTGTTCATCAGTTTCCTAGTTTGTTTTTCACTGTTGTGTCCCTCTGTTATTTGTGTTTGGAAGCGACCGCATGTGTGCCATGAACTTTTACAGCTTCCATCAACCCCGCACTTGTTTTTCACTGGATCAAAAGATACCGCTGCGCCTGGGTGCCAGAAAGCATATGAATATGATTCTCTTGTTTGTGACAGTGTAAAGTTGTTTGGAAAGGCAGTTAGCTTATTTATTGGACTATCTCTAGTGCTGCGTAAATAATAGATAAGGTCTGTTGATAGGGTCTCTGGTTCGTCCCTGAGGACATTGGGAAACATAGGAGCGTACTCAAGAGTCCTCTCATCTGCAGTTATTGTACTTCAAAGCAACGACAGTGAAGATTAAACATGGCGTTAGAGAGAGCAGAGGCTTCACCACTGTACATCAATAATTGTGGAGGAGAGGAGAGAAGAGGAGAGAGGAGAGCTATCATAGCGGTCCAAGCTGATTTGGAGAAGCCCTTATCTGGCCTGGCTTGGTGCCCTTATGCTCTTGGCTGCCAGCCATGCCGAGCAGCGCCTAGCAGGGTCAGAGGAAGTGAGGTCATGTGAATCATGGAAGCAGTTAAAGATTCACTTGGCAGCAAATGGCAAATTCACCACTGAAGGTCAGACATATATCACCTAACAGAGAGAGATAGGCGTGCGGCTGGGGGCAGAGAGAGATAGAGAGAGGGGGAGAAGGGGAGACAGGGTGTAGGACAAAGATAAACATCTTCCATCCTTCACTCTATTGTTTCTTTTAAACAGAGAGAGAAGCACGAGTGACGCAGAGAGCGGGATATAGGCCCGTCTTTGCTCGGAGTAACATATAGCCCACCAAGAGAGCTTTATAGTGTTGTTCTTGTGCTTGTACTTGAAAGCAGAGATGCCATGCAGATAAACAGCAGCTGCTCCTCTATTCTTTTCATCCTCTCTTCCATCCAACCACACACACACAAGCGCACAGACACCTTTTAATCTCAACAAAAGAGTAGTATTTCCCAGAGAATTAAGCACTGGCGAGTTTCCGTGGCTCAGGCCTGGTGTGTGTCCTACTGGTAGTGAGAGCGTCTGGAGCCAGAGGACCAGTATAGTGACCCGTCTCAGCCTGCTTTAATCAAATCAGTCTCTTCAACTTCCTAATGGGCTGGTTTCCCAACGGTCCGCTCCACTGGGACTGTTGCTGCTTTTATCTGTTGTATGGCTGTTTACTGATTAGGGGTCAGGAAGCTGCCTCGCTTTCTGTACAAGAAACCAAAGCTACATCACAGCACATTACATCCAGGCTCACTGTGATTAATGTGCTGGGGTATCCACTTTTGTGTTTATTCCATGCACAAAATCGAGTGTGTGCTTCTGTGTGTGTGTGTGTGTGTGTTTCTAATGTGCTTGGCTGAGTCTATCAGCTAGACTTTAATCTAATCTGGTAGCCAAGCCTGCCATGGTGACCTGTAATGATTTAGAGCTGACCTCAGCTCTCTAACTCAATACACTGTTTCTCACTCAGCTGCAGCATGCGTATGTGTGTGTATATAAATGTGTGTGAGAGAGCAAGCTTGCTTATATGTCAATACAAGCCTATTAACATATAAACAGTAAGTAAATGTGTGTGTGTCACGATGGCACCTTGACTTTGCATCCCGACACTGCAAAAGCCACACACACACACACACACCCCACTGTCTCCATACCTGTTCTCTCTCTTTCTTTTTCTCTTTGACCTTCAGTTTGAGTTTATGGGAGTAACCTCCAATCCTATAAACAGTCCACAGTATAGCCCCCCCCACCCCCCATACACACATGCACACACACACAATGGTTATTGGATTCATAACTGGGAGACTCCTATTCTCCTGCTTTCTGTGCAAGATGAGAGGTGTTGAAATGAAATTCTCCCACAGAAAAGCTCTGCTCTTACCTGGGATTTAGAAAAGCTCTAGCAGGGCTCTGTCTCTCTCTCTCTCACACACACATATATTACACACACACAAACATGCACGCACACACCCCAAGGCTAGAAGAGGCTGTACACTGAAAGAAAGAGAAAGAGAGTGAAAAATAAGCAGAGTGAGCGAATGAGAGTCAGAGAGACAGAGAGGGATTACAACGGGGTACGCTGGGAATGGTAAGGGGATGACAGAAAGGGGAAGAAGAGCTATGAAGGTACTCAAAAAGACATGGGGAGAGCTGAGTTTCAGACAGAATTGATCCGTCTATCTCCAAGGCTGAAGAGAGAAGGACGAGGTGACCAGGGGTGGTCAATGGGTTTAGAAGAAACAAGAGGGAGACCAAGAAAAAAAAAGCAATAGAGAACTCACTCTTTTCCCATGGTAGAGCTGATGCAGCTACACTTTTTCCCCTCAGCACATAAATAAACGAAATGTTTTAACATGACAAGTTTTCCTCAAAATGACCTGAACATAATGTGAAACTGAACTAAAAGTCCTCAAATCTAAACAATAAAATAGATTATCAGTGCCAGTGTCCACTTAGTAGCTGTTGATCTTATCACTTAACCCTCATCAGGAGATAGAGTTTTTCCTGGTCATTTTATGGACCTCTTATCCGTGTCAACTTGAAAGTTGCACACGAAGTTTATTCTTATTCTTCAAGCACGTAATTTGCTCTGCATCAGCATGTGAACTTTTCCCAGTTGAACTTGGTTAAAGTGAGATTGCAAAGACTGTG
Organism: Toxotes lorentzi; assembly: GCA_037833715.1. Taxonomy (NCBI): domain Eukaryota; kingdom Metazoa; phylum Chordata; class Actinopteri; family Toxotidae; genus Toxotes; species Toxotes lorentzi. Next base: position 11,874,863 of record JBBMJY010000025.1, on the reverse strand, counting down.
ATGGTGGTCAAAAGAAACCAACACTGACTGCTGAAGAAGATATAGCACAAACCATGACATTTGGTTTCAGAGTCGAACTTGTGTCCCGCCTTTTGCAGCTTTCTAACGCCTCTTGTATGTATAGTTGTCAAAGTCGTTAGAAGTTGCTCGACGTCCTCCTAGTCATATTTCTTCTTTTCTTCCCCAGATTGCAATCTGTTCTCCCCGTTTTGTGGTTCTGTTTCTCCATAATGTTATTTTTATAATGATTATTTCTGTGTATTTTGTGCATAAAACATCTATTGCATGTCCATGCTGGAAGAGGCATCCCTCCTCTGTTGCTCGTCTTGAGGTTTCTTCCTTTTTTTCACCCCTATCAAAGGGATTTTGGGGGGAGGTTTCCCACTAATACACTGTCTATGTATGGAGTAAACAAGTTGAGTTACTTTAACTGTTCTTGAACTTTGCAGTTCACCAGCCCAGTTGAACTATCATTGGGTACAATAACATGTGTTCAAATAATGAGTGACATTTTCTATTACTCTTCATTGTGGCGTTATTTCTCGCTGCTTTGAGAATGAAAAGAAGTCGTATTGTAGTGTTAAAGCTCTTTGAATCGCAGGGGCATAAACACAAAGAGACAGAGGCTTTTAATGAAAGATCTTCGAGAAACACCTCAACCTGAGAAAAACTCAATATACCATGACAGCACAGCAGACAAAACAGCATCATGTAAAGTAAACCCTGTAACAACCACATTGCAGCCCTTTCGTTTTATACCTAAAACAGACTGGAACATTATTTACACAAATTTACACCAGCCTGTTGTTGGATATAACCCAAAAGAATTCAAAGGTAACTTGCACAGTTTGATTGAAAGTAACAGAAATACAAATTACAGTAGCCATAATTAAAGCAGTACAATAAATAACTAGAATAACTACTCTCCTGAGGAGCTTGCTTTGGTTATATTGAAACCACGATAACACAGTGAACCTCTCAATTCTCAGCCTGAAGCAAATTAAACGGCTCCTATGATTGCACCCATAAAATATCCCATGTCCTTAACAGGTCCTATTTTCTGTGTTGTTAAGCAGAGTCATTACATCTGAAAATGATTTTTGTTGATGAAGTACAGATGGAAAAAAAAAACAAACAAAAAAAACACTTGGATGGATCCTGTGAATGATTTCATAAAGTCTCTATTTTAATTATGTCAGAATAGGGAGAGCAGAGATGAGGTCTCAGTGGTCCTCTTGCTCTCCCGTGCTATCAGTCTATCTTTTAATTATACACCACTCCTGTATAGAAAGCAGAGGGTTGTGTGGAAAGGCAGAGATAGCAGGGGCTTACGTTCCCTCATCAGCTGTCTGCTAGAAGTGTATGAGGATTTGATGATTGAGTCTCTCTTTCTCCTCCCCCTCTCTCTCTCTGTGTCTCTCAGAAACACTATCTTTTTTGATAGTGTCTAATATTGCAATCGATGATTCATCTCTGTAAAAAACAAAAAAACAAAAAACAGGGCACATGAAGAATGTTGAATGCACCTTCAAAATGCAATCCACAGACAACTGAATCTCTGTTACAAGGGTACATTGAAGGGAAGCATTATGAAATGTGTCACCACAGCATGAATCACTCTCAGTGGCTTAGTATTTACCTTGACCTATCCGATGCAGCTTGTTCGCTGAGCCCCTGTGAAAAAAAAAAAAAAAAAAAGAGAACACCTTCCTTGGTAAGGTCCATTGAAGCTGACCATGCTAAAGGGTTTTCTTTGTAAATCAGGTGTACTCATCATCACTCATCACTGCTAACCATTTTGCAAACCATCATTTTGTATTTTAGAGTTTTGGATGTATGTGAAAAGACTTTTTTCATTTTGTTTCTGTCCAATCTGAACATTAGTAAGCAGACACATAAAACTTCTTTGAGTTGTCTAATCCATCACAGTGAACAGCATGAACGTTTTTTTTTTTCTAAGACACTTTATCATTGCTTGATAGTGCAGCTTATATGCAGATGAAATTTGAAAAGCCTGAAATGTACCATCAACAATAAAAAAAAAAGAGAAAAAAAAGTAGTGTTGAATTGGTGTTCACGGTGATGGATTACACGTCTCAAGAAAGTTTCAAGAATTCGCCAACTGGCTGTCGTGGAGTTGAAACCAGTATCTGCACAGCTTCAATGAGCGGCAAATACTTTGTGCTAATTTGATCTATGATACATATTCTTTAAAATAACTTTGCTTTCAATCAAATTATCATCCACCAACTGACACACAGCAAATATGGGGATGGGATAACTGTCAGTTTTCTGGGGGAAAATAGGTTGAGTGAAACCAGGAGAGGGGAGTTTTAAATAGGGGCCCAAACCACATTTAGCTCTGTTCATCATTTCTGATTTTAGTGTTTTCCAAATAGGTTTAACATACAATTCAGAGAGAGAACACAGATTATTGTGTCTTATTTTCACAGGTCAAATTTCAATAATAAGATTTAGGGGTACTAACTCATGGAACCCTAACTATCTCCTACTCCTACTGATTATGCTTAAAAAAATAAAATAAAAATAGAGAGATTTTAATCTCTGATGTATGTGTCATTTTTTTATGCTAAAATATCTGGATGTCTCTGACACGGTGAACACTGTTTTACATAACTTAAGTAGAGGTGATGCATAATTATCCTGTGCACATTATTTCGGTATTTCTATGCCAGTTTTTTTTTTTTTTTTACCTTCACCCTTTTTTTTTTTTTTTTTTTACCTTCACCCTTTCTTTCAGAGTCTCATTTCTGTCTTGCTAGGGACCTGCTGCTGTTTGGCATTTGGCCTTCCTCTACTGTACCATGACAAGAGGCTTTTGAGAAACTCCACAGGGCATTAAGCTTGTTGTTGTTGTTGTGTGAGTATATCTGTGTATCTATGTGTGTGTGAGTGAATGTGTGTTTATGTGCTTTCCTGTTTGCCCTAATCTGTAATCTATAATTAATCATTGTCACTGTCCCAGAATCTGGGCTTTTTGTCTCGCAAATGTGAATCCCTACTCTACCATCTCTCTCTCTCTGTCTCTCTTCCTTTTCTTTCCCCATGGGGAGCATCTATTTTAAGAAACCGATGTTCTCTGACAGCTTTCACACATTCCTCCATGGCATTAACGCTGAGCGAAGGACACACACACGCGTGTTGTAAGGGAAAGCAGGCACACCTACATAATGGAAAATTGAGTCTCTTTAACATTAACATTTACAGACAGTCCTCAGGACATGTCAGCGTCACTCGGATAAATTGGCCTCAGGACAGACACAATGAGATACAACACAATACAAAAACGATCTTCCGAAAGGCACAGCACTTTACCACACTCAATACAAAACATTACCATACAATACGATATGATCCGGCACAATACATCTCTGCTCAATACAAAACATCACCATACATTACAACAAGATACACTGCAAAATGCATATTTCCTCATCCATTTAGTATTGAGTGCAGTCATGCTGTCTCTGTTAGGGGTCTGTCAGCCACGTTGGATATGATATCATGTCATAGTTTCAGTCAAAACTTGTCGAGTAAGATTACGTCCAGCTTCAGACATGACACAGAGAGGGGGAAATCACATCCTGAGGCGTTTCTGTGTATACGTGTGTGTATACATTATATGTAAAAACAAAACTGGTAGCTCTGACTCCTGGAACAAACACAACATACACACACACATTTTACATTTGTGCTGTGACACACACACACACACCGAGACAGAGGAGTACGAATGACACTTAAATGTCAATCTACAGCTCAGGAAGTCAGAGACTAATTACACTCCTCTGCTGACACAAAGACGTTCCATTGGCTCTGTCTTTGAATCTCCATGGCTACCTGACAGGATACGTGACCTGGACAAAGCCGGAGGGATTAGTGTCTTCACTAACACACACGCGCACACACACACCCCCTGACAAACACACTCATGGAGAACCACGTTTCGGGAGACAAATTCTTGCACAAAGCGATCCCTTTCACGCACTTGTACACATTCACACAAAGTATGATGGTGCATTGGGCTACGTTTTGTTATCTTGCTCACTGTTATTGAGACCACAATACTGTGTATGAGCACCCATGTTTGTTTGACATTTAGGAGTTTAGAGCTTTGGAGTGTTTTTTCTGCTTCTGAAACAGAGGTCGAGAACTATCCTGTTGCTACAAAAATATCTCTAGAAAAAGGGAAGCAGGTAGAATTGAAGCAATCAATTCAAGAGAAAATGCTATCGAGTTACTTGGTTTCAAAAACAAATAATCAAAATTGAAATATTTACAACACTGGACTGTGGCCCGGGCAACACTGTGTGTTTGTGCCTCTGTATCTGTGCAGCTGGAGTGTGTTCAGCTAAGTACAAAGGTCATCAGCAAGGGTATTGAGAGTAATTATACATTTTCTCTTCTGCAAGCCAATCAGAAAAGACCACGCCTGACCCTTGACAGGCCAGAGTTCACTGCTCTCAGCATGGTCACACAGCAATTAACCTACACATACTGTACAAACTGTCTCACCTCCACGCCCTCTGTCTCGCTCTCTTTCTTACAAACACACACACACACAATACATCCATGCACACATGCAACTGCAGCTGAAGCAGATTGGAACTGCATGTCTCCCTGTCTGCTCCCTTCTAAATGGGGTCAGTCATTTGCACATTGAAGTGAGCAGAAGTAGGGAACGGAATTTAATGTGCACTATGGTGAACAGCAAGTTTTATGCCAACGTTTGTCAAACACACCCACAAATACGGTCCCTGCATCCTATCCTGTCTCTATGTCTCACACACGCACACACACAGAGAGATCATCGTCCGGTGTGATTTTCACCTATTCTTGCCGACACCTACCATTTCAGGTTTGCATGCTCTGCATCTTTCACCCAACAAGGACGCTTGCCTTGCCATGACACACAAACCCTCACACACACTCAAGCACACACAAACACGCATGCACATCTACACAAATCATTCATGCTTGAATTCTCTAACAAGTGATTGCCGCAAGTCATTAATTATTTGTGCTTCCCTCAAAATATATTTTCCTGTATGACAAGGACGTACGCTAGTATTGTCTCTCTTGGTCGATCTGTCTCACGCTTGCAGATCTACACATCTTCCTGCAGATCACACACAGAGCTCACACACAACATTAAAAACCAGCTCTATTTACAACAGCTGTTTCTGAAGTATCCATCAACTGATCAACAGCTGGTGGATCCTTGACCGACTGTAAGTCTCCATAAGATGCTGTGGACTTTCTTTATACACAGATTTGCCTACACCGTTAAACTTTTCACTGTGAATTTACAGTAAATTACTGGCTAATAATTGCATTGCTTTCACACAGCTATATATTGTAACTTCACAGGTAGCTGTAGATCACAGTATTTTTACATTGTTACTGTAAAAGTAACGTGACTCATTATCCAATTATTTACTGTAAATTTACAATTTAAATAAAATATTGTACATTTGACTTTTTCACTGATTTTAACACAACTACACAAACGTGCTTTCAATTTGCTCCACAATAAACAAAGAAAACAAAGACCATACTCATTTTATCTTTTATTACAACAAGTAGATAAGTAGAACAAGTAGAAAAAACAATAAACTAACAGTAACAATAGAATGGAAAGGAAATTTATTCGCCATCCAATCAAACTCAGTTTTCATATTTCAAAAAATAATTTCATAGCAGTTTTTAGGGCATAGACATGGAAAAAAGACAAAAATGTCAGTGGAAGGGACAAGCGTTACACATGTCTACATTACCGTCCGAAGTCAATAAGTTTTTGCACCAGTGTGCTCACATGTGGGTTGATGCGCTTTCTCCTGGACTTCAATCCAGTTTCAGGGTTAATGCCCAGGAAGTATCTGTAAACAATAAACAAAGACAACAACTAGCAGTTTTACATAAATATATTATTGCATTGTTTATCCAAAGCACATGCTGTAGAGCCCCTTTCCCTGTAAGGAAATCCAACACCAAAGAAAGAAATTAGTACTGAAAGCCAAGTAAGATTGATTAGAGGCAAGCATATCAGAGATGGAGATAGACATGCAAACACTGAACAAACATTGGACAACAAACCTGTGACCTAAGCTAGCATGTGTGTTATGTTGTTTAAGTTATCCACTTGACACCCAAGAAAGACAATCATACACAAATATCTATGATACCATAGATATTTCACGGAAAAGGAGCACATGTCAGCTACTCACAGGTTGTGTACTCTTTGCCATGCTATCAAAAAGTAAAAAGAGTGTTAGGCTGCTGAATATGATTCAATATGATTCAAATCATTCTCTCAGTTGAGAGAATGATTAATCATAGCACTCACTCCCACTGTATTTAGATTTCTGTTCCAAGAGAATCACATGAAGGATTAATTCAGTTTGGAAATATCAGACATTGACTGAAAGCAATAAGAATGTAGCACTGATAAAATGAACAAAATCAATAAAGTATTGGAGGCAGGCAAAAATGTCAAATAAACAACAACAAATGCTTCGCTGAGAAAAACGGCTTTGAAATGATGTAGGGTTGCTGCTGCTGTAACTGGGCTACTTAGCTTAACTTCAACGTTCGCGCTAATTCACTACATCTTCGCGGCCAAATAATTCACAAACTCTCGACACCTGGGAACCCTAAAATTAAAGAGCACAATTTAAGCTTTCCAATTGTATAAGTTACTTACCTGTGTGGCAAAGCCTCGATGAGAAAAATGGCTTTGAAATGATGTCTGGTTGCTGCTGCTATGAGCTACTTAGCCTTTGCGCTAATTAGCGGCTAATTCACCGCAGTTTCTCAGCTGAATAACTCTAACTATCCCTCCCATCAACATGGGGAGACCATAAAATGGATTCATTCGTTCATGTACTAACTCACACACCTAAAAGCAAGCTGTCTAATATTTTAAATGTTGTTGCTCTCCTCTTCGTATGTGTGCGCCAAGTGCATCTGGTTCACTGCTGCTCTGCCACGGTCCCACAATGCAAGGCGGTTCAAGCGCGATTCAAATTTTACCGTAATGTGTTGTGTTACAGTGTTTTACTGTGCAAACATCAATTTCACAGTAGAATACGAAATTACAGTATTATATTGCGAATATTACAGTAATTGTAATGTGAAAATACAATATTTTATTGTGAAACATTACAGTTAAATCCTGGTAATATCTTACAATGTATACCTTTCAAACAAAGGCATGTATGAGAGTAAATATGAAGGTACACACACTCACACACACACACACATACACACACACACACGCGCACACACACACACACACACACACACACACACACACACACACACACACACACACACACACACCTACATTCATATAGAAAGAAAACGAGAGAGTGAACACAGTTGTGTTTTTATAGCAGCCTGGCAGTATATGAATATTAGATATTACACCCAATCATCATTTTTATTTATTCATTTATCTGCTAAATGTCTGTTTCTTATCGCTGCGAGCAAGCCATCTGCTTTTTGGAAACACAATGTTGAATGAAAGCGTAGGAATGTTCAGCACAATAGAACATAATGGAATCACGTTGAATGGCAAACAGAAGTACAGTTTTACAGACATACAGATTAGTGTAGAAGACAATGAATAATTCTCTTTCTCTATTAAAAACCTACATGAGACAGAAGAATGCATGAGGATCTGGAGTGTCTTATCAGCGCTGACAGTATGTATGGTTGTATTTTCTTCAGGGGGAAGAACAAGACACGGAAACACCGGATGGTTTTGAATTACTAAGATTTATTTTTTATTTTTTGCAATTATGGAGAAATTTAAAAGCCCTTACATTAACATCACAATACACTTCAATTCTACACAAATCCCTGGAAATCATGTTTTGCTCTAAATTACCACATCTACTTGCGACAGAGAGACAGAGATAGACGGGTGGCCAGACACACACACAAACTGAGAAACAAATGAACCGGCAGGGAGGGAGACACTCAAACGGGGACAGACATGTTCTGTTAGTCAATAGAAAGGTTGTTTATTTTGCAGCATTTTTTTTTTTTTTTGCCGACTAGCTCTTGTTTGACATTACCAGCTCCATGACTTGCTTGTAAAAACATTTTATTAACTACGAATTACAAAACTACAGTTTAAGCAAAAACTCAGTCATTGCAATCAGACACCGAGAGATACAGAGAGAAAGGCAGATATTCAGCCAGACTGACGTGACAGACAAGGCTTCATTTTAACTTAGTTACCGTGCTGCTGATCTAACAGGCCTGCTGGCTCATAATTATTTCTCTCCAATCATCGGTCTTATGTGAGTAGCCTGAGTTGGGGATCGTACCCTAGGAGGCAGTATGAAGTGGAATGAGAACAAATTGCACTCTTGCTTGTTAGCAGAATTTTTTTCTTGGTAACTATAGATTTTGTGTGAAAATGTACATAGAAACAACAATTTACCTAATCACCATACTGCTCATTAAATCTGTGCAAATTGCATGCTTCCAAGCCTGTTCTCCACTTCGGTCAGTCTTCCTGCAGTAAAAAAAATACATAGCAGGGAAATTGCACCTCTGATGAGTATGAGGTTTTCATCCTTATAGAATTAGACTTCTATGCCAGCTTTTTCCTACCTTGTCAGCTCTTTCACTCGACTGGAGGTATGGCTGAGGAGATGAGGCGAAAAATTCTTTAGGCCTATTTCAGCCTTATAATGGGCTGCCGATTTCCCTGCAGCCACGAAGGAGGAGCTGTGTGGATGCATTCAGTTTGCAGACCACAGCTGTTTGTCAAAGATATGATTATACAGAATGGCACAGATACATCAGAGATTTTAATCTCAACTCTCACAGCATTGCAACCAAAATTGCTCTGTTCAGTTTCATCTGTCTTCGATCATACAAAGACTGACATGAGGTGGAAGGGGAAAGGAAGAAGTTAGATGAAGCAAAAAGATTATCAAAGCTTGTTGTTTTTTTTTTTTCAAGGAGGCGATGAGACAATCCCATGCAAGCACTGTCTTTGTGGAGATATTTTCAAAGTGTCACAGTCTCCTCTGTTGTTGAAAAGGCTGAATTCTGAAATAAGTGAGGCCATATAATTCAGCAGCAATGTGTGACGAAATCTGCAGTTTCATGCAGCTCCTCCCTGCCTCTGATTTCTGCCACTTGGCTAGCCAGATAAGATTCTGAACTTCAAACATGCAGTCAGTGCTCATCCTGTTAAAGCAGAGATAGAGGACGAGGCTCTCTGAGTTCAGAGATGTTTCTATATGGTATATAGCCCTGCTGTGAAGATGGTGATAATGTGACATTATCACTCACACACACGCACGCACACAACTTTTTTCACACCATATACACACAGTGACACACACTGGAACTCACAAAAACCTAACCGATACCAGGGCATTCAGAGATACATGTGCACGCATTGCATATGAAGTGTTCGTTTACCTCATTGGCCCTAAAGCAGCAATTTCATAAAAGGCAAACATCTGCAGAAATAGGTTATGCTTTCATCCAAACCGCTTCTGATTCTCCTTAAACCTATTCTAAGTGTTTCATAATGAACATCCCAAGCGTGTCTGTCTGGAAAGCTGGTAATGGAATATTTATAGAATAATTCTGGGAATACTTGTGGGAAACTCTAGTTATAACAAGCTTCTTTGTTGTACTGAGGCACAATTTCTGCTCTCCTAAGTTGCATCTCTCCTTCTGTCCCAGTCTCTGTGTTATTCTCTCTCTGTTTCCGTCTCTGTGTCTCATTGTATATACTGTATCTTTCTCGGTTCCTTCCTACCTTTATTTCTGTCTGGTGTTCAACAACCTCAAAACCTGAGCTCAGTCAGAACCTCAATCTGAACCTCATACCTAATGCATTACAGTAGTAGTCATCATAGAAATCCCTCAGAACTCATCTATCCTGCAGGCTTTTCTTTGTCCATTGAAGCAGCATGGAACTCCGTACAATATGCACGCTGTAACTCAAAACTGTCTTTAATAACCATGCCTCATATCATTGTGTGCCTTCTGACAGCTAGAAACAGCTGGAAACTCCCAAATAAATTCCACTTGGGAATTGAGCCTGAGCGCCACAGCACTTCACTCTTGCTTGCGATGCATGCAGTGTGGTGTTGTCAGCAAAAGTCACAAATGAGAATTCTACATATTTGTCCATTAAGCTGGCAGAATGAATGTTTGACGTTCGCTACTGCAACTCCACCCTGACATTTATAAAATGGTGGTTCAGCATGTGTTTGATGTAAACATGTCCCAGAGCACATCACTGTTAAATGTCGCAAGATGTTTTCAGATAAGCCCAAAATACTCACAAGGCTTCAAATCCTCTCTGGACTTTCTAGGGAAACCTTCAAGGACTCAGGTCTTGTGGAACCTATTAAAGGTATGTGTGTGTCTTTCATGCTATATTTGGAGACAGATTTTGGATTGGACTATTGGACTACTCACTATCTCAGCCCCTCAGGCAATGCCTCGTCCCGGGCAATGCATTGCCCTCAACAAGCTCCACCAGTCAAATGAATTTGTTTGTTTGAGGCTACATTTAAAGTTTGGCATGTGTAGGTGTCAGTTAAAGTTGTAATCCTTTAAGCTGCTTTAATATTTTTTCTATTAACAACAGATTAAATGACTGTCCACTGTGAAAGGGGGGCAACAGATAGTTATCACCTGACTTTGCAGTGTCCCCCAACTCTAGAGACCATTGCCTTTTAACTTACTGTTTTGGTTTCATGGCTCACAAATTTACTAGGCTTACAAAAACAGATCATTTTCCTCAGGTGTGGGTTGAGGTCAAAACACAGCCAAAGGAAGAGGAGTGAATATTGGACTTGCATTTATCAGGCAGACAGAAACACAACCTCAAATGAGTGTTAATTTTTCTGTGTGCCAGCTCAATGTGTAAATGGACCACTGTTTCTTAACATGACCTCCATAATAATTTTATAATGTAATAATATGTCAATTAAGTCTTTATAGTTGGTTGCACTGCCAAAAAATTAATGAATACAGGTTTTAACTAAAGACCATCTTGCTATGGGATCACACCAGCCAACCACGCCTGTCACCGTGTTGAAATTCAGGCTCATGAGTACTCAGTTGTCATTACTACTGTATTACATGACCACTCGGGAGTTATTACTAAGTTAATACATGAGTACTACGTACTCATGGGTCAGACCGCACCCACCTGCCAAAGTACTCAAAACCACCTCTGTGGTACTTTCTGGTACAGAAGGTGTCATGATCACACACACACACACACACACACACACACACACACACACACACACAGACATACTCACAAGGTGAAACCAATAGCAGCCACGACAGTCGTGGCTGGTAAAAATTCATGATGCGAAACCAAGTTTTAATAATATTCATGGCCACCTCTTTTTTTTCAGCAATAAGAATTCAGTTTATCTGCCTTCTGTAAAGGGTGTTCGAAGAAACAATGAATGCACATTCTGGATGTGATGCAGGAGACAAAAGCCAGTGCCTTGAGACATTGTTGACTGTCTTCTGTTGTCCTCTGTCCTCTTTGATTAAAACAATGTGGCCCAGTGAATCCTCTCATTCCACAGTTAATTTTGGGGCACTTTTGTTGCATTTCTGCCACATTAGCACCTTGACATGTGTTTACTGGAGTGGAGACTCACTGGTTGTCACTACCAGTAAACCACAGGTGTCGCAAAACCAACCGTGAGTGAAATCCCAAGAATGAGTTGGAGCAAGCCTCCAGGAGAGAACAAGAGTCCTTAAAAGTGCTCTGCCTAAAGTATGTGTATGTGTAAGTGTGTTTCTGTGTGTGAAACAGAGGTGTGTGTGTGTGTGTGTGGGGTGGGGGGGGGTGGGGGGGGGGTGTAACCTTGGGAGCAAACAGCTGTTCACCGAACTTTCTCTTTAAAGAGATAGACAAGGGACGTGGCTTCTGATGACAATACTGCTGTCAGTTGAATTTACATCAGTTGAATTCGTTGTTAATGTAGAGAACGATTGGAAAAGAGAGGTTGGAAAGCACTATGGACAGAAAGAGAGAAAAGGAAAGAAAGAAAGGCAGAGGCTGAAGGAGAGTGGTGATGTGAAGGCACGGAGAGAACAAGGAAGTCAGAGAGATAGAATGAGTTTCAGGCAGGGAGAGAAAGCGAAGAGGAGAAGAAAAGAGAGATGTCCTGCAGGCAGAGCTAGTAAATGAGTCATCGGAGTGGATCTGCTATCAGGTCTATTCTAACAGCGCTACAAGTGAATGGATGCCTTAAAGGTTAGGCATAAAATGACTTCTCATTTTGCTGCGATATCCCCCCAGGTAGACATTAATGCTTTAGTTATGGACTTGACTGTAAAAGCTCCTGAGGTAACGTGTTGCCTGTCTCCCATAAATATCTCGGGCTATGTATATGCACATTGTGATTTCAATGAGGCTGCGTTTATGGTGAAGAGAGTATTTTTGTGCAAATCGCCAGTAAAGTTGATGTGATGCTATGTGTCATTCCTACAGCCAGGTAGTCACCCTGTCTGCCGAGCCAACTCCCCAGGTGCTGCAGATCACAGCTGAGACTCTATTCAGCTCTGATCGCCCTGACCCATTTCAGTGCACACATGCACACACTCACACGCACGCACGCACACCAACGAGCACTTGCAAGCAAAGCCATGCATTCATACAAAGTAAGGCAGCCACACGCACACACAAAACACTTACACATGTGCCAAGCTTCATTTCTGCTCTGCTGAGTCTGTTCGTGTCACAACTTTGCAGATGTTTTAGCCATGAGGACATGAACACGAGATTTGCACATATTCTGTTCCCAGTCGTTTGGTTGGAACAGTCCGTTTTGAAATGATAATGAATCTGTGGGCCAGGATCTCCCACATGGCGCCACGTCTAGTGTGGAAACAGAAGAAATAGAATAAGGCAACCCTGGAAAGCTGCTGCATCAGTTTTTTTTTTTTTTTTGCCTGTCAGATGTGAAAATCAAATTCTGGCTGAACTAGATATTGTTTTTAAAGCAGTCTGTGTTTCTAAGAAGTGATAAAATGTAAAAAAAAAAAAAAAAAAAAAGTGAATCTGAGGTCAGTGTTACATCCGTAGAGAACTGCTGGAACCCCAGCAACTGATTTTCAAAGTCCTGTGGTATTAATCAATATTTAGTCAATATATATATATATATATATAGAAAAAAAACACTAAAAAATGTTGAGTGTGGTGACTCACACACTCCTACACATGTGTGTGTATTTAACACACCCCCACCTCCCACTTACTATTACAGCAGGCACAAACAGGTTAAAAATCAAACGTTGTTATGCGCACTTAAAGACAAAGAGGGAGAGGCAGTGTACAGGTCAGATTCCACAGCAATATAACTACCCAGCAGGGAACACTGACCATCTAAACTCAGTGTGTGAGCATGACGTTAACTACTGCCATATCAGAGGGGATGAAGCCAGAGAGTGTGTCGCTGCATCCTCTGGGCACAGCAGTTGCCCCTGAGCCAGAGCTGCTGTGTATCTTTGGCACAGGGGACTTAGGGCGCTCTCTGGGCCTGCGTCTGCTCCAGTCTGGCTACAGGGTGGTGTACGGCAGCCGAAGACCTCACAGCTGTGGCCCCTCGCCTCAGGGAGCTCAGGTACAACACATGGCATTATATAGCGCTTGGAATCTGTAATGGGGACAAAACATTGTGCAGCTCAAAGATGCTCATGAAATATGAAACACACTCCTGAATACATGTGTTGTGCAGGTGATGAGCCACGCAGCGGCAGCTCAGTCGACCGGTCTCATCTTTATTTGTGTTCACAGAGAACACTATGAATTCCTACAGACAATGGCACCTCAACTGGAAGGAAAGGTGAATCAAAGATTGATGTTAGAATCTGTAACAAAAGGTACACAAAATACAGAGTAGTTACTAAGGCACAGTTCCAGATGACTGATGGTACTTCTTAACTCTGAATTGAAGAATGTAGAACAAATTACATGTTGCACATGTATTCTTCTCCACATGTGAGTTGACTGATAGTGAGTTGACTGAAAAAGGCTGACCATTCCCCCTTTACTGTATTTACTGTGTAGAAATTAAAAGGTGCCTTACAAAGGAGAATCAAGATCGAAAAATGTTGTCACTGTAAGAAATAAAATAAAAAAAAATGAAAGGTACAAGAACTGAAACTGAAAAAAATAAAAACCTCAATAAAAATATACCATTAAAAAGATGATGTGAAAGAAGTGAAATCAACAAAAATGCAGATGAGGCATATTTGAACTGTAAAAATTAAACTCAGAATATAAAGATATTTCCATTTTAGAAAATGAAAATCAACTCACTTTATTGTTACAGAGATAGAAATATGTTGGAGATGAGATCAGAGTTAACTGAACAGATTTAACTACTTTTCTCTGTTGTTTGATCTTTTTTGTCAATGCTAATGGTTTGATTACAAGGTGCTGGTGGACCTCAGTAACAACCTGAAGAAAGATATGTACCCAGAAGCCAATGCAGCCTACCTGCAAAGGTAACAGACTCCTGTGGAAGTGTGGAGAAGAAGTGAAGTGTGTCTCTTTCATCAACGTACTGTGCATGTAAACAGTTCCCTCCCACTGGAAATAAGGCCTTATGTGTGCAACAGCCTCACAAAAGGAACTTAATTTTTTTTCCAAAAAAATCCAGGCACCTACCATTGGAAAATCAGTTTTCCAATGGTAGGTGCCACTTTTTTTTTAATGCTGGATGTCTTATCTGTGAGAATAATATTTCTGGGAAAGTGCTCCAAAACACTTTTTAGAGCATGAGACATCAAAACTCTCCACTGAATCCAAAAGAAATGAAAAAATTTGCGGGGCTGCAGCTCTCGTGGCAGAACGGCCTGCTGTGAATCTATTCAGCTGAAGTGGAAACATTGATTCTCACCATTTTGAGACCCTTCCTTCCCCGTCTGTGTATTTGTAGACAGAAACAATAGCAACTAAAGTCCTTGTTGTGTGTTCTCCAGACTGGTCCCTGGAGCTGCTGTGGTGAAAGGCCTCAACACGCTGTCTGCCTGGGCCCTGCAGAACGGACTTCTGGCAGGAAAACAGGTGAGAGAGGAGTGGAAGAAAGGAATCTGTGAAAATATGGCAGTGGGATCAAGGTGAAGCAGAGCCAGGAAGCTTCCGAGCCTTAAGGAAGGCTTTGATTGAATAGAGTAAAGATACAAAGACAAGGCAGTAACAGGAGGGGAGATTACCAACTTGATCTTTTCATGATGAGACATGTTTGACTTCAAACCAGGCAACAATAATTGCTTGCATCCTTTCCTGGAATACCATGGGAAAAGTAGCTCCCAGACTTGTTAATAATGGGAGATGATCACTTCACCATACGCCAGGCGAATTTTAGTAAAGGAATTGATTTCATTTGTGCTGGTGCAGATTATTGATTTTGCCATCTTTCCATAACAATGCAAGAGAAAATGAGGACAGTTCTTGTATAAACACACAAACAAACAAGCGCACTTTATGATGTTACAAAGTCGAAAGACCAATGTTTATTGCAGTTTCAGTTTCCCAGCTACAAAGAGAAAGACAAACATGCTGGAACCTCTGGAGACTAAACCTGAATCTGCCTCGAATCCTTTTCAACACAAACAACCCCCCCCCCATATATCCACACACGCACACACACACACACACACACGCACACTCCACTGCAGTGCTCTATTTTCTTTGAAAACAGGTAGCTGTGAGAGAGCAGAAGTGGTGTGTTTGAGTGTGTGTGTCTTTATCAGTGCACGTGTCTGTGACAGTACAGTATATATCCACATGCACACGCATGCTCGTAAGTGTGTGCTATTCCCCAGCCAGCAATTTGATCAGATCCACAGCGGGGCTGTGGCTCTGTCACATCTACATTCAGATGGAGATTTAGTCTGTCGGCCGTCCCCTGCTGTTACTGGTGCAGTAATGTAGGGAGACATGGCTGGCTGCCCGGTCCACTTATACACACACCTGGGGGAAAACTGCTCAATCCTACTGACTCCACTATATGCCTGTCAAACTGCTCTCTCTTTCTCTAACACTTTCTAGCTTTCTCCGTCTCTCTCACTTTATATGATTCCATTTTTTCCCCCCTTTTACAAACAACTTAATCATCTTATCACAGAGCTGTGAGTGTGGTAATAAGCCTCAGCGTGGAGAGATCTAGAAATGGGATTACACATTGAGCAGCATATGTATATATAGTATGCATGTGTCTTTACATAGTCATACACTTGCAGGGGTTTCATCTCAAAATTACTGAAACAGCACAGGGGAGATCAACAAAACAAGGGTAATTTTGTAGACAGACACTGTAGGTGTACATGGTGCAGTCATGCGCTTGATATTCCAAACAGAGCTGGTGAGTCATCTAACAATCATCTTAGAGTAATTATTAGCGACTGAAAAACAAAAGCTTATTAGAATACAGCAAAAGGAAAATATTCCTTCATTTCTGAAGAAATGTGCATTTGCTTTTTTTTGTTCGTTTTTTAATTACTGTGTGATAGACTCCAAAACTACAGCTAAAGATATTCTGAAAGGTGACTAAAATTAAACAAATATTCACCTGCATAATATGTTATTAGGACCGTTATTACAAGTGATTCATTATAAAGACTCTTTAGGTGGCTGAAAATGGGCCCCAACAAACTAGGTTCCTTTTGTGAGGCTATTGCATACATAAAGCCTTATTTCCAGTGGGAGGGAATCATTTTTCAATTCAATTTTATTTATATATCGCCTTCCACAATCAAAAGCGCTTCACAGAGACCCAGAGCCTGACCCCAGAGCAAGCACTTAAGGCGACAGTGGCAAGGAAAAACTCTCTTTTAACAGGAAGAAACCTTGAGCATTTACATGTGCAGTATATTTATGAAAAATATTTACTCCTATTTGAGTGACGTTTGATGATGCAGATGACAATAAACCTTTTGAAGTTTTTGCTAAAACCCACAATGGGCAGCTTTTTTTAAAGGATATTGTTTAGCATAAGTTTGTGGGGATCTTTTTAAAGATTTTCATCTCCACTTGGAACCAGTGTGTTTGGGGCTGAGTGGCACCGACAGTGAATGTAAACCAGAAAGTATTGTGAGATGGACTAACTCATTGTTGTTTTCCTCTTTTCATCCCCAGCTTTGTCCTTTTAACAAACCATTACTAAAAAATTCATCCATTTTCTACCGCTTAATCCATCAGGGTCGCAGATTACTAAAAAATTAAAAATAAAAAAAACCTCTCTGTGTTCCAGGTGTACCTATGTGGGAACAGTACAGAAGCAAAGCAGGCTGTAGCAGAGATGGCCACCAAACTTGGTCTCATTGTTCTGGACAGGGGGTCTCTGTCTGCAGCCAGAGAACTGGAGGACTTCCCCCTGCAGCTGTTCCCAGAGTGGAGGCTGCCACTACGTGTGGCTGTCGGGCTCACCGCCTTCTTCTTCTTCTATCTGCTAATAAGAGATGTCATCTACGCTTATGCTGAACAGGGGAAAGACATCTCCTTCAGAATCATGGTGTCCCTGGCCAACAAGGTAAAGATTTGCTCCCACTTTTTAGTGTCTTGCAGACTGCTATTTTGTGTTCCCTTCAAAGGCTGTGTTCTGTGTTTATCCCCCATCTCTCAGGTGTTTCCCATTGTGTCACTCATCATGTTGTCTCTGTGTTACCTACCTGGTGTCATAGCAGCCTTCCTTCAGCTCTACAGAGGAACCAAGTACAGGTCAGACATCAAACCAGGACAAAAATGTTCTCTGCCGGTGCAATTTGTTGTAAAAGGTGTATCATTTTTGGACTGTAAAGTAGCCTAGCTCACTTTTGCATGTTCCAGGCGCTTCCCTGATTGGCTGGACCGCTGGATGCTGTGCAGGAAGCAGATGGGTCTGGTTGCACTGGGCTTTGCTTTTCTGCATGCCATCTACACATTCATCATTCCTATTCGCTATGCTGTCAGACACAAACTCATCTCGCGCGTGGTGGATGAAGTACAGCAGGCTAGTTCAAACCTCTTGCAGTATTTCTGCAATCCTGTACATAGAGGAACATTACATGAAACTATCATTAAGCAGGAAATTCACCATAGTTACTCTCTCCATGTCTCTCTCTCTCTCTCTCTCTGTCTTAGATGAAGAACAATAAAACCACCCCGTTTCACTTTGATAATACAGAGGCATGGGGCACGGACTCATTTTATGTGCTGGGGATCCTGGGTTTCTTTCTTTATGTCCTGCTAGGACTAACATCCCTGCCCTCTGTGGGAGGCTCGCTCAGCTGGAGAGAGTTCAACTTCATTCAGGTCAGGGCGCAGTTGGAAATGTACCGTGTGTTCTGTGCATGTGTGAGCAAGGGTGTGTGTGTGTGTGTGTGTGCTTGTTTTCATCTTTAGGTCCACAGACATTATCAGCCACGTGCACATTTTGATAATCTGTCTTTCTGATAATCTGTATTTGGAGTTTCCAAGTTTTATTCAGAGTTATTAAACTGTTGTAGAAGCAATATGTCATTGGCACTCATTTCCCTGGAGTCTAGTTAACCAACTGCCTCACACAGGCACACAGAGTGAAAGCCTGGCTGACTTTAGCCCAGGCTTTTAAATGTTAAGTTATTCATTAAATAGAATTATGATACCTGGTATGATCCCTAGTGAGAAGATTGTTAATGCAGGTCACAGGTCCGTTTGTGTAAAGGTCAGATCCATTGGTAGACCTCAAATAGGGAATGAGACTCAGAGATACAGGTCTAGGTCATGATAATCTTTATGATCTGGTGAGAAGAGTTGTGAAAGATGTAAAATAACAGGTATCAATTTACATAAACTGTTTTTTGTTGTTGTTGTTGTTGCGGTTATGATCAGGGTTGTCAACAGAGGAATGTAGGTTTTTGAATATACACTTAAATGCTCATTGCAGAAGAATTTGCTGTTCTAAATTAGTTAAATAAGATCCCTGATTATCATTATAGGGGTAGAGTTCATTACTGCACCACATTAACATGAGCATTTCCTTCTTGTGCTGTTTGCACTGTTATTGTAAGTCGCTGTGGATGAGAACAACGGCTAAATGCTAAAAATGTAAATGGAAGCACATTATCCAAGTAATTAACAATAACCAAGCCTCAAAGGCCACTGCTGCTACAAAACTAATTATTCTGGAACGTCTGAGAAACAGTTTGTATTTTTAGCTCACTGTAATGCTTGAGGATTGTACAAGCACAGAAAATATCCAAACGTTCATCTTTAGATTTATCAGAAAAATACCACAGAAAAGTCAGCTTTCTTGTGTGCTCGGCTTTTGTTCCTACAGTCAATTTCAGAGCACTTTTGTTTTACCAAAACATGTATCATGCACTAAAATACAGCATGTTAGCTGCTTGGACTTCAGTTACCAACTATCCTTTATGGAAATCCAGATTTTAATCATGTCTGTTATTTATGTGTATTTTTTTTAATTCAGTCTAAGCTGGGCCACCTGACCCTGTCCATATGCACCACGCACGGCTACATTTACGGCTGGAACAAATTTCTTCGTCCATCTACCTACAAATGGTATACTCCTCCAGGCTACATGCTCTGTCTGATTGTGCCGTCTATGGTTCTGGTGCTGAAGGTGCTTCTCCTCCTTCCCTGCGTGGACCGCACTCTCACCCGCATTCGACAAGGCTGGGAGAGGACCCAACCGAGGGAGGACGTGGGTGAGAGCAAGGCCGCGAACGTGTGAACTCTGACCTTTGAAGTCATCAGGGTTGATGATAACTGAGGGTTTCATCCAGTAATTATTTTGAAGGGAAAAAAACTGTATATAACTGTACATTCGAAGACAACAGAACCTAAAATGGTAAACATTAGTAATTTGTAAATAGCCATAAGCAAATGGATATGTTCAAATGTTGCAGAATAACTTTCTATTTTCCAAAGTGTCTACTATACATATATGTGTGTGTGTGTGTGTGTGTGTGTGTGTGTGTGTGTGTGTGTGTGTGTGTGTGTACGTGTGCGTGTGTGTGTTTGTGTGTCCAAAGATAATTTTGTCCGTGCTCGGTTGGTGTATAATTGTGTCCTTTGATCAGTCAGCACTGTCTACTCTCTATTGTGCAATAGCCAAACAAAACAAAAAAAGGATAGTTTATTTCAGCCAAATGGACACGTCTCCATGGATATAAATGTTTTTAATGCCTATTTCATTTGAGCAGCAAAAAAAGAGAAAAAAACAACACAAAAAAAAATGATTTCACATTTGTGCTGTATCTTTTTCACAGAATGTGGTGAAAAATAGATTGATATCCCCTGCTGAAATCCATTGTTTTGATAAACATAGGCAATAGTTTCCGTTTCCCTCTCTCCTCTCACTTCAAGTGGTGCGATTGTATCCCCGAGGTTGCTCTCTTTTCAGGATGTTATCGATCTGCCGTTTTCTAACACAAATACTTTGCTGCCCAAATCTGCCGTCCTCGTGCAAACGTGTACACACGCACACAGTCACGTATGCACATACACAAGGGAAAGGAGAGCAAGGTTAAGCTAATTACATTATCACACGTAGAGTCAACACACATGTGCACACACAGATGTGCACATACAAGTGCCAAAACCGGAGTGTGTAACAGAGGATAACACATTTGACAGCCAAAAGAAAACTCTGGAGGCAGAACAAGTTTGATAAAAAACAGTCTTAGCTAGATTTAAAACAGGGTTACAGTCAACAACTAATGCAGAAGCCTTGAGCAGGTAGATGATAGTCATCAGAGCATGTAAAAGGAGGCAGACAGAATATAAGCTGTACAACTAAGGCAATGTAGACAGTTTGACAAAGACTGGCCAAGAGATGGCCTCAGTATACACTGACACCAGATCAGTAGTAGCTGGGTAGACAGGTGACTGGATCTTGTGATGAGCAAAGGCAGGAAACTCAGTACTGATGGCTGGTGGACAGGTGCAGAATGGCAGGTGTGGAACAACTGGAGAGGTTAATGTGTACAAGTCTAATCAGATCATCCACAGGCAGAAGAGGGAAGAGGAGAGGAGGGAGCAGCTGTCGTCATGACAGAGTCTGGTGCTACAAAAGAAATATGCAGAACCTTTTTTTTTTCGTTTTTTGCCCAAAGCAGAACATTTAGTCAGAGACATCCTGTTATCTAGCATCTAACAACATTATCTGCACGCACAATCTGCAATCCCTTACACCCTATCCCATTGTATTATTCTCCCATTACCAAAGAGCGGCTGTTGATTTTAGGCTATTTCCTGCTGCTGGGGCGTTTTGGGCTGTGTGTGTGTGCGTGTGTGTGTGTGTGTGTGTGTGTGTGTGTGTGCACGCTGATGTATAAATGAGATAGAGTATACCAATATTGCCCTGGGTGAGAAGTAAGATGTTGCAACACACAGAAGAACTGTGAAACAAACTAACTTACATTCATCGTTTCCTCTCATGTTTAATTTCACACACCTAGACAAGTGTGAAACCCATAATAAGATTATGTGTGTCCAGCCATAAAGGCTTGACTCTATATGAGCATAAATAAACAGTAGAAACTGTGGGTAAGAACACAGATCATGGACCTCATTTGACGAAGAGTTCATCCAGGATTCATCTGTGATATATAGACATGATGCTTGAATAGCTTGAGCATTTACATAGTTTGTAATAAAATGATCATGGCTCTAAATTGCTAGACATTTCTTGTCTCTGTGCTGTAAAGTTTAGAAAATCTGTTTTAGCGTTTGTGTAGGTAAAAGTAATTCTAGTAAGTAAATGTGTGAATTATGTTCAGTCCATGTTCCTTAATTCTGTGAAATTTCTGATCTCTTCTGCAGATTGTTGGAAATGAGAACCGGTTCTCAACTGACTTACCTGGTGAAATAAAGCTTAAATAAATACGTTTTGAAAATCAATCACTTCATAAAAATTGTTTTAATACTGTTTTTTCTGTCAAGGCCTGTTAAGAATATTTCTCAGTAGAAACTTGGTTTTGTCTTAATGTTTTGTCAAGGGTGGTTTCTTTCACAGAAATAAAAGTCTGTGCAGACATTCAGCATCCTCAAAATAAGCTCCTTGCAAACTGTTTACAAGCAAGCAATTACAAAAACCTAAACACACTGGAAGAATCACTACAGTTTTTTTCTCTAAGTTTTTTTTTACTCAATTCATTTCTGTTAACTCTGGGACCTGCAGGTTAAAAGAAAAATTGGGTCTTGATGCATGAAATAAATTATTCCCTCATATGGTAAATCTTGACTGTTTTTTTCAATAAAGATCAGAAAGTCCAACTTGGTAGCGCCTCAGGTTTGCACTTAAGTCTGTATAACTCAGCACAGCATGGGGTACATGCACCATGGCGTTGGATACCAAGGGGACAAATGGCATTCCAGGCAACAGTATTCCTCAATGTGGATAAGGCCTTTACAATATGTTCAAATACTCAATCTCCCAGGCTGTTGAGGTAAAAAGTTGCCCTCCATTACATCAGGAAGAAGCTAGAGTGCCACAAGGGGCTTTTTCTGAGTTCTCACGGAGCACATAATGCTTAATTGACTCAGCAGGAATGTCAAAAGAGAGGTGTTTAGGGTGAGCAGAGTTACTGCTACAGCTCTCACCGTGCAGCCTAATTTACTGTGGAAGTCCCTCGAGGTTTGGAAGTAGCCTATAGCACGGCAAGAAACTTATAGTTTGAGCAAATGTTTCAACTCCTTTAGAGAAGAAAACTGAAAAAAAAAAGATGAAAGAGCAGTTGTCTCATTTGGTTATCGCTAATGAATCAAACAGTCCACCACACGTATCAGTGACTGAAAAGCCACCGTTTATCTTTACAGACCTGGACACTTGGTAAGCAGCTTGTAGCATATGGAGAAAATGGAACAAAACAATGAAGAGCCCACGTGCAGTGATAAAGATCGGCATATAATCAACTGGGATATGAGAAGGGTATCTTTAAACAAGTGATTCCAATCCTTTTTTAAACATTTCCAACATTTGCATTTTAAGCACATGCAGTAATAAGTAGGTCTTTTTAAAAATGTTTGCAGTTGCTGCTTTATCTGATTTATTGTTTACGTTATACATTTTCATATCGTTATTGCTCAGTCTTGCTAAGAATTCTAGATGTTCAGCTAGAGAAGTTATTAAGGTTTGTAGACTTGCTTGTTTAAAATACTGCCAAACGTCGTGAATGAGACCACTAAGACACATTAGCATAAAAAACAGGGCCTTGGAGAAAAAATAATCTGGAGTCATAAAAAAGCAGAACGAAGCGATAAAAAGAGGAGAAATATATAGTAGTCACCAGCCACTACTCTTAAGATCCAGACACTGAATTTCCCAAGTCACACTGGGACTGATGTAAACCATAAAATCATAAAGCATCAGCTGGATTAATGGTTGTTGTCCAAGAGTGAAAATGGTCAAAATCTTATACTGTACAATGAGTGCACAAATGGATATCGCAACATTCAGTAATAAAAAAAATATACCAATTTTACACTAATCTGACCAAGAAAATCTTTTATAATTTGTGTGTCTTTAAGGCAGAGGTTCTTAGAGCTCTGGTCCCTGCTGGTTTTCTGTTCTATGAATACATTTACTTTAATCATGTAAGTGGAAATTAAATCTGTTTTTGACGCTGACCCTGTCTGGCAAAGGAGAATAACTTCCCTAATACAGTTTTTTTTTTTTTTTTTTAAGTATGAGTACCTCATTTTGTCTTATTTTGATCCCAGCAGGAGTTGCACAGTTTTATAGAGAATAAGTCAACAGGGCTTCACGCACACCGAAGCAAGAACCCAAGCTGTGCCGGTGTCTTCATGGACTAAAATCACAAGGCTGACATGAAGCAAGATTTGTTCACATATCAACTGATATAATGCACAAAGTAGAGCTCTTAAAGCACCTGTGAGGAGGCTAAGGGCTGGATCAGGCTTCAGGAACATGCAAGAGATTAGAAAAGACGTGTTGCATAAAAGCTAGTTTAGCTGTTGTCAGTGATCCCAAAATTGTCAGAGCACCCCTGCCTTCCACAGATGTACAGATTGTTATTAAATGTTTCATGTCAAAATAATAGCCATAAAAGACTTGGACAGTTCCTTTGGGGACGAAAACTTAGGTGAAAAAAATAAAAAGAGACAGACTGGTTGTCCTGTAACATAAAGCTGTCATGTTTTGCTGATAGACAAATGTGAGTTCTGTGCTTCCTCTTGTTGTCAGGGCTCTTCCTGTGGTTCGGCGGTCCAGTGTCCTCCAGTTCAACACATTCCCTGGGGTGAAGTTGAGTTCATCCATGGATCTCACAGGGGGAAAGGATGAAGTTCCACATGTGGACATCAGGCATCATTGCAGTGAAAGACTGCTTAATGTGAAATCCCCTACCATGGAAATCCTCTAGAGATTGCAGAGAGCTGAAAAAAAAGTTCTATGTTGTACAGACACATGATAAATTATAACTTACCAATCTGGTTTAATTTAAACTATAATTAAACCATACCCCTCCCAGGATCGTAATGGGTCTAATGATGTTTGATCCACAAATGAATTTCCGAATTGAAGGCTTTCCAACTAACAACGGCTGCACCAGTACAGATGTGGAACAAACAGAGTGCCACATGTTCAGCATAGAGTCCTGCGCTCCAAATTCTGCTTTTTGACCAAATCAGTCACATCACTTGTTGTGCCCTTGAATATCAGGAAGGCTTTGGCAGCAGTGGTCACCCAATGCTGCCCCAGTACTGAGCAGAGATACTGCCTGAAAAATATAAATATTTATTCTTTAAATGGTGGTAACAACCCTGCTTTTTTATGGGTGGTACAGTTGGGTCTACATTATATCTCTCGTTTTGATTTTTTTTTCTGTGCCCTTGCCTAATTGACTTGCTGCAGTACAACATCTGGGTCCTATCCGTACTGCCACAACCAAATATTATGTCCTCTCTGCCGAGGGCTTTGTGTTGGAGGAGTCTTCACGCCCCTCTCTCTACTGATGTGATGAGATCCAGTAGAGAGTGGGGAGAAGCCTGCAGCTCAGAGCAAATGTTTCCTGGAAAACGGCATCAGATCAGCTGGAGGAATGAACCCTGGAGAGGGATCAGACTGAGGCGACTAGACAGAGCTCAACTCAACTCAGCAGGAAAAAAAACTCTGAGTTTGACTGAGCTTCCAGACAAGATGAGATATAGTTGGTGGGCAAGATAGAGGGAGAGAGAGAAAGGAGGTCTGTCTGATGAAAGAAATTGCTTTTGTACAGTACATTTATATAATTGTTTCAGCATTTTTAGATTAATAGAAACAGTGAAACTGATTTTTCTCGGTTAACTTCATTGACAGTAGGAAGCAGAACAATAGATGCAGACGGCCATCACATTTGTTTCTGTGGATGCATGTTTACACGTGTGTCTCGAATTCAGTGTGGGCAACTTGTGTTGAGAATGGAGGTTGTGGAACAAGGGAAGTGTTAGTATGTACAACAAAGAAATAAATAAGATGATCAAGATGCAGAGGGCTCAGAGAGAGGATGGATCAGCTGTCACCATGACAAAGTCCGGTGCAATAAGAAAAATATGCAGCGCCTTTTTTGCCCAAAGCACATTTAGTCAGAGGCATTCTAGCATCTAACAACATTATCTACACACACAATCTTTAATTCCTTATACCCTCTTGCAATGTATTGTTCTCCCATTACCAAAGAGCAGCTGTAGATTTTAGATGATTTCCTGTTGCTGGCGCATTTTGGGCTGTGTGTGTGTGTGTGTGTGTGTGTGTGTGTGTGTGTGTGTGTGTGTGTGTGTGTGCGTGTGTGTGTGTGCGTGTGTGCTCGCTGTTGGTGATGTATAAATGAGATAGAGTATTCCAATATTGCCCTGGGTGAGAATTAAGATGTAGCAATGTGCAGAAAAGCTAACTTCCATCCATCATTTCCACTCATGTTTAATTTCACACACCTAGACAACCTTGAAACCTATAATAAGATTATGTGCGTCCAGCCATGAAGGCTTGACTCAATATGAGCATAAATAAGCAGTTGAAATTGTGGGTGAGAACACAGATCACGGACCACATTCAATGAAGAGTTCATCCAGGTTCTGCTGATCTCAGAAACGTACACTTGGATGTCGAATAGTGGCAAGAACTTTAGCTGTTTCGTCATTGCGGTCATTAACCATATTTGTTTCCTTCCTGTTCTTGTGTGCACAAATAGGCCCTAATACGGTTGTAAAACCATCCAAAGTCCTCTGATTTTATCTCTGGCTGATAAAGTTGGTCAAAGTGTATAAGATCTTTAAAAGCATACAAAAATGTTTAACTGATATAGTGAAGGTAATAAATTATTCAGTTACAAAGATATTCATGTGAAGCTTAGGTAAATTAATGTTCAGGTTGTTCAGGCAGTATCTAAAAAAAATTCTGTGTCAGATGGAGTTTGAACTATAAGCTTCTTAGAATCAACAAACATCCAACTTTATCAGAAATAAGCACAGCTAATAGCCAGAAAAATGATGTTCAACAGCTTCAACAAGTATTGCAGAGAAATCAACTAAGTGCAAATTCATTGTTGCCCTGTATTACATCCGTAACCAGCTAACTTAACTCAAGAAGCTTGAGTTCTTATGCAGAACACAATGCGTGACTGATTCGTACAACTTAATTTATTGTAGAAATCCCTGCACAGGTTTGCAAGTAGCTTTTATCCCTAGGGACCAAATGTTTAAAGTCTATGGTGGCTGAAAGCACAGCAGTTTACAGTAAGGATCCATGCAAATCAACAAAACACAAACAAATTAAGAGCAAGATATAAACTGCATGTCATTCGAATGAGTGTTTTTTTTTCTCTTCTTGCACAGACTATGAGTACAGACTGATACTGAATTCATTCTAAATTATAGAATGAAAAAACATTTAACAACTGCTCATAGAAAACTGATTCATGTCAGTTCAGTGCGTCCTTTTCATTGTAAAGGACCAGTCTGACATTTTAGGGCAATGCACTTGCTTGCTTTCTTGCTGAGAGATATAAGTGGAGAAGTGACTGTACCCAGCCGAGAAATAGTCCTGATGATCGTAAACCTCCATAACCGTATCGTCTTTACACTTCATTGTTTTGTGAAAATGAGCTAAAGTTAGCTAAGCTAAGCTAACTGGCTGCAACTTAATTTTTACAGTGCAGAAATGGAATCAGGCTTCTTTAACTCCTGGCAAGAAACTTGGTCATTAAAATTTAACGGCTGATCTTAGTTAGTTGTTGAGGTACAGAAGGTGTTAAACACAACACAACTCGATTCTTGGGCAGGGAAAAAAAGTTTAATCTCTCTTCAAATACAGCTATTAAAAGCAATCACAAATGAGACCATTGGGAGACAACTGAGATGAAGAACACAGAAGGTGTACCATAGTCACAAAAAGCAAGCTCACAAGGTACTGCTCTTTTTGATCCAGGCATTGAAGAGCTTCTGAACAAATCACACTGAATGTGTAATGCCTATAAAGTAATATCTTTGGCAAAATTTCTTAAAGCACTGATGCAATATAATCTCAACTCTGTTTTCATCTTCAGCTGGCGTTGGTTTCACAAACTCTGGTGCACTGGCAAATCATAAATTCACTTAACAACCTTAGCTTTGACTGGATTAATGACTGCTCACACCATGAATACAAGTGATCCCTACACAATGATTCTCAGGGAAAAAAATGGCCATAAGTTTAAAGAAACAAAATAAATGTTTTGCAAAGATCTTTCAAACTAAGAAACAAAACAGAAAAGCGTAGAAAAAGATATTAGGAAATGTTATTTGATTCAGGTTTTTAGTTTAGATTGTTTTTTTTTTTTCTTTGAAAGGTCAGAGACAGTTGTTTTGTTTTTCTTCTATCAGCACTTTTCCTGTAATCTGGAAGTCCAGCATCTTCCAGTTGAGCACGTTCCCTGGAGTGAAGTTTAGTTTATCCATGTAGTTCTGGATCTCACAGGGCATAAGGACATGGTCCCACATGTGAACATCAGACATCATGCCAACAAAAGACTGCTCGACGTTAAATCCCCCACCATAGGAATCCTGCTCCTGAGAATTTGCAGAAATTTTAGATGACAGCTATTTAGCACTATACTTTGAAGACATTCACTAAATCATAAAGGAACAACTTAGAGCATCTTTGGAAGACTATTAAAGGAATAGTTTGACAGTTGGGGAAATACCCTTCTTATTTGCTCTCCTGCTAAGAGTTAGATTAGAGAAGATAACCAATCTCATGTGGACAGTCTAGCTGTTTTCCTGTGTCTCCAGTCTGTCTGTTAAACTAAACTAGCTTGTGGCTGGCTCAATCTACATATTTACCTCAGCAAAAAAAAGCAAATCAGTGTACTTCCCATCATGTCAAACAATTCCTTCAAGTGTACTGCTTAAAAACTGTACCTGTCCCAAAACAATTATGCTGGGTCCGCTGATGGCTTCAGAGCTGATGAATTTCCTACTCGAGGGTTTTCCATCTATCCACAGCTGCCCCAGTCCAGACTCAGAATCCCATGTAGAACAAATAGATTGTCACATGTTCAGCTTATACTCCACTGCAAAGTTTGTGTGTGTTCTTGACGTAGTAATCAATGTCATTACCAGCAGTATCCCTCAAGATGAGGAAATCATTGTCAAAAGACTGTGTGGCCAAAGAGAAAATGGAGTGGCCTCTGCGGAGGTCTGTAAAGGACCTGTATCCAAAACAAGGACATCTTCAAACATGATGATTTTTATTGTCAGACATACAGTGTGTTGTTTCATTCACACTGCATATTCAGCACTACCTGAGACAGACGGTTAAAGCACTGAAACTCTGTCTTGATGTAGTCAGCCTCACGAAAGCTGTGTTGGTTTCTAGTGGGAAGGTGAACATTCTACCTGACAGATCTTAAGAAAGGAAAGACAGACAGAATCAGCAAGTGAAATGTAAATTGTATAATAGACAAATGAATCATATAATAGCATAAAATACATTTGCAAGTTGAAAATGTTTTGTAAAATTATGTTTTCAAAAGAGATGTTGAATTTATTGTGCACCTGAATTTATTCCGCACCTGCTATTCATGAATTAATTCCATTCCTGATTAATTAGTAATGTATTTCAAACGTTATTGATTACTGTGTGCCCTCTGCACTTTCTGACCATAGCTGCTGTCTGCCCCGTCGTGTTTCTTTCAATTTTTTCCACTTCCCATAGAAAATAAATTGAAGCTGAAGACTCCACTCTGATCAGATGTATCAGCCTTTGTTTCTTGTTTAGATGTCTGCCAGTGTTTGGTTACTTCTTGCCTGTTTATGGACTTTTTCCCTGCCTTTGCACCTTGTGGACTTGTTTACTTCCAACTGCCTCAGGTTAAAGACCATAAGTCAGCAAATAGACCAAGTTATTTCTCTTAGACTAAAGTTTTCTGTATTTTCAATTCAAGTTTTAGATTAAAAAATGATGTTAATATTATAGATGAATACCTATGAACAAAATTTGTAATTTAATCATACATTTTGCCCAATTATTGCTATTAACATAAAGCTCAAACTGTATCTGTTTCATCATATTATATTTGGAAAAGACTGTACACATGAAAAAGAGTGAGCATAAAGGAAACAAACATCAAAAGATAACAGCCCACTGCATTTCTGTGCATCTTTACTGTGATGTCATTTTGATATTGGCTCTGTTACAATAATTTGTAATACAAAAATGTGTTTTTACCTTGAGGAATGGCAGCACATGCTGTCAACATCAGCAGCAGAAACAACAATGCCATCTGATACAAAAACAAATATGCACCATAAACAATGGAATAAATTGACTACTTTGGTGTTTGTAATGCTTTTACCGGTGCATTATAGACTTTAAATGAATTTAGGCTTACTTCAGGGAGAAATGCTGAAAAAAGTTTGTATATAATACAGTCCTGTTTGAAGTCTGTTTCGCAATCTGTGTCATGCCTTGATCTTACCTTGAGTCCTGTGTCAAGTTGTGTGTGACAGTGTACGAGATTGTGTGCTTTGTACCTTGGCTGCTTCGTCATTGCGGCCATTAACCATATTTGTTTCCTTCCTGTTGAAGTATTTGCATACAATGAATGGCTTTGGATTCCAGTGATTTGATATACAATGTCGTGTGAGAGGACTTTAAATGATTTAATAAGGCATATTACACTAAACAATACATATAGGTAGGTCAGTCCTCCACTTCGGTCCAGTCTGAAATATATCAACAAAATTAGGTTGGACTGCCATGATATATTGC
Organism: Toxotes lorentzi; assembly: GCA_037833715.1. Classification (NCBI taxonomy): domain Eukaryota; kingdom Metazoa; phylum Chordata; class Actinopteri; family Toxotidae; genus Toxotes; species Toxotes lorentzi. The sequence continues at coordinate 11,844,588 of JBBMJY010000025.1, read as the reverse complement.
TGTGTAGTGATACAAGAACTGTATGTGTCCATTTTAGATATCCACATCACTGGTAAAGGTTTACAGAGCTGCCTCCTCTTGCAGCTGTTGAAGGCAAGTGATTTTTGTGAAACAGCTAATAGACACTGACAATGCGTGGAGAGATTTAACAGCCACACCGAAGAGGAATCAGCTGATTGTTAATTGCTCTGCATTACATCAGGAATCTGCCAGCTTTACACAAGAGACTCTTTTTAGTTCTCAAACGACAAATCAAAAACGAGGTGTTTATGGTGAGTTGTGCAACCTAATTCATTGTGAAAATTCTAGCAGATTTGCAGGTAGTCTGCAGCACCACCAGTGCTAGGTGACTAGGCAACTGTTACAAGTCCTCAAGAGAAGAGTGAGTGTTTGTTGATAGTGCTTGTTGTTCCACTTGATATTTTGCTGAAGCAGACCTAGAATCACTGTGGGTCTTCAGCTTCAACCTTTCCTACAAGCAAAGGGTTTTTACTGTTGGAGCCTCATGGGCTGGAAGCGTCTTCAGAGGCAAAATGTGAGGTGAGTAATAGATCCATGGACGTGTACCACAGACCTGGCTTTGTCAATCACCAGCCTTAGAGAGCAGCATAGTCAAACTCATTATGAACCAGTAGTTTCATAATGAGGGACTAGCAGCATCTGTCAGCACAATCAAACTGTCAAAAGTCTGTGTGGGAGTGTGTCTGATTTATTATCAAAGAAGTGGTTAACCTCTGCCTTTGCCCTTCTGATTCTTCTTTAATTATCCTGACTGCCTTGTTGTTGCTGAACGCAAATTAACTAAGTAATTATCTTAATAGATAATTAAAATTTAAGATGTATTTTTCTGTTGTAATTTTTAAAATGAAAAACAAAAAACAAACAAAAAAAAAAAACTGAGTGACATGCCTATGGACCAAAATTTGGAATTTAGTCCACTATTATTAACACAATGTACATTAAATTAAGAGAAAGGGTATCACAAGCACAGCTTTGTTCATGTCCGGCCTTAAAGATTGTGTAGTACTTTTCATTACAAGGTGTGGATCCACTGGAGAGACGAGTCATTTTGTTGATTGGAGAGACTGGCGGCACCGGTCAGCACAGAATGACTTGCATGAACAATCAAAAGTCCATGTGGGAGTGTGTGTGATTTGTTATCAAAGAACCGTGAGAAGTGATGAAACATGGAGAAACTTAAGTCCCCTGCCAATATTCTAAGTATCCCGTTCACTATACAGGGGAGTAACTATAAAGTAGTGCTGTCCAATTGAATGAAGATGTTATTTATTTTAGTATCTAAAAATATATCATAAATAATATAAATATCACAACTAAGTTAAAGCTGCATTTGTCAGGTTTCAGCCAGTTTTTAGTTTTAGTCTGACGAAAGTAGCCAGGCAATGAGACTGAACCACACAGAAAATATGTGGGCATATCACAACACACGTTGTCCAAATCACATTTGGATGCAATGTTTTTATGTTTCTCTTCTCAGATAATGATCTTTATTGATTTTATTGATTTATTGTCAAGAAATAATATTAGTGATGATAATCAACTGCAGACTAATTAATACAAGCAAATCTGCTAATTCTAATTTTCTTTTTTCACTTTGTTATGTCATGTCAGACATCATGCCAGCAAAAGACTGGTTAAAGTCAAAGTCTCCATTGTAGGAATCAAATAGCATTAACATTGCATAATATTTGTAATCTATGCCTCTCTCTAATCTATACTATACAGACATACATTACATCAAAGGTAGAGCTTATCAATAAAATTATACCTGCCCAAAAATAATTAAAGCGGGTCTACAGATGATTGATCCAGAGGGGACAAATTTCTTAATTAAAGGTTGTTCATCAAACCACAGCTGTATCAGTCCAGACGCAGACTCCCATGTGGAACAAACAGATTACCACATGTTCAGCTTGTACTCCTGCTCTACAAATACTATGTATTTGTCTCTGATATACAGATCAATCTCATCATTTACAGCATCCCTGAAGATCAAGAAGTCACTGTAGGCAAAGGGTGCTGCCAGAGAGAAAAGGATGTGGCCTCTGCAGAGGTCTGCAAAGAAGTTGAATGAACTGAAAAGAAACTAGGATGCACGTTGCCCTTTCACAGTGAGAGATACAGAGGGTTCTTTGTTTTTATTTTAAACATTCAAAACTATCTTAGACAGTTACATCACTTGGTGTAGTCAGATTCAGTTTGTTTTGAAAAGGTGAACATTTTACCTCACAGATCTTGAAAAAGAGGAGAGAGAGAAATTCAAGATTTAATCAGTCACTGAGTTAATTAATCATACAGTGGGTACAAAAGTAAAAAATAATTAGTCAAGATATTGTATCAAAAATACACAAATTACAAAAATATAGTGTGAGCGAAATGATTTTACGTCTTGTTTTTCCAGCACAGACTGGAAAGTTTGGTCTGTAAACTGAAAGATAAAAATCATTTGCAATGACAGTTTTTGTTGAAAGTCCTGTTAAGGAATTTGAGGAACGTGCAGCAAAATATGAACTACTGATTCTTGAAATCTGAATGGCATACATGTAAGCGCTGCTCCCCATGTGGCCAACCCTTCATTCATGATTTATGAAAAAAGACTTTGAAGCTGTGAGGAAGCTTACTAAAGACCAGTCGAGAAAGTCCCATACAAAGAGAGAGAATGTTAACAAAACCCTTTTTGATATCCCACTTAGCTCTTTAGTGTGCTTACTGTTTTGTCCTCCATCTTTTTAATTTGCACAAGTTAATATGTAGATCGTTGTAGCACGTGTTTTACCTGCTTTTCTCAGATTTACCAAATGTAGCACAATCATTTTTGAGTTTATTAATACTTCAATTGACTGTGAAACCCCTTTTTTCATTCCTTTTTCTCTTTCTTTTCTTCCTTCCTTATTCCTTGCCTACAGGTGTGTGTGTTTGTGTCTGTGTGCCCAGTGTTTTGAATGCATCCACACGTGACAACATACCGCTCGTGTGTGTGTGTGTGTGTGCCTCCTTGTCTATGTTTGTAGATGAATGCTTGATCATGTGTCACTAACGACTACCAGTTATCTGAGTTCTATCTGAGTTCTTCTTTCTTCACTCCCTTTGCGATCAGCAGAAATGACTTGCTGCAGCACAACATCTGGGGCCTATCTGTACTGTCACAACCAAATATTATATCCTCTCTGCAGAGGACTCCTGTGATGGAGGAGTCTGCACGCTCCTCTCTCTACAGATGTGATGAGATCCAGTAGAGAGTGGGGAGAAGCTCAGAGAGCGAATGTTTCCTTGAGAACGGCATCAGATCAGCCGGAGGGATGAACCCTGGAGAGGGATCAGACTGAGACAACTAGACAGAGCACACTCAACTCAGCAGGGAAAAACTCTCTGAGTTTGACTGAGCTTCCAGACAGGATGATATATATACATATATATATATATATATATATATATAGCGGTGAGAAAGAGAGATAAGACAATGCTGTTCAGTCACAATGAAGTTTATTTATTGAAGAGCATTTCATAGTAGTATTACTGTATGAGAACCAAAATTGACATAGAAAAAGTGTGAGTTACTAAACATAAGCCACCATATATGAAAGATACAAAAAATCAGAGATGGTTAAACTGCTGCTGCTGCTTATGTTAAGGGTTATACCACACAGTTGTCCATCTCTGAGTTAGTCTGTAACAATACTATATATATATATAGTAATATACATGGCCATAGTGCAGTTACTAAACTTCAGTAGAGAAAAATACATGAGCTTACAAGGGTGAGGGCCTGCTGCTTGAAACGCACCATAGCTGGTTCAATATGTGTCTGTGCTTCTACACAAAAACAAGAAGCTGGGGTTACCTGGTGATAGAGCCCTTGGTCAGTCACAGTGACACATAGTGCTTTGTGTCTATGTTTTCTGTGCATACCAATGTTTTTGTGACTGTGACTGTAACTGTCATAGCCCTATGTTAGCAGTGATCTCTTGCTGTCAGCTTCTGGATCAGTCCTCTCCCAGCCCTGTCGAATACGGGTAAGGCTGCGGTCCACACAGGGCAGGAGGAGCAGCAGCTTGACCGCCAACACTACAGAAGGCAACACCAGACAGAGCATGTAGGCTGGAGGAATGTACCATTTGTAGTAGGAGGGGCGAAGGAACTTGTCCCAGCCGTACAGGTAGGTGTGAAAGGTACAGAGGAACAATGTGAGGTAGCCCAGCTTGGACTGGAAGAGAGAAAAAGGAGACACAGAACTTTACACTCACTGAGTATATGTGCATTCACAGATTCACATAGTTATACTAAAACACAGATTTACTGTGTAAAAGGCTCATTAAGTGAAATGTGATTTTCTAGCTTTTACAGTTTTTGGTCTATACGTGTGCATACATTCATCTAACTTGTGTGCACAGAGATAATTCAGCTACTGTAGCTAGAGAATGTGCACATTCATACAGACAGACAGATCAATTCCATGCACATGAAAAAAACCTAAAGAATGTGGCCAAGGATAATGTATGCCCCCCAAATTACATTTGATGAATAACTTAACATTTAAAGCGCTGCTCTAATTTGGGCTAGAGTAAAGGGGAGGGGTGTGGAATGAGAAAATGAGCTTGACATGACCCAGTTACATTTATGAATGAGTTTGTTCCCTATAGTGAGTCTGATTTCATTTTTGATTGGTCAGAGAGGGGGAAAAAAAAAGGTAAACATTTGTGCCTACCCCAGTGAAAATAATCACAGTGGAAGATTTAGCAAGGGAATGATGGGAATATCACAAACACGTTTTCAAAAAAAATAAAATCACTTCCAACAGGAAGCTGGGAACAGCTCTCTGGCCCATGCAACAGTTTTTCATCTGGGCCGAAGCACAGAATCATCCTCATCAGTCATAGCTTGAATCTTGGTGAATGACATGATGTGAAGATCATAGAAAACAATTTTTCTGCCAGCATCCACATTCCACATCCACTAAAGGTCCTAGAGCAGAAACAGGTGCAACGGTGGAAGGACACAGTAGATTTCACAACGCATTTTAAAATATCTCCATCAGGCCCATTGTAAGTGGATACCGAGTGACACTATTTTATATTGTGAGCATGTATTTCTATGTTAACTGTATCATCAATCTGGTTGTCATTTGCAGCTTTTCAAGGCCACAGTGAAGAGGTGAGATAATCAGCAGTTCCAAATTAAAATTTCCCAATGAGCTTGTTTGTATTCATTTTATCAGAAGCTGGCTCATGAAATATTGTAGAAATGGCACTAAAAGGACCGGCAATGTGCTGCTCTGCCATTCACTTTCCTTTTTGTGACCAAGAGTGCCAAATGTGTTGGCTACAAAAGGTGCGAGGCCTTTTGCTGTCCTTCATTTTGTTAAGTGAGTGTAACATTTAAGTGCAAATCTAAATGGAGACTTATACACACATGTACCTTCTTATTTTGAGTCCAAAGACGTGATCGGAATATAAACAAACCTTCGTCATTTTAGGTTTCTCTGGAAACCTACTGAAAAGTAATAACTACGCAGGCTGTCATTTGATAGTTCTCATAAAAACACACAAGCGCAGACTCAAATATGTCCACAAGGAAAGGGAAAAACTGTTGGACAGGCTACTTGGAAGACTATAAAGCCAGCACCGCTGGAAACTTAAAAAAAAGTCCACAGTTTCATTCCTGCAGTTGTGACCGCCAGTATTTCACCATGTAAACAGAATACAGGGACTCAGCCAACTGGTGATGTGTTGCACAGTATCCTACACAGCTAAAGTAGAGCTCTGTGTCCATAATTTGTCACTGTGAATGTGCGGACTGTGAAAATAAAATAGCATGAAGCATGTAGGTTTATCATTTATTCACTTTGAATGCGTTTCTGCCTCTGTGCCTCTCTGTATGTATGCCTCTGTAACTGTGTTGTTCTAAAAATACCACATGCTGGCTGTTCAGACATTTTCAGTGCATTCCCGAAAAGGGGCTCCCAGAAATGTGATCATGTCCTGGTGAGCCCCATTCACTTGGATGGGATCGAGGACTCAGACTTTTGGATTGCACTGCATATTGCAATATATGTATTTTATTCTTAAACGCTTCAGTGTTTTGAATGTTATTTCAGGAGTGTTTTACAAGCTATTTCCACCACAGGACACACTAAAGCTAACACATCCAGGTACCCACATATCATATGATTCAGACACACCTGTATGAAGCTGAACTCTCTCCAGCTGAGAGCATTGCTGACGGAGGGGAGGGAGGTTATTCCCAGCAGGAGATACACGCCAAATCCCAGAATTCCCACAGCGTAGTAAGAGTCAGTACGCCAGGCCATGGTGGTGTCAAACTCTGACGTTTTGTTTTCCCTGATCTTAAAGTGGCAACAAACAAAGCAGAGAGATGTTTATGTGCTGATGGAAACAGATGACTATTATTCAAAATCATCTGACTTTATGATTACATATAAATAAGAAAGATTTTTTTAAGCAAACACAGAGCTTTTAATTGATCAAAACACACTTCTTTTCTAGTTGTGCGGCTGATTTACCTGTGAGATGGTATGAGCAGCAAGTCTATACCTCACATAATATCTGGGGATGAAAATGACAAAATTATGTAGAGAAAGATCATCAGGAAAACTTAACATAGCCGTGTGTTTGTGAAGGATACAAACACATTACACCCCACCAACCCTGCTCTACCTAGTTATCACCCTGAGTCACCACAGCAACCACCTCAGTCTTCCTAACAACACAATAGTTACCACCAAATAATGTCCTAGCTACAGTCCAGAGCCCACTAGCAACATCATGTTAACGTGTGACTTATAACAGGATGGTTATGTGACAACTGAGTTATATCTGCTAGGGAGGACTATGAGATACAGCTGAAAGAGCTGAGAAAAAAAAAAGTTTTTTCATGTTCTTCTCATAATGCACATTTCATCAGTACCTCTAGGTTTATTTATGTGTTCCAAGAATGTGAGGGTTCTCTGAATTTTCTCACCGCATATGTTGTTAACTCTGACTGTTATTGTGCTTTACAATTTTGTCTAGTTAAGCTAATGCAGTCTAATACAACAGCCCTGCAACCCCATTTTGACCAATAAGGGTAAAATAAATTTTAGAAATACCTTTCAGCAAAACACAATACAACTCAACAGCAACACTAACCACAGTGCCCAGGAAGTACATAAACCTGAAACATTAAAACCTTCACTGAGGTAGGATTTATTGCAGGACTGTGTTAGTTTTACCGAGGTGGTCCTGAGAAACTGGCAACTGACAGTAGTCGTGGTTACTTCCAAGTTCAAAGCTGCCTTTGTTTGTTTGAGTTGCAATTTACAATAATTTCCGATAAACTGAAGCGCAAGGATGTGTGCACCTGTTATATACCTGATGGGGATGATGAGGGTGTAGAGCACATGTAGAGAGGCAAAACCAAGCGCCAGCAGTCCCAGCTGTTTCCTGCAAAGCATCCAACGATCCAGCCAGTCAGGGAAACGCCTGCAACAAACATACTTTGACTTGTATGATACAATATTTAAAATACATAGAAAATTGTGCAGCTGTGTGCAGGCACTAAATATCAATCCATCCTGTTTTGATGTCTGACTTGTATTTGGTTCCTCTGTAGAGCTGAAGGAAGGCGGCTATGACACCAGGCAGGTAGCACAGAGACAACATGATGAGAGACACAATGGGAAACACCTGAAAGATGAAGAATAAACACAGAAGAGATTGTAACATGCACCATTTTGAGTTAATGATTTCTAAAAGACATACCTGGAGGCTAAAATTCAAAGAGGAACAAATGGTGATTTGGGAGACACCAAACCATTGTTACCTTGTTGGCTAGGGACACCATGATTCGGAAAGAGATGTCTTTCCCCTCTTTGGCATACGCATAGATTACATCTGTAAGGACCACATAGAGGAAGAAGAAGGTGGCGAGACCGAAGGCCAGGCGAAGTGGCAGCCTCCATTCTGGGAACAGCTGCAGGGGGAAATCCTCTAGTTCTCTGGCGGCAGACAGAGACCCCCTGTCCAGAACAGTGAAGCCCATTTTGGTGGCTGTCTCTGCTACTGCCTGCTTTGCCTCAGCACTGTTTCCACACAGGTACACCTAGAGCATGAAAACATCCATATGTGACGGGTATAGTATGAACCCAAGTGCAGTACAAAACAGTTCACGGGCTGGGCAGGAGACTTGGTCGAGGCAGGCAAAAGTTCAGTAACAGGGAGGCAGGCAGAATCAGGCAAACAGTCCAGCGAGAGACAGGC
>JBBMJY010000025.1:11824561-11836212 GCA_037833715.1 Toxotes lorentzi | reverse complement strand
GCAGGTGTGTGATTAGTGAGTGAGAGCAGGTGTGTGATCAGTGACTGAGAGTGGGTGTGGTGATCAGTGGGTGTGGTCTGAGCAGGGCAGTGGAAAAGTACTGAGTCCATGGGCTGAAGCAGAGTGTGACACCATAGTGATGTAGAACTCAAAATGCCTCAGGAGTGTATGTCTCCATTATTTTATATTACACATTTGTGTTTATACATTTGTACACACAATGATGAAAAGATGGTTTTGACTCCAGAGGATTGCACATGAAAGTACCCGGAGATGCTGTGGTTTCCTGTACGAAATACTAAATTTAATTGAATAAAGCAGGTGAAAACTAAAAATGGTGCTCAGTCAACATATGTGATGCTGCTGATGGTGCTCCAAATACACCAACACACCGCAAAACATAAACACACTCCCTTCTCAACACACGCACACACTCCCCGGTGTGGTTTTACTCTCCTCTGGGATTGCACAAGCAGATCAAAATGAAACAGAAAAATCCACATATGCTGCAGCTTTGCAGCACGGAGTGAGAGAGCAAAGCACGTGAAGGGAAGCTCAGATCTAAGAGAGATTGTGGAGTTAATTGATTCAAGGATACATCAGAGATGGCATTCGCAGCAAAGACATAAGGCTGACTCTTCAGATTTGGCTTCTTTTACTTGGATTTGGTTTGATCAAAACTTCAAATGAGTTAATAATAATTTGGACCGAAATGTTTTCTGTTCTGAGAGAGACTATTATTTTTAACTTGTTGGTCAACACCCCACTATGTGAACACATTAGAGAACTGTCAAACGCTTGTAGTTCTGCAGTGGAAGAAGAATCTGACAAGCAGTAGTGAGTAGTTTAATTTCAAAATGTGATATGTCACCATCAGAAAAAAAGAGATGCATCCCTAAATAGCCAAATAAGACCCACTTTGGCACACTCACCATTTTAGCAAGCATCAAATACACTTTAAAAACAAAAGAAATCATTTTAAACAAATCTGATTCTCAATGTGTAAAGAGCTTGGAAACAGGTACATTCTTTACCTGTCTGTTGGCATCTGAGGGCCCATTCTGCAGGGCCCAGGCAGACAAAGTGTTAAAAGCTTTCACCACATGAGCTCCAGGGACCAGCCTGGACAAAAAACAAACAACTAACTTTTGCTTCATGTTATTGATTATCTAAACCAAATGGTCCTTCACATGTCTGAATGTTGGTAATTACATAACTGCCTGGTCTCCTCTTACCTCTGCAGATACTCAGCATTGGCCTCTGGATATAAGTTCTTCTTTAGGTTGTTGCTGACGTCCACCAGCACCTTCCAATCAATGGAATCAGCAGAGTGGATGAAAAGTTAGAAATGAACCAGCTGCTCTGTAACACAAAAAGCACCTGACGCCTAACCTGAAGTTACCTTCCCCTTGAGCTGAGCTGCAAGCGTCTCCAGGAAGTCATAGTGTTCTCTGTGAACACAAACAAAGACCAGATTGGCTGACTGGGCTGCTGCCACGTGGCTCATCACCTGCAGAACACACACACAAACACAGCACTGTTGTCGTGCATGGCCATTACACATGGAAACACACTCAATAACAACTGGCTCAGCATGTTCTGAGACACTAGTTCACTAATTAAGCACACATTGCATGAAAGATGAAAATAAAAGGCTCCAGTATGTAGCACACAAACAAAGCACAGCAACTGCAGACACACATGCACACACCCATTATCAGTGACCTTGTTCAGCTCAGTCAGCTTTCAACGTCTGATAAAAACTGTTCATTTTTTTCCCCAGCACTGACTGTACAGTTAAACTTTTATCAACACAAACATCTGAGTTGGTTTCAGAGCCATCATGCAAAACACATTCCGAAGTATCAGCTGTTGTTTACAATGAAAACAAAACAAAAAAAAAAAAGCTGAATTACAGTCTGAGAAGGTGTCACGCAATATGTTGTACCTGAGTTCCCTGAGGCAAGGGGCCACAGCTGTGAGGTCTACGGCTGCCATATACCACCCTGTAGCCAGACTGGAGCAGACGTTGGCCCAGAGAGCGCCCCAAGTCCCCCGTCCCAAAGATACACAGCAGCTCTGGCTCAGGGGCAGCTGCCTTGCCTACGGGACACAGCGACACGCTCTCTGACTTCACCTCCTTTGACATGCTGCTCGGTGTCTCAGCCGATGTGACCACTGTCTGACACAAACAGTGAGGGTATCTCCTGTGGTTTTGAAAGAACAAAATACTCCACCAGGTTTTCTGTCAATGCTAGACAGCTGTACTGAAAAAAATGTAATATGTCCAGGTTCAAGGCAGATGTAACAAAATACTAGTCTTCTAAGAAATGCTTCTTCTGGGTGCTTCTGGAAAAAGTGTCTGCAAATCAGCTGTCCAGTCTGCCCCTCTAGCCCATGTGTCTGTTCTTCTAACTCATTACTTGTTGACTGACAGTTTTTTCAGTGTTGAGTCAATTTTTGTAGTGTTTTGTCACTGTTTGTGTTGAGCAAGGAAATAGTGTGGCAAGGTTTCAAGTACGGCCTTCTTCTGGGAAACCAGTTGATTATCCGTGACTGATTATGCAACACTGGAAAACAGGTCTGTAATTAATTGCAGTCTGCCAAAAAATACTGGGGTTTTTCTGGTTTTTCCAAACTGCAGCTATGAATACACACATTTAGAAACACTCTTAGAGTGAACCAGTAAGTGAGTGCTCTCTGACTGACACAGTCAGATTTTATTTTTTTTAAATTGTAGCTTGTCTAGTGTCGGCTGCTCAGAGACAACATCATTACAATGGGTTTAGGCATTAACACAATGACTCCAAAGATGTGAAAACAAAGGTCTTAAACTAGTGTCCTAGATTTTGTGCAGAGTAAAACTTTGACAGTTCCAACAAGAATCAGATTACTGACACTTTACTCATCAAAACCGTGGGACCGTGACGCAGACACACTATCTGGACCGAGTGTAGGTCATGCTCTGCAAACACAATGTGCTGGAATGTCCCTAACCCCCTCCTCTCTTTCCCTACATGATCTCCATTATATGAGAAAAATTCACATGACCTGCCGAGTCCATAATTGCTCTGACATGTGTACAAAACAAAAAACAGACAATTTTATTAGCAGGAGGTTATTTGTCGTACACTTGGATTGAAAGAACCCAGTGCTTATAATCAGTCACTGATATGGTGGTCAGTAGAGGCACTTGCTGTTTGCAGGCAAACCCACCAATTACAGTCTAATCTACACTCTTGTGTTGCCCTATGAGTAATTAATGTTCTTAGCCTCGTAGCTGAAATTGGCCCTTGAGTGCAGCCCCTCTTATTTTCCCAGAGGTCCAGAATAGCTCCAGTGTTCAGGGTTGAGGTGAACCACAGGCCTAGTGACCTGTCCTATACTGTAATTACTCCCTCCGCTCTGCAGCTTCACTAAGTGGCCACTGTGTGTTTGTGTGAGTCTGTGTGTCTACATGTGACACAGATATAATGGTATTTCATTATCGCACACACACACACATACACACAAGATAATGTAATGAAATTTGTCGCTGATCTGGTTTCTTGAGCAGTAATTAGCCCGAGACCTTAACAGCAATTAATCTGCTGTTTAGTAAACAATTACTCGCTTACTCTTCCTCCCACAAGATCCTAAAGCCTAAGGAAGAGTGGTGCTCATTGGATGGGGGTTAGGCTTGATAAACAAAGAAAAATCACGGGTTTTTGCATCAGTAAATAAGAGCAAAGGCAAACAAAAGAAAGGCTGAGTAATCTCACAGACAGGTCAGAGTTATTTATGGGCTGTGGTTGTGTTGCCCATGTCAAGTAGTTAGTCATAACTGACCCAGAGTTCCTTGCCCTCTGAAGCCGACCTCAAAGATCAACCACTGACAGCCTAGGCACTAAAGAACTGAGCTCGACCTCAGTGAGCAGAAGAGCTGCGGTCAAGCACACGTGAGCTACACACCAAACAATCAAGCCTCGAAAGGAGTGGTGGGTTTCCTGATGATCAAAACAAAACTTAGTGGAAGCAGCAATCACATATCAAATGTCAAGTCTTGAAAAAGGCACTCTCAGGCAGTGGTGATGATTGGACCGTCCAGAACTCCCAGGCTTCAGCCATTACCGTGATTGGCTTTGCACTGCGCAATATCTGACTGTGTAAGCAAAACACAGGGTGCATTAGAGCCACAAATCTATTCTAATGAATTCTGGTGCATGAAATGAGGCTCACTGATACAGTAACATCCTGCTTTCCAGATTATTGTGCTACCTAATCAGAATGATTGACTTTAAGTTGCACCTCTCATGGTTTGGATGCAGTGTTTGTTCTGTGCTACTTTTAAAGTAGCTCTAATAAATGTGTAATTGTGATCATGGTGGAACTTAGACCGTAAAGAGCTGAGGAGATGGAAGGAGAAAGTGGTGTGGATTTTCTATAGTGATTGGGTTATCAGAGCAGATGCTCCCCAGGTAATGGATTATCAGATACATGAATAACTGTAGCGATTATTCAGTGGAGATTATGGTTGGGGTCGGGGTGGGGGATTATTACTAATCTACAGTGTGGGATTTGATGTCAAAAAGAAGGGGGGTGGGTGTAATGGTTGCACTACTAGTACTGCAGGGTAGCTGGATCTGAGATGTGACCAAGCCGAGGAGCTTCTGTGCCGCAGCTGGACAAAAAAGAAGACCGAGGAACAGCCTGGTCCGAGGCCGATGTTTGGCACAGTGACTTTTCCCTCTTCTCGCTTCACCTCCTCTACACAACACATCTGCTGTTTGTGTTTTCCTTAAGGCACTGAGTATCCTCATATGAACCCCCTTAGCTATCTTTTTGAGGTTATGTTTTTGGTTACAGGCCATGACCCGACACAGCCAGAAAGGCCACATCTAAAAACAGCTTTACTTAAGGCAGAAATATGAGAGGGGCGGGCTGAAAAATGACCCACATCCACTCTCTTTAGTTTCTGAGAAAATGGCTAAGCTGTCAAAGCCCCTTTTTTGTAAAGTGTTTAAATGAGTAACAGAAGAAAATAAAGTCCAGCTGGCTGGTTGGCAGCACATGATATCCTTAGTGAAACTTATCTTGGCTTTGAACAGAGTCAGGATCTGTGTAGCAAGCTGTGCTTCTCTCTCTCTGCCTCTCTCTGTCTCTGTTTTGCTCACTCGCTCTCTCTGGTCTATCATTGTGATCGTTGTAGAGATTTACAGTGAAATCTCCCTACTGACCCCTGCTGCACTGGTGCTCAATGAGTGGCCTGTAAAGTTAATGGGTCAGATCCAATCTTTCCTTGTAACACACTTCACTCCACATGCACGCATGCACACACACACAACTTCACGTGCACTCCCTCACTTTTTTCTTTCTCAGGCAAACACACACACACTCATCATCATCCTGTCTCTTTCTGTCTCTTACGATGCAGAGCAGAATCAGGACATGGTCTCAGCTTTATATGGGTCTTAATCACAGTGATTATAAAACTTGACCGAATGAGTGAGCGGTATTCCTCTGGTAACACTGATGTATGCTGTAATACAGAGAACTTGCGGAACAAAGAGTCTGGATAATGATGTGAAGGTCTTAAAAAATAGAACTGTAAACCCATTCTACACCCATTGTCCATACACACTGGTGTTTATACTTTATGCCAGATTACACCTCTTCTCAGGACTGTGTGGGCATGTACAAACTAGGACTGACTGAGGGCGGGACAGTGTACCCCGTTATCATTCTTAATAGCAAATGTAGCTTGGTGGCCCTGCCTAACATCACCCAAACTAGACAATCCCCCTGCGGGAAATCGCGAGAGTGGTGCAGTGTGCTGTGCTGTCCCATTCATTGTCTGTACTGTTACTGTAAAGCAGAAACCAAAATATATTCATGACCTTTGTAAATGAAAGAATGATAAAAGACAGGTTGGGCTAGTATGGAAAATCACTGTAGAAAGGAAAGAAGGGAGGGAGGGTAGAGGAAGGATACAGAAAGAATGTCAATAGTACTGAATAGTGAATGTCAATAATATCAATAGTAGTGTGTGTGCGTCTGTGTGTGTGTGTGTGTGTGTGTGTGTGTGTGTGTGTGTGTGTGTGTGTGTGTGTGTGTGTGTGTGTGTGTCAATGTGTCTTTCAACACTATTGCTCTGGGGATGGCAGGATGTTAGATGGATGGAGGAGCAGGATCTGAGGGTGCAGGTAGGTGTGGTATTATGGAGAGGTGAGGTTGTGGATGGCTTTAAATGTGAGAAGTATTTTGTAGTTGATGCGGTGTGTGATGGTTTTATTGCTGTTTAATTTGAGAAAGTTTGAGGTGAACCACAATTTAAATTCAAGGAGGCAATTGGTAATGTTGGGTTTGGTTGAAAGGTAAAACTGGGTGTCATCTGTGTAGCAGTGAAAGTGAATATAATGTTTGTGGAAAATGTGACAGAGGGGGAGAAGGTAAATGATGAACAGCAGGGGCCCACAGGACAGAGCCCTGGGGCACACCTGTGGTGATGGGGACTGGATGGGAGGTGAATGATTTTAACTGAATGAACTGAGTGTGGCCTGAAAGGTGTGAATGGAACCAGTTGAGAGGTGTGTTTGTGATGACAATAGATGAAAGTCTGTCCAGAAGGATGTTGTGTGAAATTGTGTCAAAGGCTGCACTCAGATCAAGCAGGAGGAGAATGGAAAGTGAACCACAGTCAGCAGCAAGGAGGAGGTCATTAGTGATTTTAATGAGTGCTGTTTCAGTGCTATGGAGGGGACGGAAACCAGACTGGAATTGTTCATCTAACTTATTGCAGGGTAGATGGGTATGGAGTTGAGCAGCAACTGTTTTGGAGATGAATGGAAGATTTGAAGAGGGGTGAAAATTATTGAGCTTGTTGGGATTTGAACCAGATTTCTTGAGTATTGGAGTTACAGCGGCTGTTTTGAGGGAAGAAGGAACAATTCCAGTGGTAAGGGAAGAGTGAATTATGTCTGTGATGAGAGGGGACAGAGAGGGGAGGGTGACCTTTACAAGGACAGTGGGAAGGGGGTCTAATTGGCAGGTTGAGGATTTTCGAATAAGCTTGAAAATTTCATTGACTGAGGGTAGAGTGAATGCTTAATAAGTATTAAGTTCTTAATATAAGCTTAATATCATAAGATATTTGTTTTTGGTGATTTTGAGTGATGGGTTTTAGTATTTGACATTTTTATTTTAATAATAAAAATAATAAAATTGTGCATTCAAGCCTGTTTGTGTTTAGTGTTTATTTTTTCCCTTTGGAACAATAAAGTTATAGTCGAGGTTGAAACGATCATGAATGGGAAAATGAGCCTAAACAGAGCTGTGACACCAACATGCAGTAACATCTGCATTTAACAAGTGAAAGAGCCAGACGACACTGCGCTGTGTTCTGGTTCACAGTCAGACTCCGGACGCGAACACGTGGTGTTGAACTCAGATTTATTCCTGGTTTGAGTCCAAAGAGAACAAAACGCCGTTTCTGGCTTCACAACAACAGCTCTCTCGCAGTCAAGTTCAACTCAAACCAACTCAAAACATTTAAATAAAATTCAATAAATTATAAACAAATTACTTTGGGTCTCTAATTACATCACATTCAGTTATATCATGAACATACTTCTCGCAGTTCAACACAGACTGACCAGAGACTGGAAATGACACAGAGCATCAGCTAACAATCAGGAGAGGGCACGATAACAGCTAATACTGACCTCACAGTACAAAATGAGAATGGTAACCTTGGAAACAGCAGAATATCCCATATCATAAGAACCTAAAGTTAGAACAATAATTTGCTATGGTTTCTTCTGTTAAACAAACACATAATTCAGATTCCAATACAGATTTGAAATTCATTCATAAAATCACTCACTTGGTAAACATACAGCTTTAAGACAGAGTCAGCAACAGTCTAAACAACTACTTACAACAGCACTATGTCATATTAGTATCACATCTTATGTCATATGAATCGACTCAGTTTGACATTATTAACACTATAAAGTAGAAGATTTTCTTCTATACCAGCACATGTTCAGACAGTTTCTCCAGGGTTAGGATTCAGGCGTTCAACTTCAAGTATGTCAACAGCACGTAGGACGTAGTAGGAGCAAATTAATCATTATTGTTCAACCTGGTTAACTTCACACATCTATTAGGTTTTCACAGTGGTCACTGTGTTCATCATCACCACTAGATGAAAAATTAAGCAAATAAACCCAAACTGGGTGCATCTTTACAGTCGTCTGAGCTATCTGAGTCATCTCTCTGCCAGGTTTCCTTCCCTTACCCTGTCCACTACGCAATAAAAAAAAAAAAAAGGAAAAATACTATTGAAAAATAACTCTTACTCCCAATCCCCAATCCATCTACATCAGACCTGCCTGTGTACCTCCACCATTTAATGATGGAAAACTTACCAACTTACTGACCTAACAATGATTTTACTCAATATCAAAAAATGTCATAACAAATGTATCTCAGATGCCAATACAGATTTTAATTACATTCATAAAACATCATCCATGGTCTGAATAGCTGCTTGAGAAATCCAACACCAGAAAGATATTTACAACCAATTCATCAGAAGAGCAATCAATAAATCCATTTAAACCAATCATTAATAACCAGTCAAAATACAGGCAAGTCATTCAATCAGAATCTTAGTCCTTATAATCAGTTATGATGATCTTAGAGAGCCAGGGAATAACACTCAATAAACAAAATCAATAGGGAAAATAAAAAACGTGCAAATAACTAAACAAAAGCAAAAACTACTATTGGCTGTCATTCACAACCTTTCGCTAAGGTCGCCTTTTGGGTCCTGTCCCCATGTTTAGAGCCACAGATTTATAGGTTTTTGTTCAGAAACAATAACATGTTTACATTTTTCCCTGCAATTGCAGTTGCTGACCACTAAATCTGCTATGCTGACCACTTCACCGTCAAAGCTACGAGACTTTAAAGAACACAGTGATGTATATTTTTTTTTCTGTCCTAGTGTCAAAAATGTGGATATTACGGCGAGTTTAAAAAAGGGTATTTTCTGCTTTTCTCCAAAAAGCCTCTTCTCGATTTACATTGGAGTCAATGGAGCAGTTGAGAGCTACTCTTGTAGGTAAAGGGCAGACTATTCCAAAACCGTAAATTCTACAGATAAAGTAAACACATTGTGAGAAAGAAGACAAGTGTGGCTACAACTTTGGAGAATATCACTGTAGAGTAAAATTTGTGGCTGTAGTCGTCGTATAAAGAAAAAATTTCTGAGAGTTTTTTTTAAAGCCTCTACATTCTAAGCTCTCTATGGGAATTTTTTTTTTTTTTTTCGCAAATTACGTCGCGAAAAATACATATTCTGGAACACTGTCCACCAACATACTGAGTCAGATCGAGCCACAGGTTTTGATGTATAATTTGTTTGTGTGCTCTCAACGGTGTGGGACGAGTTAACCGAAATTCTAGGTGTAAGAAAAACGAGAATAACAATAGTGTGTACCACCAATTAAGCTTGGCAAGAGGCCTAGTCAGACAGAGTCATTGAAAACACCTGTGTGGGTGTGCAGGGCCAACAACACTACCTATCATACAGTTAAAAATTGAGATAAATTGTTTAAACTTCTGTTTGTCTTTATGCTGAGAAAAATGAATTCTTTTTTTTTTTATTAAGAATTGTTGATTATTTTTGCTGAATGTCAGAGCTCTCGTGCTCTATTCACAAAGTGCAGAGTTGATATTGTTGATGCAAGGCTCTGACCTCATCTCTCTTTGCAAAGATAAATTTCAAGGTTTTCTCAATCAGGGAAATGCTATGATTTTAACCCAAGTTTTAAGGGGTTTTGAAGCTTACAGTTTAAATAATGTGGCTTTCAAATCCAAAAATTAGACACAGATCCTGACATCAGCTATATTATGTGGGATGTTCTGTGTAAAGACAGACCTTAAAGACCCTGAACTCTATCTTGTGAAACCGCCTATGTACTGGTCAGGCACCAGCCATTGGAGTGCAGCAGCAGCTGTAACTGTGGCAGAACTAGTTGCAAACTGAGCCATAAAGCAGTCTAACTGGCAAACCATGAGTGTAACTGGGTCTTTTGACAGCTTAAATACACCACCTTATTACAAAAGCGCTGCTGAATATTACAGCAAGTAGAGTGTGTCACACTGTGTGAGTGTGGCTCAAATTGTCTGTCTGAATTAGCTTTGTGGGTTTTGCCCCATGTGTTCCCTTTTTGATTTACTCAGCACCAGGCCTATTCTGAAATTTTATGAGCATTTCGCTTTTTTTTTATATATATTTCGCAAAAACATGTCTTGCCAAAGACACTCAAACTAGAAATGACAATAAATAAACAGGAAGCATTTGCTCTGTTCAGCACTTTTGCACAGAGGACATACATTTCAGTAAATCATCTGCAGCCTCCAAATGACCAGAGAGAAATTTTTAACTAAAACTACTGAATACATGCTGAAAACTAAACTTAAAAATGTGTAATCAAACAAATCCACCCACTGGCATACATCTTCCAAGCACCTGAAGACATCACAGTGAGCTACAGAGTTAACACTTCACTTCCTCCATGTCTAATCTAATCTGCCCTCAATTCTCAACTTTAATCACTCTACTCGCAGTCTTTTCTGTTTTTTTTTTTCATTCAGTTTTACACCAGATCCCACTCTTTTTCAGGCCCTACAACATCAAATCCCACTCTGGAACAGAACTCCTGACAGTAGTGAATATATAATTCATTCGCATGACCACACACTGCTGAATATTTCACTCTGGCAGTCATGTATAATTATAGTTGACTCTGTGTCAAGTTGTCACTCTAGTGCCCCCTCTCTGGTAGGTTTTCCACATAACCCTTTGGGCCTCAAAAAACTATTTCCTTGGCAGTGTGGGCTGCCTTTTCGTCTTTCTGAGTCAGTGGATTGCTCAATTACTGTCAATCGTTCAGTGGCAGTCCACCATTCACACCTGGTCCCGCCTCCGATGAAATGCATAATGAGACGCAATTGCTGACAAAAATTGTGTTGCGTTGAACAGACTTCCACAGAATGCATACTGCAGTGTTTAGGAAATGAGATAAAGCAAGTGGTAACGATCCTCACGAGGGTGGTAATGAGTCTTAATGGGAGTTAATGGGGTTACACTGATCGGGAGAGCAGAGAGACCCCAGGTTAATACAGCTACTAACAGGACAGAGACTGAGTGAGGGGGGTATATATACACACACATGCACGCACACACAGAGCCAATATAAAGGCCTATCTCAGTGCTTGTGCCGTAGCCTGAAATCATTAGATCGTTATAACTCTTCTCAGTTTAAGAATTATACATGAGCCTTCTGGAAGGTTCTCGTCTTTGATTCTCTTGTCCTATGCCACTGTTAGGGTTATACAAGCTGTGTGTGTGTGCGTGTTGGAGACAGTGTGTTCTTTCAAGTCTTCTGCGCTTAGCAGCAGTTAATGAGATCAGGGTGAGTGTTACCTGTGAGGAGCCCTTTGATGAAATATGTTCAGAAAGAGAGGGGGTCGTAGAGAATGAGATGGGAGTAGAGAGCCAGGAGGGAAGAGAGTGTCAGGGTATGTGTGTGCGTGCGTGTGTGTGTGTGTGTGTGTGTGTGTGTGTGTGTGTGTGTGTGTGTGTGTGTGTGTGTGTGTGT
>JBBMJY010000025.1:11794575-11820287 GCA_037833715.1 Toxotes lorentzi | reverse complement strand
ACACACACACACACACACACACACACACACACACACACACTCTCTCTCTCTCTCTCTCTCTCTCTCTCTCTCTCTTTCTCTCACTCACACACACACACATAGATCCGCAAGCACAATTATCATACTCACAATTCTTATTTAACCAATAGCTTTGTTATTTGTTGACCCAAAGCAGTAGCTTAGCATTCCCAAGGCATGGCCAGAAAATATCACTTAGCAATACAAACACAACAAAATAAGCCAAAGAGGCACCATCCAGAAATACTAAATTAGCATGCTGCCCAGTCCAACCACAACAGCTGCCCCACATGCTAAGAAAAGCCCCATTGGGGGCCCATGCATTATGCTTGAGGGTGGTTAGTTATTTTCAGAAGCAATAATTAACATCCATATAATGTCAAGATTTCTCTCTGGCTCTGCAAATAACATCTTGTATGACTATTAAATAACATTAAATCAGCTTGAAGAGCTTATTAGTTATACTACTCAGACATTTAAATTAGAATATACATAACACCAAACAAGGGAAAGTAGAAGAAACAGGCAGCAGATCCACATGTCGGCTACGACTTATACACAGCAAAAGGAGAAAGGAAAATTATGTTCTGCATTATGAACTTACGGAAGAGTGCGAGGATATTCTGTAATGATTCAGATTCTGCATCATTTTCTTGTAAGTAATTTAAAACAAATTACGAGGGAAATAGACACAAATTTCTGAGACAGTTGAGATTTCATAAGCAGTTAAGAGGAAGCAAGTTCAAGAGGAATTTCCTTGAAAGAACAACTCATTTTAAAGTCTATTAAGTAAACATACTTACTATTGGAAACATAATCATGTCCATCTAAGCTGATTTAATTCATTGAATTGATTGACTCTAGATACCACCTGAGCACAGTGTATCCTTCCTAGAATTAGTACTAATTGAAATGTTACTTTCCAGGAACTGTTTTATGACTTTACACTTACAAATCAGTTCTTTTCTAGGAAACTATAGAAAAGCAGGAGACCCTTAAAATAAATTGTTACCTGAAATGTTTATAAAGAGAAGGAGACACCACTGACACTGTCAGACAGCTCCTCCTTTGTCTTCAAATGAATGCATGTAAACCTACAGGATGTTGAGAGACAGTCTTCTTGTTATAACGACCATCAAAACATGACATGTCAATCAGTGTCGAGGTGAAACAAAACCTATACTGTGCTGAGATACCTCATCATCATCAATCTTTTGCTTTCACTTTAATTTGTGTTTTTTCTCCTGTCTTCTCCTGTCAGGTCAGGACATCAGTAGACATAAGGTTCAACATGCACTTCCTGTAAACATGCATAAATGTATGCTTGCATAACTGTGTACGCTTGGGTGTGTGCATGTGTGTCTGTAAGAGAATGAGGATGTGAGGATAATTTAATTATGGACCAGATAGAGCGGGTTACCGAGGTTAATATCCTGCATGCACTCTGCTCCTCTCCGGACACAGTAATTGCTTTAAGCACATTAGGAACTTTATTGACTGCGATGGCCTTTTAAGACATTACATTTCTGCTGCTTAGTGTCAGACAGGAGTCATCCAGCCCTGCATACTGTCTCTGTCTCCCTCTATCCCTGTGTTTCTTCCTTTCCTTCCTTCCCAGCCTGCCCCCTGCTCACCCTGTCACTCTCTCCTCTCTGCATGTGTCTCCTTGACTGTATCTGCTTAATTGAAGGCTCCCTAAATATGATGAGATTTGTATAACGCCTCATCCGTAGAGGCGGCTTGATGAGGTTTGATTGGCAGGTGATTAACTCCTCTTAACCCACAGAATCATCTGTCCTCAGTGGAACAGTTGCACTAATGACACCATAAAAGGCTTCTTGATGTGTCAAATTCTGGAGCGGAGCTCTGGAGAGAGAGCTTCCAACAACTCCTTCGAAAAAGTGCAGCAGCCCCCTCACTTCTCTTTCTCTCAGCTTAGATCAATCCTCTCAACACCCTCTCAGTAGCTCTCTGCATTTTCACTCAACTAGACCTCTTAATGAGGATGGAGGTGAATGGAAGGAGTTATTAAAAAGTCCTCACCTTCCTCCTGGGACTGCTAAAGAGGAATTATATGCAACTAAGTGCACTTACAGCCCCAGTTAGAGTTATTCCACATTTCTGTTGCCATAAATCCACATTCACTGCAGTCATGACAGGGGTGGAAAATTATTTCTGGCCCAGAAAGAATTTGGTGTTCCTTTCTTTTTATAAGGGATCTGCTGGAAGATTTTCATTAAGGGCTTCAGGTGAGGTAAAAATGAAAATTACAGATTGGAGGGATGGAGGGAGGGTATGGGAGACAGAGGGAAACTGATGGGGAGGAGAGGAGAAGCGAAGGGACGATGTCGCAGCTGACAGGGAGGGGAGCCAAGCAATAAGCACGGCAGATATAGCCAATGTGCAGAGATAAATGATGTAATATCTGCATGGATCAATGTCTGTACTGTCCCTCTAAAAGGAGCTCTCTCTATAAATCACATTACCAGCCTTCCCAGTACATGTGCATGTGCGCATACAAAGACACACATTCGCACCACATATGCACACAAATACACACGCAGCTATCTCAATTAATATGAATTAAGATGTATGGCTGTAAAGTCTCAGTGTCTCTAGACTACTATGTAAATGTCTTCTTCCATCTGTCCAGTCCCATCACTCTGCAGATGGTAGGAGGAGGCAAGGAGGAAATCAATTTGTTAAGATAGCACTATCCGGCTAATGAGAAATCAAGTGGCTTGACTTTTCACATGAATCCCATCATGTCCACTCATATTATGAAACCAAGATGTCATTAGTTGCACTTAGAGTGACTAATAGTCCAACCTCATCTTTGTTCTGTGTCTTTGCTAATAGTCCCACCTTGTGGCAAATTAAATAATTACATGATCCCTCAGAGGAGGTTAGCAAAGTAACTGAAATGCCTAATGCAATGCCATAGCTCTAAATTAAAAACTAATTTAAAAACTCATAATGTTTATTTCTTTTTATTACAAATGGAGTGGGTTAAAATTATTGGTTCACCCCACAGGAAATATTTCCAGTCCAAGTTTTGTCTCAACAACAACAACAACAACAACAACAACAACAATAATATTAATAATAATAATAATAAACACAATTTTAGATTGCCCAGATTTGAGTGGAAACATTATTTGACATAATTTGACATAAATGATGATTCATGGTTCGTGAATTTACCTGAATTTTTCCTTTGGCTGTACTGTGTTTGCAGTCATGCATCAGCACTGCAGGCAGTGATTATCTGGCTTCTTTGTGGGTTTTTATAGTCACCTTGTGATGACTTAAGAAGTCACGAATAAAATGGAAATTGGGAGGCCTCTTTTACAGCTGACACATGTGCTGCAAACTGGCATTCAGCTGAAAATGACTCATTTATGAAGCTGTCTTTGGAATTAGGATTTCTTGTATTTACAGAATGAAATGCTGCATCAAATTACCAGCAGTTCTGTGAGGCTGTCGCCTACTTGGGCGCCATGGTGGTTTGCGATAAATGCTATCACTAGATAGCAACATCCTCACAGTGACAATGCTATCATGCTGATGTTTAGCAGGTGTAATGTTTACCATGTTTACCATATGGATTTAGCGTGTCAGCATGCTTACAGTTGTTAAATACAAAGTACAGATGCTGGGGATGTTATTAGTTTTGCAGGTTATATGTCCAAATATTGAACAGTTTGAAATTTGGGCCTGATGGTGGCACTAGAGGAAAAGTCAGGGAGTCACCAAAGTCAGCAGGATTCATCCTTCGGGGAATGCCTGTGCAAAGTCTCATGACAGTTCATTCAGTAGTCATTCTAATCTAATGTATAGGTCAGCTCCATTCACATTCTGCAGTAACTGATATGAACACAGTAGCCACAGTGTGTGAGTTTACTGACCTTGATTCATTCAGGTCTAACAAAGTGTTGATAAACTCTTATTCACAACTGGGAGATTAGCCAGTCAAGCCTCAGCATTTTACTGTTACACATTGAGCAGTTTCATCACAGCACTTTGGTGCTGACACAATGAAGTCCTATTGATTTAGAGGGTGTAAGAAAAGAGTATTTTTCTAAAGTAGTCATTCTCTTTACAGGCTGGAGCCTGTACGAAAACTGGAGTTTTTCAAAAGCTGAGTTATGAGACTTGCAGTAAAATATTAGGTAATCCATTGTGAGGTTCTGTTGCACACCATTCCTGCCTTTGTTAAAACAAGTGTCATTCTTTTTTGTTTTTTTTTTTGTTTTTTAATGATGAATATCTCAGATCTGAAATACCATTAAAGCACAGAAGGTAGCATACCTAAGACAGACAAAACAAAAAGAAGCAACCTGTTCTGCAGCAAGATGAATGGTGATTCTGCCTCACCCTGTGTGTCAGCTGCAGTAGGCATATTGTTCAATCAATGCTTTTTCATCCGGGTTGGGCGCTAAGGAATCGCTGGGTGTACTGGGATAACTTATTGATCCAGAAGTTACTGTCGAAACTGAAAGATAGAGGTGGAAAGTCCCCTAGAAAGTTTTCATGACTGAAGCACTTGGAAAATATCTGCTTTAGCGAAAGTGAAAGGATGTTAAGAAAGATGAGATGTGTCAGTCCAGGAATCGCAGTGAATGTGATCTCAGAGTTTGCCGATGTGTTTAGTGGAACATTATCCGCAGCACAGTGCTGCATCGTGTAGACTGTAAGAAAATCCACTGTTCCAACAGCGGTTGCTGGGAATAATGTACCCACATGCCTTATATGGGCATTTGTCTCGCAGAGATGATGTCACCAACCACTGCAGGGTCTCCCCTTTCAAGACACAGAGTGGGTGTGTGCTCCTCTGAGCCACAAAGATAGTGGTGGGCCATGCAGATAGTTGGTGTGTGGCTACAGGAGAGACAGGCAATTTTTGTGAAACAAAGCTTGACGAAGAAGCATGTTGTGCAGTGATCAGTACATTCAGATGAATAGCTAAATGAAAATTTTGCGCACATGCTGCATTTGAAGGCAAGGCCCAAAATAAAAGCATTAGCAGCTGTTTCAGGGCATCAGCATTAGACAGAGAGCACTTAAAGGAAGAGAGGGAGAGGGAGCAAGCAATAGATAAAGAGGCAGAAAGAAAGAGAGCCGAACCAGAAAACGAGGCAGAGACAGAGGCTGCTCTCGTTCAGGCTTGTTACTGATCGTACTGAAAGGCTTCTTGTGTCAGCACCATGGGAAAGTCAGGTAAGTGGAAACTGCACCCAGAGAATTTTAACTTTGATTGTATTAGTTTGGCCTGAGTTAGAACTTGGTCCCCAGTGAATATGTGTGTGTTTGTGTGTGTGTTAGTGTCAGTGCTTGCTTGTTTACTGTTTGTGAGCTTGGCTATCTCTGAAAAACAGGATAGAGAATACACAGAACTGCAAATGAAATTTCCTTTTTTTTTTGTCTTTTTCACTAACTTCTTTTCCTCATTATTGGTGTTTCCAGTAAGTTTTAAAACACAGGTTTTTAAGATTAATCTTGCAGCATGTTGAGTAAACACATTGGTATTTGTATCGTTTCTGTGTGTCTATTTGAATGTGGCTATTGTGTGCGACCACTCAAGAGATCGTGGGACTTATGAAAAGGCCAGTGAGTGATAGGCACCAGGCAGAGGGGGGTGATGCGGATGACGTTTTCTACTCTGCACCCATCATCTGTCATTGAGTTAGTCTGTGGGTGGTGCGACTCAAACTCAGATTTCAGCTTGAGTTTGTACTCTGCAGTCACATATCAGTCTTGATGTTGCATCATCTTGTCTTGTTTGTCAGATTTCTCTCTCTCTCTCTCTCTCTGGCTGTCTGACCCGTCTGCCTGTGTCCTTTCTGTCTCTCAGGCTCAAAGCAGTTCGCTGAGGAGGTACTGCAGTGTCACAATGAGTACAGGAAGAAGCACCAGGCTCCTCCACTGGCACTGAGCAGCAAGTTGAGCAAAGAGGCTGCCCGGTGGGTTAATGCACACACAGATCAAATTAGAAACCCAATTAGCAGGAACTACGCATACCAGTCATTGTCAACCTGCCCTGGATAACAGTGACAGTTCCAGCCTAGTCTGTCAAATTCAATAACTGCAAAACAGAACACAATATCAAGGGTCTTTGAATTGTTTTTACTGTGATTACAGGTTACACTGGGAATTCATTGCCACTAATTGCAAATATTAATATTTCATAGGAATAAGGTTAAAATGAAACTCAATTTCCCGACTTCCTGTACCATTAACTCCAGCTAAACTCAGAGAAGTTATTAAACAGAGTGTATTCTGTTGGGTAAAAGCAAATGTGTTTAGTACTGTCAGGAAGGATAGAGGCAACTGTCTTACATAAAACTCGAGCATGTCTGATGGTGCAATAGCAACAGCAACATTAAGAATACTAAACAACCTTTCATTTTATGATACCTGATGTGAAAATGTGCTGTAGCATTCAAAAGTACAACAATATTTGTTCTTCTGTTGATTGGATGGATATAATGGATTTTAAAGGAAGAAACCTCTGTTAACATGGCTGTCTTAAATACTGTGTGTATACTAAATATCTGTGATGGTAAATATCTGTTTGAAGATTATCTACCATTTAGTGTGCAGCACTGTTCATTGGGGTATGATGAATGGCACATTTACTTCTCTCTCTGTGTCAACATTTATAACCTTGCCAAAGCTATGCAATCATAACTGTTTCACCTCTACTCAGGGAGAAGGTTTCATTCACTCATTTACAGCTGCATGTCTTGGGAACAGTTAGTATATTTAGAATAGACACATTGTTTAGATTTAGAAAATAATCAAACAAAATAAGTAACAAAGCTCACTGGACCTGTATTTGTACAGCTGAAAAAGTTTGTCCTTTCATTCAAGAAGCTTCAGTAGTTCTGCTGAGCAGGGAGTTCCCTGCCATTTGTCTATTGTTAACCCACACCATGTTGTGACGGCAGTCACTGAGGTCATATGGCACTCAAATGATTGCCAGCGAATTAGTTACCATCAGGCTAAGATGTTGAAAGTTGTCCCTCTAGTAATGAGCCTAGTACAGACAGTAAATTGGAGTAAACTTTACAAATTACATCATTACATCAACTCTATCATTGTTGTTGTAGAGTCTGAACTTTGCAACATCTAATTCCATGGAAATATCCTAAGAACCTTGAGTCCAATATTAATCCAAATATCAAAAGCAATGTTTGTTTAAAAACTGAGTCTTCCTGAAAGGCCACCTCTTAAGAAGTGATGAGCTGGGAAGTATACACAACTCACACTGGTAATCTGACCACTGCAGAAATGAGCGTATAGCAGGGTTCATGGAGACAAACATCAATTTAAGCAGTACTATTTACAAATTTCTTTGTCTCTGTCCACAGTTATGCCGAAAGTCTGGCCAGCACACGGACCCTGAAACATAGTCTGGAGTCCAATAGAGGCAGCTGTGGAGAAAACCTGGCATGGGCGTCCTATGACCAATCAGGTACGTACACACATATTAAATAAACCACCTGAATGGTCATTTTCTCACACGCTTAGCCAGAGTTAAAGTCTTTGGTCCTCCTGATGTACTGGTTTGTACATTGGACGTACATATAGTAGATGAAATAGATAACTGTAGATACAGTTATCTATTTCATCATTGTGTAGCCCCTTAGACTACACAATGGTGTAGTCTAAGGGGCTTAAAGCAGATGCTCCGTGCTGATTTTCCCACCCTGCAAGTGAACAGCTGGGATCTATTTCCTGTCTACTTCACACTGTGTTTGAGACCTCAGACGACATGACTCACTGCAGGAATATGTCAGCACAGGGCCGTGTGATTCATAAAACATCTCCCAGCATGCCACATAGGGTGACAAAAAGTGCAGCGCTGTAAAGCAAATGTGTCCAAAAGGGATATTGTAACTGCAGGGTGCAGTCTTCTTACATTGCTGTCACTCTGATTAATATGTATGACACATGACTGATTTGATTGTCCTTTATGTTGAAGCTACACTTTGTCCTGTGTTCGTGCAGGGAGGGATGTGGTAAACCGCTGGTATGATGAGGTGAAGCAGTACAGTTTCAGCCATCCTGGATTCTCCTCCAACACTGGTGAGCTTCAAACATGATAGTGTTTACCTGTTTGTCTCACAAACTTCCTCTGACCAACAGTATAATAACAGCAAACTGGGCAAAATGACAAAATTCTGTATCAGGATAATCCTGAGTAATCATCATTATTCCCCATATTAACATATAATATTTATATTCAGAGTTCAAACAATTAGTTGAATGATTGATTGGAAGAAAATGAATCAGTAACTGTTTTTGTTAATAGAACAGTTAATAATTAAAATTGTGCTCATCATCACATTGACTCAAATTTATGAAACTGGTTTATTCTTTGAAGCATCCTTCCCATGCGTTTTGTGTATTAATCTCAGTGTGTCTATTTCTTGCTCTGTTTCTCTTTGTCATTTTCTGTTTACTCGTTGTCAGTTTCTCTGTCTCAGTGTCTCGTTTACCCAGGCATGAGGAAGGTTGTTGTTATTCTCGAGCTGATGCCACACCTCAGTCAGCGTGTGAATGACTCAGTGACCAGCCATGGAGAAACTGGGGGAAAATCACAGTCCTCTGTATCACTCCTAAACCCACATGTCATTTCTAGTCTGCCCTAATTCCTCCAGATGGTTTCCTATAGCCTCAGACTCCAGTGTGCATGAGTCTGTTTAACTTAATCATACATAAAGCACGTCATTCCGAGCAGCTCATCACAGGGATTCACACTGATTCATAATAAGTTGCCTGATAGAGAAAGAAAGCAATTAAGTGTACAAGGAGAAGGGAGAGGTTTGGGATTGATGAGTGAGAGAGGAATTAAGATTCCATCGTCTGTAAATATTTAGAAGACCTTAAGTGTGTGAGCACTCAGTTCCAGCCTTGTCCAAACAATCTTCTTCACTCTTAAGTCTATCTTCCCCTTCTCCTTTTCCCTTTAATTTCTTTCTATTTATCATTTTCTATTTATCTTTTCATTCTCCACCTAGGCCACTTCACTGCAGTGGTGTGGAAGAGCACTAAAATGCTGGGTGTCGGTAAGGCCACTGCATCAGACGGTTCTTCCTTCGTGGTAGCAAGATACTTCCCACCTGGGAATGTCACCAACCAGGGACACTTCGATAAAAACGTTCTCCCAGCTAAAACCACTTCCTAAAGATGTCTAGATCCCCAAGACTTGGCTCAAGCCTAAAGGCATTTATTCCGTTTTTCGAAGAGGGAAGTTATCTGCTTGAACTGCTGTGGACAGCACTCAGGAGAGTACCACTTCTTGCCTAGTAGAGACCCATGCTACAATCTTGTATGGATTCTAAAAATTGCACTTGGGCTTTAAGTCCCATGTTCGTAATTTTGAAAGCGGTGTGTATGATACAAAAATGAAAGAAGCACTACTGTTTGACATTGCTAAAAACACATGTCCAGATTGTATAATCTTGATTTTGATTTATGTTGTCTGTGATGGTATCTTGTTAATTCATTAATTCTAGTGCTTTTCACATTTCCACACACTGAAATACACCATAGCCTCACATCTGTATTTGTTTTAGAATGGGAACTAACTCAGTCAAAAGGACAGGGAACATACATTTACATGAGGAGTCACTGCTTATCATTTAAAGCTGATGACTCAACATGATTAGTATGTGTTTGTGTTATTGCAACTTCTTGTCAAAGGTTGTGTGTTTTATGCCCTAATCAGTTTTGTACAATAAAGTTGATTGTCAGATATGCATTTGGCATCTGTCCATGCATGGCAGTGCTATCAGTATTGTGTGACATTCTTAGAGAATGAGAAACAGAAGAAAATGAGTTTCATTTCATAACGACACAAACGCTTTTTTTTTTTTATAACCCACACATGCAATATGATAAAGCAGGAACATTTTAGACAATGGAAGCGCTTGTATTTAGTAAACACTGAGTAATGAGCATGTTTTTCCACAGTTGGTATTAAAAATGTGAATAATTGTGAGAGTGGCATAAATTGTCTGCCTCTAAAAACCAATATAGAAGTGCAAAGTATTTTTTATCTACAGACTGCCTCTGCAAAACAATAAAACTATTACATGTAACGGTAATCATGTAATGGTGCAGCCTGTTAGTAATGTTTCTTTACAAAGAGCCATTTACCCGAAAATATTTTTTTTTATGTCTTACCTGTATTTCACCCAGTATACACATGAACAGCCTCTCATGACAGGCATTAAAGCTCCAATCTGTTACTATATAAATTAGAGATATACTGTGTATTCACATGTGCTATGATTTTGAGATGAGCATTTGTGTGTTTCTCAGTTGTTTAAACTTGAAAAAATAGGCCTGTTAAAAACAATCATTTCAACCATGTTATTATTGGTTGGTTTGAGAGTGACTGCAAATTCATTTCTTTGTTGAATGTTGGTTTTTGTTTTCAGGTTTAAGGTTACGTTTTAAACGCCAAATAGATAAACAGTATATATTTAGATAAGATGTAATCATTTTCTGAACATTTACTTCTGGTTTTTGAACACTTGTAGAAGAGTGGGGAATTAGCAAAAGAAAGTGTGGGAGTTGGTTGGTAGAGAGATAAACGAAAAATAAATGAATGATAAATGATAAATGAAAAAATAAATAAATGTGAATTTGCAGAAAGTGAAGACCTGTGCAGTTCCTGATATTCCAACAAACTATCTGCAGTCTTTTCAGTAAAAATCAATCTCATGGTGCAGTCACAGCCCAGGTCGGAACAGACTTTATTTAGCAGATATTGGGGATGCAACATACAGTAGCAGCGATACAGAAGAGTCAGTAGCGTTTAGGCTTTATAGGCTGGAAGAAGGGGGTCAGGATTCAACTTGTCCTCCACTCACATGGTCAGCTCCTATAAAGAAAAGGGAAAGAAAGAGAAAAACGTTTCAAGTAAGGAAAATGAAACCGTGAAAACGATAAGTAAAATTCAGATGATAAAGAAAATCATTGATGCATTTTCCTTTATTAAACTAGAATATGTAACAGAGTCTTCAGTACTATTAAAATTAAAATACATGAGTCAGTCTAGAAGACATCACACTGCTTAAATAAGCAAAATTGTGTGGGATACTAAGGATTAAGGCTGTGTTTTTACTCAGCCAAATTTGGTCAGCGACCTTAAAGCAGCTTCACAATGTTTTCACTTTAACAACTCCAGCAGTTACCGCAGTGTGAACTGTTGCTGCCACCTAGTGGACATGAAACTGTGTTTTTGACCTACAGAACTGTAGAGGTTGTTCAGTTACTGGGGAGAAATTGTACTTGTCATTTGTCCTCTGCTCTTGTTCCTCTGTCCTCCCCCCCTCCTCAGTACACTCCCCGCTTACTGGCTATGACTCATTATTTTGTTCACCAGCTGCCCTCCCTCTACCCTCTTCCTCTCTCGCTCCCTCCTTCCTCCTCACCATGATGGCATTCACAATGTCATTCTTGTTGTGTTTCAGTGCACGGACGGCCTTGGCTCGTGACACATTGGCCTGAGCCATCACCAGCTCAATGTCTCTCTGCTCAAGACCTCCCTCATCCACCTGATGTATTAAAAGAAGAAGAAAAAAGACAGGAACAGAGAGAGAGAAATATAGAATAAGGTTAACAACAGAATGAAAGATTTTTACAGAGAACTACAATGTACTGTTCAGACATTAGAGTGATGCACAGGTGTTCAGAAACAATATTTTAGGCAGTACCTCCTCTTCCTCCTCTTCGCTCTCTTCCTTGATGGTGAGGCTGGGTGGGACAGGTGGGGTCAAGGGAGAAGAGGTCACAGGCACCTTGAATTTCTCTGCGGCTGCTTTGTGAGCCTGCTGAGACAGGTCCTCAATCTGAGAGGAGAGGAGAGGAGAGATTGAGAGGCAATACAATGCATGAGCTAAAGTTTAAAAAATGAAGCAAGAGAGAAAGAAAGACTCACCTTTGCCTCTCCAAATACAATGTAAATGTCTGATGCAGGGCTTTTGAATACATCTGGTCTGCTGATGACAAACAAGATACTCTTGGACTTCCTAATGGTGATTCTAGTCACACCATGGACAGGCTTTAGACCCAGTTTAGACATGGCCTACATACACATACAGCAGCAGAAAGAGTGAGAAAGGAAGACAAAACGGCAGAATTTAAACACTGCTGTTATATGCACTGAAACAATAAAGGAACTATTGCTTTCGTAATCATCTTGAATATAATCTTTGACCACTCTATTGACGTATTTTTATACAGCCTGTTGTCTGACCTTGCGGGCCTTCTTCTCACTGCGGCTCTGTTTCGGTCTGTTCAGCCCTTCGTCTGCAGAGGAGAGAGACTAAAGAAAACACGAAATATCAGTGACTTTACTATAGTAATGACTTTTCATATTTCAGCTATACTAATTTGTCGGTTTGCTAATTCGCCATATGTCAATTTTGCTGATGTCACCAAAAGGAAGATAAAAGTAAGATAAATACAATATCACACCTAAGTAGGTTTTCTACCAAGCAAGGTTTTATAATACTATTTTGTTGCTACTGGGCAGTTTTGTTTTCTCCTGCACACACAGGAAGTGGTGTATTTTCTGTTTATAGCAAAAGTAATATAGTTAGTGTAACATGTTACAGATTTTAAATAATCTGTTTAACTCATGTTTTTTACAAGCGGCATGAATAGACTCACCTGGGGCTCTGATGGTCTCAGTGGCTCTGGCTCCTCTAGCTCAGGCACTGATCCCTCACTCTCAGACTCATTACAGGAAGCCAGTATGGAACCTACACGAGCACATATTCAACACACACACACACACACAAGTACATTAAGTGAAGTCTATCATATCCTTACTGCCACAGAAACTAATCACCATAGTAAAACCAATGAGGGTATTAGTGAGTCTATCTCATTAGTGCTATGCTGATGAAGAGTGTTCATTATAAAATCCAAAAGCTCATCTAATCAACACCAGGGAATTGAATTAGCCTATGGAAAATAAATTTAATTATATCCACATACTATGTGATTTTACATCGTATGCAATGTGCCATTCACACTAACACGGAAAATCTTAAGGAAAGCGCCATCCATAATTATATCATGAATTATATAATGTGGAGAATTTATTTCTCGTGTGATTTTATCTGTTAGAAAAACACAGGCACATTAGGACATTCTGTCCTGTATGATCAATTCATATTCAAACACGTTATACACAGTAACAGTGAGTGTGGTCATGCAAACAGAGAGAGATGGAAACAGGCCAATAGAGAGAAGGGTGGAGTGTAGAACAGAAAGCAAAAGAATTTTAGGGGGTTTTTCTCTCCCCACAGAAGTCAGAAACAACTCACAATTGTTTTTGAAAGATAGGTCGATCTCTTCGGAAAGCTTGTGGCCGTGGTTGAGTGGACAGCCTGACTGTTTGTCCATTATTTGGTGAGCAGAGAAAGGCTGTATTTCCCGTTGATTGGATGGACCGGACTCATTCTTCAACGATCCGTTTCTGTTTCCTGCGACTCCTCTGGGCTGGGATCTGCGACCACGTTGAGGCAGTCCACCATCATCCTCACTGTCTGTCTCCTCCTCAGCCAAACTGGGACCTTAGAGAGCACACATTAATCGATCATATTTGCATTAGGAGGCATACATTAGACTTTGCACTCTTAAACCAAGAGTACAAGGGATATTAGTGGCCATTTCTCTTTTTGCTAACAATCCCAACATGCAAAGCACCCTTTCACTGCAGCCATAAATGACTAACAAAAATGAAAAGGAATTCTTCAGTATGTGTTACACTTTGACATAATTCTAACAAGCCATAATTTCTGTACTCACCTCTGCACCTGTCTTGTGTGTTCCACATTTGTTTGTGAGACTGGTTGTTGAGATTAGGCTGAGACTGTGAATGGGACTGAGACTGGGGACAGGAAATAGAGTGTGGAACACATGCTGAATCTTGAGTCCCTGACCCACATGAAGATGATTCCTGGGTAGGCTGGGACAGGCTGAACGACATGGCAGTAGAGAATGAGGGTGAAGAGACACTTGTGGCAGATGAAACTGATGTAGAAAGGACAACAGCAACCTCTTGGAGGTTGTTGTTAGGAAGAGATTGAGAATCGGGGGCTTGTTGTGTTGTGGGGGAGGTAGAGCAAAGGGTAGGAGTGGTGTGGCACAATGAAGACTGATGCTGGGCTGAGGGGACAGGTTGGGATTCCTGCACAGGTGTGGAAAGATCATCCTCTGGCTCTGGTGAGGCACAAGGTAGAGGAGAGGAGGACGAATCAGGAGATGTTGAGGAAGGGAGTGGAGTCAGAGAGCATGATATGGTATCCTGGGTAAGTGGGCCTGTATCTATGTTGTTGTCATTAATGTCTACTGTGTTTCCTCTCTGACTATCAGATAGTGGTCTGTTATCAAGCACTTCCTGTTTCTGTTGTAATTCTTTGTTCAGTGCCACTGTAGCATTGAGGTTGTCTGGGGTATGTGTGTTTGAATTGCAGTATCCATGGCTCGGACTTCTGACATCAGGACTGGGACTGTTATCCTCCTGCATCTGTGAACTAGATTCTGCTTTGTCTGTCCCAGATGCCCTCTGCTGACAGTTCAACGATGAAGCTTTGTTGTTTGCCTTTCGACCTGTCTTAGTTTTAGAATTGTCCATGATCCCCTTTGGCCATCCATCTGCTGTGGTATTTAATGGACCAACATTCTTTGAATCATCTATAGATTCAGGGCTAGAGTCAGTGTGACTGCCTCTCTGGGATTCCCTGTGTTTTTTCTGCCTCCCTCTCCTTCCTTTCTTAGCAGCAATTGGTTTATCTGTGCAAAGTTCCCCCTTAGGGGTGTGACACACAAAGTGCTCTGGGCTATTCTGTACAGGAGGGGATTTTCTTTCCTTTTTGTTCTCCTTATCTTTCTGTTCACCTCTCTCTTTTGGTTTCTCTTCCACTTTTTCTTCCTCCTCTTCTTCTTCCCCTGAGTTACAAACAACACACTGCTGTCCTCTGAAGGCATCTTTAGTCTTTGGTTCATCGACAAGTCTGTCAGTCACATCACCGTTTTTTTGGCCTTCAGTTTGAGGCTTGACAGTCTCAGGTTCTGATAGAGAACCAGTATTTTCAACCTTGTCTTGACAAGCACTACTAGGTCTGGATTCATTACATTTACTTTTAGGAGGAAGGAAACCAAAGGATCCATGCAGCAAGGAAAATGCTGTATTATTCTCTGGAATGATTGTCTGACACTCAGACCTTGTAGCTGGGTCCATGTGAGTTTCAGCTAAGGGCGCTGAGATGGTACAGACACCTTCCTTTAAAGATGGTGCCTGTGTTGTGTCTGATGTCTGGTTTATGGAGCTGTCTGTTGATTCTTGCTCTTCATCAGCAATTGTATCAGGTGGCATCTCTTCAAGTGGAATATTAGACACAGACTCTCTAACACTGACACTCACACTCTGGAGTCTCACTTCTTCTGATAGAGCATTCAGACTTCCACTCATGGCTACTTCCAAGGAGTCAAAGGCAGAGTCATTGTTATTGTTAGAATTCTTCCAAGTGTCTTGTATTTTGGTGTCTGTGTTATCTCCATCATTGTCTGTATTTATATTACTAACATCGTCCTCATGGAATCTGGAGCTTCCATCCTCTCCTCCCCCTGCTTCTGAGATCTCCTCAATGGACCTCCAACGGGCCAAGTTGGACTCAGAAGCTCCCCCTTCTACCAATTCTTCATCTGCCATCCGGTCCCTCTTTCCACACAGACTGTTGTTATCCTCCTCATCCAGCACAGAACCCAGATCATTGTCATAAATTTTATATACTTCACTGCTCATGTTGGGAACCTCAGCTGTCTGTGTGCTTTGGCCTGCTGTGTCACACATGAGCAGACTCTCTGCCTCTAACTCATACCTCTTCCCCAGAGACAGGGAAAGAGATTCTCCTGCTCCCCAGACACCAAACTCTGCTCCTGAACCTAATCCCAGACCTAACTGTAGCCCCATCCTGTCATCACACCATGCCCCAGCTCCAGGACCCATCTCCCCTGCTTCTGAGTTTTCCCTTTTGGGTGAAATGGCAATGGGGGAGTGTGGAGATCCAACAGCTCCAAGCACCCCCTCATCAGTACTCAGAGTGTTTTCTCTCAGGTTCTCCTGGGCAGAGTCACCAGGGCAGTGATCAGGGGTCAGGGCCAGATTGTCAGCAAGTTCTGAGATGATCTCTGGAGAGACAGAAACAGGGATGTTACTGGGGTTGGGACAAGGGTCTTTAGGGCAGGAAAGAAGGAGAACACCTTTATTCAAGTCATTGGTGGCAGTGGCCAAATTAAGCGACGGGCCAGAATCAGTATTTCTACACTCTGCACTCATGGACTCAGATGAGGAATTCCCATTCTTCTGGTCAAGGTCAGTGTCAGTATCCCTGTGAATACTTGGCTTACACATGGCCTCTGCCCCTCTGGGCACATCAGATTTATTGGAGAAAGACTTTGATAATACAAGTCTAGTTGCTCCAACAGTCTTGTGACTTTCTGGTTGATAATGACGAGGCTTGATGAGCAATTTGAAAGAATCATTTTCTAGTTCTTCTGTAGATTCCTCCCCTGAATAATCATTGCTCTGTTTCAAATCAGGATCTTTCATCTGGGGATTTTCCTCAACCAATTCTTCCAGAAGAACTGAACTGTTAAGATCTGTTGTGTCCTGTGTGGAAGGGGCAGAAGGAGGAGTGGTGTGGGACTCATCCACAGGGTCAGGTGGAGCATGAATGACAACAGGAGTGGTGGAAGGGTTAACAAGAGGGCTGTCTTTGGGCTCCTCAAGAGATTTGAAAGAACCAGAGATGTCTATCATTTCACTCTCACTCCCACACTCATTCCGGTTGCTGGAGGACTCTAGTTGACAAGACACTACTTCTAAAGGATAGGACAGCGTCTGATGATCCACTGGTTCATCTGTGCTCACTTGTATTTCCAAAGATTTTGTCTGACCTATTCCACTGGTAACGTCTAGATCAGGCTCTGACTCAGGTTCATGGGGTTTAGGTTCATCCAGAGGTTTGGGTTTTATATTGATGTCCATGGGGTCAGCAGCAATGGCCTCAGAAGGACAAGCTTTGGGATCATCCACCAGTTTGTCTGTGCTCAGTTGTGTGTGCGAAGGTTCAGTTTGACCTGTTGCAGAGGTAGACCTCTGTTCAGGCTGTTCAGGTTCCATTTGGATATCAGCTGGATCAATGACATCCATTGGTGTGGGTTCTAGTGATTGTGCATGCCTCTCAGTGCTGTAGAGACGTTCGTCTTCCTCCCCATTATAGGAGGCAGAATCTAAAGAGTCATCTGTATCATCTTGGAAACAGAAAGATTCATCCAGCCCCTCATTGATAGATGTCTCTGAAAGTGAATGAAGGAATGATGCTGAGCTGTCCTCATCTGTAGGATCCTCCACTGCTTTGCTATCACACTCCTCATCATCATCATCCTGTTCTTCGTCTTCCTCCTCTTCCACCACTTCCACCTCTACTTTAGCTTCCTCGCCTGCCTCATCATGGTCCTCATCTTCATTTTTCTCATCATCATCATCACCGTCAGCAGCACCATTAGTGTTGCCATCACCATCGTCATCATAATCATAATCATCATCATCCTCTTCATCATCTTCATACTCATCATCATCATCATCGTCATCTTCAACATCGGCCTCCTCCTCTCCTGCTGCATATGCATCAACATCCTTTCCTTCATTGTTGTCATGAACTTCTCCTATTTCGTTTTCCTCCTCTGTAGGGAAGAGGGTGATTTCCATTGAATCAGCCTTAAAGATAAGGCTAGTGTGTAGGGGAAATGAGATGAGGGAAGCAGGAATCATCCTTTCCTCCTCTGGTATATCATCAGCACAGGCTGCCTGGGAGAGCATGAAAGAACCGGGGACAAGCCTATCAAAGGCACCTGGACAGAAGGCATCCAGGGGAGTAAGAGGTGAGTCAGGGCTAAGGCTAGATGAGGCCATCGTCATGTCAGGAGTCAAGTCAGTGGAGGGTAATTGTGAGTGGTCATCCATCTGTCCATAATGTTCGTCTGATAGACATGCCTCCAGTTGCAGTTTCAGGCCTGTCTGCATGGGTTTAGAGTACTCTATTCTTGCTGAACCAGCCTCTTCCAGTGGGCCTAGAGAGCTTTCAGACTCCCCTCCATCCTCCTGGGAGTCACTGCTACGGCTGCTACTGCTCCTTAGAGGTGATGCATCCTCAGTCACCCAGCATGGACGACAACTTTCTCTAGAAATCTTGACCTCTTCCACTTTTAGAGCCTCTTCTTCCTCAAGAATCACTGTCCCTGTTATACCTATACGTGAATTCATGACAAAATCCTCAGGGCGGTACGAGCAGAGGTCCCCTGCCCTTTCCTCATCCCGTTCAGGTCCCACTTGTCCCTTTTCCTCCCCAACTTCATCTCCAATTTCTGACAAGGAGCCCACAAAGCAAGCAGGGGCTTCCTGTGTTTCTTCTGTGAGAAGAAGATTGGGAGAAGTAGATGGGGAGGTGGAAGATGTGTAAGAGGAGGTCCAACTGCCTCCCTCTGCTGTAATATAAGAGCCAGAGGGAGAGGTGAGAGGGGAACAGAGGTCCTCGCTGTCTGAGGGAGAACCAGGGGAAAGCGGGCAGGCTGGGGAACCAGGATATGAATGATGCTTAAGGTGCGAAGAGCGGGAAGTCATCTTGATTGGGGTGGAAGGGGCAGTATAATATAGGTCAGGGTCAAGAGATGAGGGTACACCCACTCGTAGAGGATCAACAGCACAGGCTGGCTCAGAGAAGGACAAAGCAACTGGACAGGCCAGCTCAGAAAAAGAAGGGGAAGGCACTTCATTTTGAGAGAGGGTTTGGCCCTCATCCTGGTTGTCTATCAGTCTGTCATTGTCTATGACAGGCTCTGGAGAGGATGAGGAAGGGAACAGGGGCTTGTGAAAAGGGGAAGGTAGTGTGGTTGGGGGCTGTATAGGGTCTTTTTGTTGATCCTGTTTTTGAGAGCTTTGGGCTTGGCTTTCCTCTGCAGTGGTTTCCAGCTGAGGCTCCTTTGCTTGTGGCTGAGGATCAGAAAAGCTTGGAATAGCTGGCAAAGGTATAGCCTGACCACTTGGCTCAACCAGGGGCTTCTCTTTCTGGATGTCTGTTGTTTTGAGGAGTGTCTCTTGACCCATCACCACCCTTGTGTCAATGGTTTGTGGCTCTTGGTAGTCACTCTCCACCTCAGAACCAGTCAGGACCTAAGAATAACACATTATGTATTCATATTAAAGTATGGTAGTATATCTGCTGTAAAATTGCAAATATGCTCATACACACACAACACACCTTGATTCTCTCCATCTTAACAGGGACATGACGGCCACATGGTCCATGACCGCCTAACTTTCCGGACAGTCTTGGTGTGGTTGTGTTGCGATGGTCAGAGCCTTCAGGTTGAGGCCTTGGAGTACCAGAAGAGCTAGGTATGGAATGAAACAGTCGCGGTCCAAATGGAGAGGTGCATGCTGGGAGTAGCTTCTGAGGAGTACTGGGAGAAGGGCTAGAACCACTATCACTAGGGGAGGAGCCACTGTCACTGGGGGTGGAGTCAGTAGACGGGTGTCTGGTCATGTCTGAAAAACAGAAAAAGCAATGTAACAACAGTTTAAACGGAGGAGCAGAGGAAATGGGTAGATAGATTTATGGTAAGTTTTAACTATAATGAGAATTTAACAAATAGGTGAGATCATTCAACTGTCTGAATTATCCCAGTATGGCCACAGCACTTGACATGATGTGGAAGGCTACATCTCCTTTAGTGAACAATAACTTTTTATCTCTTCAGCTGAACTTTTATTTTTCTTCTCCCACACACTAGCTCAAGAGGGCTGCAGAAAATGCCAGTCAGTGGATTAAACAAATATCTCTCATCTCTGTATATCACTCTGACAGCAAATGCCTTTGGAAAGCAAAACAATCACCACAACTGAAAACAAAGACTATTACCAGGCTGGTTTTGGATGTTTTTTGGGAAAAATGTTTAAACTGAATAATCCTGCCTCTGCTTGTCCAGTATAGGCAGTGGAAAACAATGCTTTCTATGTACACTACTGTATCTTACTTTACGTCTCAAAGTTTCTCTGTTTCTTTTTTCCCTTCTTGTATCAAACTTGCACAATTAGCCAGAGGCAAAAGGAGCTGGGTTCTCTGTCCTCTTGTCCTTCTAGACTGTGCTATCATCTTCATAACTGTCATCAGGAATTGGGAAATCACCGAGAAATTGGGTCAGGGGTGCATTGAGGGTGTGTCATGTAGGAGCAAGGAAGGGAAAGCAAATGGTGGGAGAAGATGGGATAAAAGCCTGTATTGTTAATTTGTTTCAGTTCCATGGATTATCTTTAATGATTTTGCTATGTCGGATTGATTACCATTACGCAACACTATACATTCACTGAAACATCCCTAGAAGATGAGATGAGTAAGTCTCTTTCTCTATAACACACAGGGAGGGAACAGAACCTTCCTTTGCTCTCTTATCTGGGCCGTTGCCACGGTGACCTCAATCCACATGCTGATTGGCTATTATAACACACAAGTGGCCGAGCTTGGTGCCAGCCACAAACGCACACACCCTCACACACACATGCACACGTTTGCTCTGCCAGGAACCCTGACATCACTTACTAATTCACTCTCTGTTCTGCAGCCGCTCCTTTGTCTCTCTTCTAAAGAATTTCTCTCTAAACCTTTTCCTATCTAATCCTCTCCTTGGTCCTGCTTTATACACGGATATATATAGCCATCTCTCCACGTTTCACTTTTATCTGTGACCCTTTGCTTCCTTCTCTCGCCTCCATGTTCTTTTCTCTCTGCAAATAGTGTAACTCCTTTGCCTCTCCTCCCTCGGTGCTCTCCTGCCCTGCCTGTGGTGGTGGCGGATGCAAGCATCAGCACTTAGCTGCCCTGCCTAATCACTGCCCCAGTAACAAGATCTAGGTGTGTTTGTGTGTGTGCTGAGTCATGCCTCAGAGACTAAAACCTGCCTCTAATCAGAGAGATGCTCAGTTATGCATGTACAAAAGCAAATTCCTGCATCACCTTACATGTATTGTACAGTTAGATGGTGGTACAGTGATTAGAATGGGTACTGAGAATATGACTGTTTCCTCATAAGGCCTAATAAAAAGGCACCTAGCCTATACATATAGAAAGTCAAGCAAAACAACATATCTACTGAACCCATTTAGAAATAATCCCTTGTACGGTATGCTATGAATTGGAATGAAACGTAAAAACTGCATAATGTGGGAGCTGGCGTTTTGTTAGGCTTCAGAGATATGTGTTATGTCTCTTAGCATACAGTGACTGTCAGCCTCTGTCTCTTAGCTGCAGAATCAGTGCTGCAATAATCTACGGGCGTCTGCCTCTCTTCTCCTCCCTGGCCCAGGCTTGGAGTCTCCTGTGGGGGAACGCAGTGAAACTGAGCACCAGGCTCACTGTACAAGGAATAGGCCGCAGCAAGCTGAGCAGACTGGAGCTGCGTCACAGAGGCTGCAGCGCTCTCAGCCACGATAGGGAGCCTCTTACTTCAGCTACTGCTCAGATTGAGCCATTAAGAAGAGACACCCCGACAGTCTCATAGCTTCTTTGTCTTTCTCCATCTGCCCCTTCTCTTGTTAGTCACGGTCACTTCTCTAACCTCTGCTTTTTCATCAGCGATGTGCCAGAATACAAGTTGTAACCAAAGCATCCAAAAATTCTCTCTCCTCCCTTCTCTGCCAAGATTCAGGCCAGGAAATCTTAAAATAACTTGAAGCCGAGGAACACACTGGGGCAATGATGAAGTTAAAGCAGTAGTACGTCTAAAATAGCAAACCACTGTAAACTACTTCCAACAGAGAGGAGGCTTTAGTCCTAATAGGTTATCTATCATCACTGGCAGGTGTATATAGTAATCATAGTCATGAAAGCTGTATTATGCAATAATTGTCAGAGACACAGTATTCACAAGACTTTGCACCAGTGAGGAAATTTTCACTTTGACTATTACTTCCTGACTAATTAAGGGGGAATTCATAAAATCCTGACCCAACTGTACCTACTTCCATTGCTCTCTCCCTCATCATTTTTGCTTAATTAGCCTACATATTTCATGATTTTACAACTTCAGATAAATAGCAGAACCATGAGCAATGACTGAGAATATTTTAAGCTGGGAACATAAAAGACAGAAGCCCTTGTTGTTGTACAGTTGTGTTTTTGTGTTCCTTCAGAGTGCTCTGCCATGCTGCTGTGTCATGTTCCTGCTGAGGCTGGGGGAAGGGAGGAGCCACTCACACACGCTGTCCTTACAGCTCGCAAAGCTGATGGAGAGACGTGGATGTTGATGCGGATGGGGAGGCACTAGGGAATGAAGATGGGGCAGCGGGAGGAGGGATAGGGGTGAGGAGGCCAGAGTTAGGGTGGGGGAAGACAGGGCTAGGAGTCTGATAACAATGGGGGCTGGGCAGTTGCTCAAAGGTTTAGAAAGTCAGCGGTGCATTTAGGTAGGTGTTTGTTTGTTAATTGGGATTTAGTATTGAGGAGGGCATAGAGGTGGAGTGGGAGCTGGCAGTTTTGGGGTGGAGGCTTTGGGGAGGCTGCTAATAGTCGGGAGCTGGAGGGGATAACAGCATGCAGCTGAATTACAGCTTACTCACTGCACATATCATCAGATGTATAGAAATGAGGCCAGCTTTAAATTGACTGTTCTCCACATGGCAGTTTTAAGCAGATTGCATTTATCTAACAGTTTCTTATGCTCTCACTGGCCCAGAAGTCAATGCATATGTGCCATGCTTTCTATCCTGCTGTCTCTCTCTCCTCCTGGCCCAAAAAATTTAACAATATCTACTTGCTCTACAATATCTTTATTTTCTCTTCCCAATCAGGTTTCTGTCTTCAATCATATCTATAGTTACCTTACGGTCCCTTTTCCATCCCCAACCCCAAAGGTCCTACCTGGTCCAGGGAGCCCTGTCTCCTCAGCTCCCTGCTCTGGATGCTTGTCGGCGGGGACAGATCTGTGTGTGCTCTCCCCCGGCATGCTTCTCGCTGGCTCTCTTTGGCTCTGACGCAACAATAAACCATACAGCCGGAACAGACAAGGTGAACAGGGAGAGGGAGTGAGAGAGTGAGAGGGAGAAAGCAGAAGAAGGGGAGGGTGTGTGTGTGTGTGTGTTGGGGGGTAGACCTGAATGCTCAGCGACCCAACACTCAGATCTTCCCTGCAGCACGTGTTTGTCTGTGCGTGTGTGTTTGTGTATAAGGCAGAGTGAGACAGACAGAGAGAGAAAGAGAGATGAGGAGAGTGAGAGATGGGAGTGTACACTGGTCTCTCTCTGTGGTGCAGCACAGTGATGCTGCTGTTGTGGGCGTGTGTTTTAGAGCCTCATGATCCAGTTCATTTGAATATGCGTGCCTATGTGTGTGTGTGTGTGTCTGTGTGAGTGTGTGTAAAATCTGAGAGGGAGCTGCAGCATTCTCTCTTGATGCCCAATTCCTGCTTCCCTCCCTCCTCCTCCCTCCCTGTATCTCTCTCCCTTCTGGACGCCCCACCTCCTTCTCTCCCAGCCAAGCAATGACTGGATCTTGGGAGATGATGTCAGCAGATTCCAACTTCCCTCTCAGTGCTGCCCTCAACCTTGAAGGAAGGTTCGGGTACTGCAAAAACATGAGGAAGATGGAGACATCAAGAAGGGGAGACTGATTCCAGGAAAACTAAACATACAGGGGAAAGAGAAACTTATAACACAGAGAGTCAAAAGGGCAGAAGCAAAACCTGAAAGTACTGTGCTAATTATACCTTCTGCCTCCTGCTCGGTTTGCATCTCCGAGGAATCAACAGGGAAATATTTCCCCCAAGGGCAGGTAGAGCATCTGTTTCTGCCCTCCATCTTAATCACCTCTCCAGCACTCTTGCTTGTTCTCCTCTGTTGTACTCCACGTTTATAGATAACAAGTGAGGGGAACGATAGATGAAAATAGAAAGAGACAAAGGAGGCGGCAGCAGTGAGCCAAATTATCAGCAACTGTAGTTACCATGACAACCCAAAACTTCCCATTATGGAGTGCCAGCTCAGCAGAAGTGACTGCCATTTATAATGTCTAAAAGCCTCCTTGCAATCCAGCTGATGTCAATAAATACAGCTGCTGAGATCTCAGCTTACAAAAGAAAAAATGTGTTTGAGAGTTCTCAACTCACAATATCCTCACAGGATGTGGGTGTCCTGTTCACAGCAGCACTTCTCAGGTGTCGGTGAGAGGCAGAAGAACAAGGAGAATATTTCACCAATACTGAATGGCATAACATTTTTTCACCTTAAAATACTGTTTTTGCATTTGATGTGTTGGGGGAACAATAAAGCTTCACTGTTTCCTTTATTAACTTTGGAACTTTCCAGTGTGAAATATTGCCTTAGCCTTGTCTGAACACATTGGCTTGACTTGCACATTGCTAACCATGGAGAAAATGTGACCAAGGGGTTCAGTGCTGGCTGTGCTCTTTGTCAACAGTCCCATCAATCGATCCATTAATCCCTAAATATCGGGAGGAATCAGGCAGGCACCATGCTTCTGGAACACGTGATGGTTTCTCAGAGTAACAATACATTTTTCTGTTTGTTGTTCCTCGTTACCTCATTTGCCACTCTGGCTGTACATTATCTTCTGGCTCCTGCTCAGTTTAACTCATTTTCTGTCCTCTGCCTTGGCTTGCATTTTTCTTTCTGCCACTTAGCAGCCTCACAATGTCAAAGTGCTGCTGCTGCCCATGATGTTGTGTAAGCAGTTTCAGGTCAGCAAAGGGTTCATCTGAGAATCTTACCATGTCTCTTCATGATAATGCTGCTGCTGTTCTTAAACAAACACGGACATGAATAAGAGATAAAGCAGGAAATTTGAATATATCCACTCAAATTTAGCACAGTACTTATAGAAATTAAACATTTAAACTCAAACTTGTCCATTACCCAAACTTGCTACATTTAGTGATTTAATTCCTCTGCTTT
This sequence comes from Toxotes lorentzi, assembly GCA_037833715.1. Taxonomy (NCBI): domain Eukaryota; kingdom Metazoa; phylum Chordata; class Actinopteri; family Toxotidae; genus Toxotes; species Toxotes lorentzi. Next base: position 11,795,215 of record JBBMJY010000025.1, on the reverse strand, counting down.
CCTATTGCTAACCAAAGTCAGGCTGCTAAAAAGGAATAAATTACTTTAGCTCTGAATGACAATAACAAACAAGTTGTTGTGGTAAACATTTGCTAAAAATACTAATGCACTTTACACACACCCGTATGCCAGAGAGGTGAGCCAACTAGCTGTTAGATGTGAAATGAAGCACTGTCGGTCTGAATACCACACCAAATACAATCCAATGTACACTGTACACCCACTGAGAAAATGTGCACATGTATCACACACATGCCTTCACATCCTGAATCTGAGTCCTAAAAGCCATAAAGTCAATCTCAAGAGAACGGTAAAAAAAAAAAAAAAAAAAGTTAAATGGGAACAAAAACCACAATAAAACAATTTATTCCATCATAAGATGACTCTACACACATTAAGAGAGTAAATTATTCCAATCTATTCACATGGTGATATTAAGCACAACATTTGACCAAATGGCCCAGGTGCTTCTGTTCTGACATGTCAGACTTGGCCTTGATCATATCATTTCTACTGAACAATTCACTGTTGTGTTTATTTCTGTCTCTCTCTCTCTCTGGCTCCAAAACTCATCATCACCATGGAAACAGGGAAAGCCCCACATGTTGCCAAGGGAACCAGAGTGAAAATATGATATATA